>VZRI01014341.1:62866-136488 GCA_013397515.1 Upupa epops | reverse complement strand
TCTTTAAGGTCTTTTCCAGCCTCATCAGTACTGTGAGACTGTGATCTCCCTTAGTCTGTAATAGATTTTTCAGACAAGGAATCTGTGTGGCTACTATTTGATGTACACTGAAACTAATTGTAAAGGCAGAAAAATTATTAGGCTCGTGGCAAATAGAAGTCCCAGGCATTAGAAAGAAACATGGAGACAATCGGGAAAAGTATGGGTCTCGGTGGCAGGAGAAATGGTATCTTGTAAAAAAGTAATGTGCTGCTTGGAGAGCCAAAAAAAAAAAGGAGAGGAAAAATATAGTGACTATGGGAGCCATTTCTGAACAGCGCAGGAATACAAGAGCAATGCAGGAACAGGCAAAAGGCTGGAACACACTGTCATGTGCTGCGAGTTATTAGTAGCTTGTTTTTCCACACCGCCTGCAGCCCTCATTGATTTTGCAGGAGCTGTGGGTGCTCAGCACTTTCAAAATTAAGCTGTGGAGTCCGATACTTAGGCAGCTGCAATCAGGAGGAGGCTTTCTGTCTGCTCTGGTGGAGTCCAAAGGAGGAGAGGACTCATCCTGGGGCAGCACTGGTGTTTGCTTTTTGATGGGCTGATATGGAGTGCTTCACAGAAAGAATAACATCTGAAGCCTGCAGATGCTCAGCAGGAGACCAGGGCAAGGCACACAAAACCCTCTGGGGATTCAGGAAAAATGGGGGGATGAGGGAAAAACATGCCATGTGTCCTCACAAAATTAAACCCCAGCAACTCCTGTGCAGTGAGGGCTTTCTTCTTCCTTCACTGACAGCACAGGATACAAACAGGTCTAGATCACCAACTGCTTTGGCTAGGTTCAACTGTAAACTGACAGATTTTCCTCAGTTTGGGGATGAACTTCGATTATGCTTAAGGAAAATCGAGTCTAGGAAGGTGCTCTGGTAACACAGTTCTATTTCTGATATTGGAGCTAGTAGGGTTTCTTGCAAATTGATAGAGAAGTGTGACTGTCAGAGCACGCAACACCCCGTGCAGTGCATTAAAGGGGCCATCCCAGCATAGAGTGCTCTTCCTGAACCCTTGTGGGTGTCCTGAACCCTGCAGGTCCCTATGAAATGAACCTTTCTGCAAATCCCCTCCAGCAGCAGTCAGCTGAGCCACTCAGAGCTGTTTTGGTTTAGGGGTTGTGTTTTGTTTTGCTCCTGGCTCCATGTATTCCAGCCTCAAAGCCTTGCAAAGAATGACTGCAGTGCCAGCTGTAGATCCTAATACCTCAGGTAATGAGGAACCATGGTGGGCACTGGGTCTCATGAAGGGATCACAGCCCTTGCTGATCACAGACTGCCTGTGACCCTGAGGCAAAACTTGAGTGCGAAACCTCTGGCCTGGGTACACAGCTATTTTCTCATCAGAGAGAGCTTCACTGCCGAGTTTGTGACCTTCTGAGGATCGTATCAAGGTCTGTGATTTTGGAAATAAGTTTGGAGGCAGAAGTGAGCAGTAAGAACAAAGCTGTGCTCAGACAGGCAGCACAGTAGCACCTGAAACAAAACGAGCAACACCACCTGTTGTTAAGATTTGGGATAAACCCATGGCTTCCAGCCCTGTGTGTGTGTCTGTAGGAGCCTGTGGTGTTGGTCTCTGTGCTCAGGACCCAAGCAAAACCATGTCATTTAAATTCCTAAGTGCTTGTTTTGAAGCTGTAGGCAGATCTCCCATAGCTGTAAACACCGTGTGAACCCTGCAGAGGACTTCATGGTACTACTGGAGTTTGAACTGATGACAAGACCATTTCCTTTTTCCTCCTTTGATGGCATGAAATGGTCCGTCCTCTCCTTTCTGTGCAAGTTTGTGAAGGTTATCTGCCCCTTCTGCCATGGATTTCAACTCTCACTTTGTTTTCAGATGAACTGGGCCAACAGGCAGAGCTGAAGTGTACCCTGCTCCTCTCTGGAGAGGATTTCTTCCCCGGGGCAGTGTGGTTTAGCTGGTGGGCTATTTTTTTATAGTAAATTGTAGGCTTAGTGTTTCAACGCATCAAGTTCCTACAAGTTACACCCAAATACCAAATCCCCTTTCAAATCACTAATCCTGTTTATAATGTGAAACAAAAGCAGTGGGAGCGTTCAGAACACCTAGGAGAACCGCTTTTTGATAAAGTACTAATTAGGTCCTTTAATATGCAAATGAGAGAGTGTCGAGAGCTCTGCTGTATTAATGTAGCTACAAGTGATGGAAAACAGTTCTGCATAAAACCCCTTTCCATGTGCTCTTCCTTTTGGGAGCTGAGTACTACTGCTAATTCTGACCAGAACTAGGGAGCAACCTGTCAGGGAAGGCGGCTCACTCGGATGCCGTTGGTTTTGGCACTTGCTGCAGTAGCAGCCTTGTGTGATGATGTCAGGTTTCACACGTTTAGTGTTAGTTTGGCTATAAGTTGGTCTGTACTCCGGGCAATTTATCTATAGGAGACACCTAGGTACGTGTGTGCGTGTAAGAAGTGTTTATTTCTGGATATATAAATTCTGGCAAATAAAGCTGGGTCCTTTCAGCCTGAAGCATCAGTCTTTTTTTTTTACAGTGAGGGAGATAAAAAGCCATAACACGTTGGAGCCCTAGTGAAGATGAAATACAGGACATTTTTATTGCAGTGTAACTACACACAATCAACCCAATCCAGCACCTCTGGGCGAGACTTCGTTTAGCTCCACTGCAGTAGGAATCACGGTGCTTTGTTCCTCGCAGGTTTATGGCAAGATGAATAGCATATATTAGTTATCTACTATAAAAACCTCTCTGTTTTGGCAGTGAAGCCATAATATCTCTGTGAGAGGCAGCAATACTAATATGCCACGAGTAGGATGGTGCAGCAGCATTTTTTTTAGTCGTTAGTGCTAACGCTTTCTGGCAAATGATTCTAATAGCTCCAGGGTGTTTTGGAGTTTAAAACAGATGTTGGATCAGAACTGAGATCCATAAATTGAATTAAATAGTATCACTATCTTCATATTCAAATATCCTGAGTGGGATTCATATCGCCTAGCTGCAGTGGCCTGAAAGTTGTTGAGACTCTTGCTAGTCAGTGGAAAGTTTTAGACACCTCCAGGGAGTGATTCAGCCTTTTCAGAGAAGACTGTCCAACACCAGTGGCATCATTCAACCTCTGTCCTCTCTTCACTAACTTTTTGCTTAGATAACTTGCTTGCATTATGTTCCTCACTTTGACAGCTTAAAGCAAAAGAGCTGAATCTTCCCCTACCGTCTTCTGGAAATACAATAGTATTTCTTCTTGGGCCCCTCAGTTCCAGAAGGACACAGAGCTGCTGGAGGGTGTCCAGCATAGAGCAATCAAGATGATGAAGGAAGGAGAGCAGCTCTCTGATGAGGAAAGGCTGATGGAGCTGGGGCTCTTGAGCTTGGAGAAGAGGAGGCTGAGGGGGAGCCTCATTCAAGTCTAGAAATCTGTGAGGGGTGGGTGTCAGGAGGATGGAGCCAGGCTCTTCTCAAAGTCATCCGGTGACAGGACAAGGGGCACTGGGTGCCAGCTGGAACAGAGGAGGTTCCCTATCAATATCAGCAGGAATTTCTTCCCAAGGAGGGTCCCAGAGCACTGGCACAGGCTGCCCAGGGGGGTTGTGGAGTCTCCTCTGGAGTCGTTCCAGCCCCGCCTGGCTGTGTTCCTGTGCCACTTGGTCTGGGTGATCCTGCTGTGGCAGGGGGATTGGACTGGATCTTTTGAGGTCCCTTCCCATCCCTAAGGATTCTATTGTTCTGTGATTTTGCTCCCCAGGCCAGTTAACTGACCTGTAGTGAGTAACATTTCTGATGCCCATACAGGCCAGCATGGATGGAAGCCCAGGTTCTTGGGTTGCATTTGGCCACTATCAGTGTTTGTGCAGCGGCAGGAGACAATGGCAGTTTAGAGAACCATTGTCAAGCATTGCCATATGTTTGGAGTCAAACATTGTACTGCTAAATTTACTTCACCCCTAAGGGAAGTTCTCCTGTGAGAAGAACAGTTTCCTCTCTCTTATCTTGGGCTTCTTTCTAAATGTTGTGATAAATTTGCCCTTGAAGTAAAGTGCACTGTGATACTACCTGCTACAGTCTGTTGACTCATTATAGCAAAGAGATAATGCTTTAAAAAGCAACTAATGGATGCAATACAATTAAGGGTAACAGAGAAGGAGACAGCTTGTTTAATTAATGTTGTTGAAAGACACCTTTGCAGCAAATTGCCTTTTTTTGATGTTAATTGAAGCATGAAGGTTTCATCCTGAGACAGCCCTGCAAATCCGCTCTTGCCTAATGATCTTTGCAGTTTTCAGTGTAACGAAGTCAGACCCCAAAACAAACCATACTCTACTGCAATCAGGATGGGAAGGGTGCCAGCTCGGACCACCTCGCTTGTTAAGCAGGTCTGCGTTACTGGTGCATACTGATTGCTCTCATGTACTGAGAATTCACTTGGATCAGGTATAAAACCCAGAGGAAGAACTGCTGGTGCTTCCTGTGGCTTTGGAAATGCGAACGGGGCTGGAAAGCTGGCAAATGGCTTTGAACCAGCAGAGTTCCTAAGTATGTGTGGAGGTAATTAAAAGAATATTTACTCAAGTTTTTGATGAATTGGCGGTGAGTGCCGCTTGCAGTGTCAACGGTGGCTCTGCAGGAAGACAGTATGGCCTGTTGGACTGTTTGACTCTTGCATGACACTCATAATAAGGATCAATCATGCTCGAGCAAGGGTGTGCTCAGGGCTGACAATCCCAGGGAACTGAAGTGATCTGGAGCAACTTTTAAGTCTCAGATTCCTGAAACTATCTCAGTGCTCTCCAGTGCAGCAGCTTCAGCAGAGGAGAAAGAGTTCTCTGCCTCGTACTTTGGAAAGATCATAGAATCATTAGTGATCAGAAGGGATCTTGAAAGATCATCCAGTCTAATCCTCCTGCCACAGAAGCATCGCCTAGACTATGTTCCACAGGAACATGTCCAGGCAGGTCTTCAACTCCACAACTCCCCCCAGTGCTCTGTTACCCTCCCTGGGAAGAAGTTTTTGCTGATATTGATAGGGAACCTCCTCTGTTCCAGCTGGCACCCAGTGCCCCTTGTCCTATCCCCAGATGACCTTGAGAAGAGCCTGGCTCCATCCTCCTGATGCCCACCCCTCACAGATTTAGAGACAGGAATGAGGTCTCCCCCTCAGCCTCCTCTTCTCCAAGCTCAAGAGACCCAGCTCCCTCAACCTTTCTTCATCAGGGAGCTGCTCTCTTTCCTTCATCATCTTCATTGCTCTACACTGGACACCCTCCAGCAGCTCTATGTCCTTCTGGAACTGAAGGGCCCAGAAATGGACACAGTACTCCAGATGCAGTCTCACTAATGAAGACTAGAGAAGGAGATGAACCTCTCTCAATCTGCTAACCACCCCCCTTCTAGACATGGGTATCTATTTTCTTCAAACCCTAGCTCTGTATTTTCCTGTGGTTTTAGGCAGTGCCCTGCCCCACGAGTCTTGTTAGAGTCCAGGTACCGAGTGTAGCACTCCTGCCCTAATCCATCTTATCGAGCACCTGCAGTCACAACTCCTTTCCCACAGAAACAACCCCCTGTTTCTACACCTGTGGCAAATTAGTTCTCAGCTTACAGCCTTAATGAAGAGGGTAACAGAGTATAGAGCCAGAAAGAAGTCATCATTACCTCAGCTGTAGTGCCTGGACCATGGTACTTGCTTGAACTGTGATTATGCAGCATCTCATAAAGAAAGGGGAAATGTCCTGGAAAATGGGCTGTGTTAGTCCAAACCCATGTGTTTTGAGAGGTATGAGCTAACTGTTCCTCCGAGCTGTCAGAGCTCTCTGCTGAACAGTGAGTCATGTGTGTTGGTTTTTTTAATGGAACTGTTTGAGCACTCAGATTCACAGAGCTGTGAACCTTTCAAAAATCCAGCGTTGTTCCCACTAGCTGTTGCTATTTATAGCAGCAAACATCGCTTGCCTGTCTTGTTTTTCTCTCTTATAAACAGTTCTTTGACTCTGGGGTGGCTTTGATAGTACCCTGAAGAATGAATTTCCTTGGGCTGCTGTTGTATTTGTAATGCATTTATCACAAGCAGTTTTTTACATGCCTCCAGCTTTGTGCGTGGTGAGGCATTGCAGTTTCACACGACGTGTGATGGCCCCTAGGAATCTCTAATTCAGAATCAAGGGGTTTTATCTTCTATAAATAGCAGCTTGTCCCAGCAATTTTACTTTAAATTGTAAATTCCTGTGAATATTCTAACTTGTCTTGAGGTGCTGCACTGGGTACTTGCTGGCAGCTCAAGAACGTGGCATAGAACCACAAACAAATCAGATTAGTGGATGGGTTGCTCCACCCTGCCACTACATTCAGTTCCACTAGTTATCTTGGAGTTGATTCCATCTCTTAAGCAGCTTGGCTTTGTCAGTGGATGTATTTACTCATTTTAGAGCAGGGAGCCTGCAATGAAGACAAACCTAACCTTTGTTGGGTTTCATCTTCATCAATAAATTGTTAAACCCTGCTGAAGTGTCTGAACCTGTCTGTTGCTCTCACAAGAACCAGGAAGCTTTTCCTTCTTCAGATCCTACCGAGGGTGGTTGCTTTCTATTTATGCCTTTTAGTATGAATGCTCTTAGTTTAGATTACAACTAGGGATAAGGCTTGCTTCTGGACTCTTACCTAGAGCTTGATGTAGTCTCACTCATCTCTTCATGCTCAGTAGTATCTTGCTGCTAAATGTTTTCTGAGAAGCAGTACTGTAGAAAGATAACTGTCTAACTAACCAAACACCTGAGGAAAGTATTAGACTCTGACTTGCCACAGCTCTGTACAATTATCTGCATCAATGCTGGGTTATTTCTGGTGGAACGGGTGGTTTTCCTAAGGTCCCACAGCAGGGGCAGTTAAAGACCTCAGGAAAACACCTTGCTCGACCTGCTGAGGTTTCCTTCCTTACGGGGAACTCTGAGAATAATCCATGAGAAGTCGGGTAAAAAGGGTGCAAGGTTGGTGTTCAGACACCCTGGTGTTTGGTCCAACCCCTTCAATCTTAAAATACCTTTCCTGCTAGTAGCATAAAAGCTAAGTGAAACAAATGTAGTCGTTCTGAAAAGATTGTTCCTCCCTCCTGGCTACACGGAGGTATAATGTGTGTGTGGTGGGAGATGACTCTGCTCTGCACCCTCCTCGTGTGCTCAGCACAGTTCGGCACTCAAGCTAGACCTGCCCTGGCTCTGCAGGTGATGCTCACATCTTGTCTACCTCTGATTAACAAGCGTTGCTGGTGTTGTGCCAGGATGATGCCACGTTAGTGCAGCTCAGGAGTGCTGCAGGAGTACTTGAGGCTGTAATTGTGTGAGGCTAGACCTTTCTTCTTCTGTTCTCTTTGCCTTCTCAAGAACTGCCTTTCCTTCACCACAAAATGTACAGGAGAAAACCAGCTTTTCAGGAAAAGTGTCCTCTGCCCGTAACTCCACGCCGTGGTGGAATGAGGGGGAGAAGTGCCAAGAGGAGCAAACTTATGTCAATAAGTTCACAGTCTCAGAGGTTGGTTTGACTGTGGCTTTTCCTCCCTGAACCCACACTTCATTGTAGCATAAGATCCAAGTGACCTGCTCTCACCAGAGAAGAGTGGCCCTAAGGGCAGCAAGGGCATTCCCCCTCCATCTGCTTTGCCCGTTGCCTGTGCCTGGATGTTTTAAAACTGAGCACCATCCCTGGAGGTATTGAAGTGTGTAGACACGGTGCTTTGTGACAGGCTAGAGTGGCAGCCTGGAAGGGATTATTCTATGGGTTTTCCATCAGTCAGGTGTTTAGGTTTTTTGTGGGTATGGTTGGACTCTGATCTAGTAGATCCTTTCCAGCCATGTTGATCCTGTGAGCAGGAGACGGTATATGGATCATGTCACTAAGGGGAAGGTGCTGGCTGGTCACCTGGCTGTGCCTCCTTCCTGGTGGTCCCTTATGGGCAAGTGCCCACCTCCTGTGGCCTTGAGCATTCTCCACAGTCCTCCTTCAAAACTGAGTGCCACTTCTGCACCCAGCTCTTTTTATAGCAGCCCCTCTTTCTTTAATGTGTGTGTATGTGTATATATATACACACACTGAGGCTTACTTTCAGTAATACAAATAAAGCCTAAGGAAAGGAAACCACAGGGGTGACTAAACATGCTATTCATGCTGGGTGGGTCTGCCCTCCTGAGGAGGGAGCAGAGTGTCCTTATTTCAGAATAGCACAGACTGAGTTTTCATTATATATTTAAACATCTACTACTTTAATTTTGGATGGGAAAGTGGGGCACACAGACATGTGTGTTCAATATACACGTGTATATAGTTGTTCAGTAGACATGCTGCACAGTCTCTTCTGTGTTCGTCTGGGTTTTAGTGCTTTCCTGCTCTTAGGCTGGGTCTTTCTTGTCACTTTCTGCCTGAAACATCAGGCTGAATACCTGGTGTTTGATTCTCCCTGTGCTTTTAGGTGTGTGTAGCTGAGGAGAAACTGTGCGAGGATGATAGCATGAAGAAGTGTTTAATGTTTTATATTTCAACAAGGAGAATGTGACACAGTGCGTACTCCCCTACGATTTATCCTTCCCTGCTGGGTATGCTCATTCTGCTATGGCAGCCCTTTTCAATGAGAGTGAAGCATAAAGAGATGAAATTCAGCTGGGAGCCTGTCCCTATAAGCAGTGGGAATGTGATGCCCTGATTTGGGGTGGATGGGAGTGCTTGCTCTGTCTTCTGGCCTCCCTAGCCAAAGAACATAGTTGGTTTGCATAGAAAACACAGACGTGTGGAGCAGATGGGATGTGTGAGTGTGGAAGCACTGGGATATACCGTGCTATTTTGAGGTGTGAGTGGGGGATTCCCTCAGCTAGTCCTGAGTGCTGTCATCATGTTTCCTCTAGCAGCACAGCTGTGGGGTTAGTGAGTAGTCCTTACATGCATCACATCCGTCATGCTGTCTTCTGTGTACACTTGAGTTTTCATACAGTGAACAATGAAGCTTAATCCTGAGACGTTACTGGGATGAGAAGCCCAGTGAAATGAGAAGCTCTGGGACCTCATGGACAAAGCCAAGGTTATGATTGATTTAAACCAAGGTTTCTCACCCTTTACCAAGCCTCTCACAAGGGGAAGCTGAGTCATGCTGTCTTTCCTGCTTCCTTCCTTTCCTCCCCAGTAATTCAGCACGAGCCCCATCCTAGATTACTCTCCCTTCACCAGAACGTCTCCACATCCTCAGGTTGAGCTCGGGGTGGACCCATTGCTGTTTCATAACAGGCCCTGGGCCATTAGGGGTAGGGTAGGGCTCAGTGTGCGATGCCCTGTGTTGTGCTGTTGGCTTTGTTTCTCTGCTGTCAGCAACAGTAACAGCCAAGCGTTTGCAAAACAAAACGCCCAGCTACATTCTGCTCTCATTTACATGGATCTAACTCCGGATTCATTTCACTGTAATGAATGAGTAACTAAGCGAGAGAGTCAGCCTATCGCCACACTCAGTGCTAATTAGTATTTTTCTTACCAGTGCCTGCAGAAAAGCTGATCTGTTTTGTATTCTGAGCTGGAAAACACCCTCTGCTTTGCAGTAATTTTCATCACCAGCATGGATGTCATTCCTCTGAGTTTCCACAGCTGCTCAGAAAACGCGGTTGCGGGGTAAAAATCATTCAGCCGAGCTGCTGATGCTCGGTGAGTGTGGAGCGTGGAAAGCTGGACCTGCTCTCTGCCATGGGGACTCCCCTGGAATTCACGCTGGCCTCCCCTTGCTCACAGCTGCTTTCTGTGGCAGCTGCTTTCCATGCCAATAGATCAGCTCTTGTGAAATAGCCGCGCAGACCTGTGTGAGTGGCAGCCGTGCCCTGTGGTGTGGGTAGCCCTGCCTTTGTTGGAGGGGTTCAGACTCGCTCGCTGTCATTCAGAGGCTCAATTAAAGCGGGCGAGTGGTGGTTATTACTTGTGCTCACTGGGGCAAAGCACAATGAGGTCGACTCAGTGTGCGAGGGAACCCCCTGGATGGTTCAGACAGCTCAAGCCTCCTCCGAAAGACATAGGAGGAAATGAGGAGGGGAAGAGGACAGAACTCTTAGTGCTGGTGCCAGGCAGGGATGCTCAGTCTAAACATGTCAGCCACAGTCCCACTCTCCGGAGGGGATGCGTGGGAATGGTGCTGGTGCCAACAAACCCTGGCAGTGGGGTCTTTGTTCGCTGGTGGTATTTGCTGAGCTGATGGATCCCCCTTCCTTTGCCCTGAAGTAGAAGGTGGCAAGGAGCCAGCTGGTCCACACTGGGCCTTGGAGGGTGTGTTTTGGAGTTATTAAAAGTCCTTTTTAAGAAATGAATTAACTTCCTTAGCTTTATTCTCCATCCTTCGCGTTCCCCTCTCGCGTGGATTCTGTGTAATTTTTATAATGAACTTACCCTCTTTGCCACTTCATGCCCTCGGCTACCCTAGGTAACGATTATTATACAGACTATTTAGAATCAGCAAGTGCTAGTGTAAGCTTCCACGTGCCTAGCCCTAGCTTGTAGCAGACTTCACCACTGTTCCTTCCTACACCAGTCCCAGCATGATGTGTGTCCCGCTTGGACTCATTCTCCTGCAGTCCTTGGCTAGAAACTATTTCGTCAGGACAGCACATAAATTGTTCACTCCCTGAGGCTCTGCCTCTTCAAGTGAGGTCAAGTGAGCATGCAAAAGCCTTCACCACGTTCATGCTGAGGACTCACTTTAACAGGAGAAGAATCCAGCCTGCACAAGGTAGCTGGTAGCCTCCTAGGCATTGCAGTCACCCGAATAACAGTAGCTGCTTGTTCAGCCCTCCCTATTGTGCATCCTCCTAGCTCTGCCCTCTTTCTGTGTAAGAGCATATGAATGTTCCAGCTACCTTTGCTCCTCCCTGCTCTGTGTAACACACTCTGTGTAACAAGGTTGGGAAAGAGCTGCTGAAGAGCTCCCAGATCCCTTTTCTAGGGATTGACTGTACTAGCGATAATCTGTCTATGCTAACGCAGGAATGGGGACTGATAACTGGGATGATAGGAAAAGGGAATAACTGAAACCATGGAGTCTGCTCAGTTCCCAGTGCCTGTGTGGCATTTGGACAGGGGGAGCATCTTCTTTTTCCTTCTGGATGCAGATGTAGGCCAGTGGAAGTTCACAGGCCACGTGGCTCTGTCCACCCAGTGCTGTGCTGGAGCCAGTGGAAGTCAACTGGCCCGTGCAAAGACTCGGTGAGTTGTGTCTGAGGAGAATCACGGTGGATCCCCATGCTGAGTGATGCAGACTGAAGATGGGGGGCTGGCTGTGAAATCCCATTTCACAGTTACATAGCCCCACCTGATGCAGGAGGCCACAGTATGTGGTTTGCAGAAACATCCCTTATGGTGGGGAAAAAAGAGTCTGAGAGATCAAAAAAGAATTGTTCCTTGGCCTGGTTTGAAATGAGGGTTCCAGATGCTCCAGAGAAAGAAGTAGGGGATATGAAGTGGAAAAACCCACGGTCAGCTACCAGACCTGTTGGAGTTAGTGCTTTAATCACAGAGGGTCTCCTTAAAGACACTGGTTTCTCTACTGACTGCTCCTGCTAACCTGCTACTGGGGCATCTGATGGCAGCAACCGTGTCCTTTCCTGAGCCTAGAAGAGCTTTTCTGAAACTGCTTTCCCCCTCTGCTTGGAGAGGAGCAGACAAGATTGCTGAGAGTTGCCCTTCAGGACTCATCGGAGGCTCTCGAGCTGGAAGTACTACTGCTTGCAATTTCATTTCTGATTTAAACATCGATTTCAAACCTTCCTCACTGGCAGCAGATGAAATCGCCCACCTCCCGCATCACCTTCCACTATGGGACATGACACTTTGTAGGAAGGCTGCTCAGAATTGGTTTGGGGCCTCTGAATTGAATGCCTGTTGTGGGGAAGAGGCTAATTCACTAAGATTGAAACCTCCAGGGAAAAGGCAAGCTAGAGAAGTTTTTGGTGATGGAGAGGGATTGGAAAAACTTGTGAAGTTATTAAAATGTCCTAGTTTGATGGGTTTTCTTCCTCTTTTCAAAGTGAGGAAGCTGGTTTGAGTTTAAAATGTCAGATCCTTAATGTTCTTTAAAAAAGCCAACCAGAGTTGCCCTTCAGAGAGCCAGACTGCTCAGCTCCCTGGAGAGGAACCATGGGGACAGGCTCAGTCACTCGGCTTGCAGGTCCCCTGGAGGCAGCAGTTCTCTCATGCTGCGGTGTGTATGGCTATGCAGCTGAAATCTGTACAGTGTTAACTCATCCTGGCACGACTGTGTGCAGGCTTGGGCTGTGCTGCTGGCAGGCGAAGCGGTGGAATGGCATGATTTGATTCCAAGTATGTGAATAAGGATGGCACAGGTGTATTGCACAGGGTGGCAGTGCTCTGTTATGGCATAGGGCTTGATAAATAGGAGCCTGTCTGCCTCAGACAGGCTCTTAGTGGGGAATGAAGACCTGAGTAGCCAGAAATGGCAGGGCTGTAGCTGCTGATTGATAGTGACACTCCTTCTCTTGTTTTCTTTTTGTTCGCTGGGCTGCTTCTCTCTTCTTGCAGTTGTCTGTCTGAAGCATCATTTCAGATATCTCTATTCCCTTAAAAATGAGTTATTGATGTCTTGCAGTGGGAAAAACTCCCTAAGCAGGGAAAGAAAGGGTAGATATGCATTTGAGCTACGTGAAACTGGCTCAAGGAGCTGAGCTGAAGCTGTGCCTACCTGGTTTTATAGCCCCCAAGTGTTTGGCTTCCAGGTTGCAGCTGTTGGATCGGTGAGCTGAGGCACAAAAAGACCAAGTTCCAGGTCCTGCATTTCGGTCGCAACAATCCCAGGCACCTCTACAGGCTGGGGGATGAGGGGCTTGGAAGCTGCCCAGCGGAACAGGACCTGGGGGTGTTGGGAGACAGCAGTCTCAACATGAGCCAGCAGTGTGCCCAGGGGGCCAAGAAGGACAACAGGGTCCTGGCCTGGATCGGGAATAGCGTGGTCAGCAGCAGAAGGGAAGTTCTCCTGCTCTTGTACTTGGTCCTTGTGAGGTCTCATCTCAAGTACCGTGTTCAGTTCTGGGCTCCTCATGATAGGAAGGATGTGGAGATGCTGGAGTGTGTCCAGAGTGAAGCTACCAAGCTCATGAGGGGTTCACCCTCAGTCAGTTGCTGGCACATATTCCAAAATGATCCCCTAGATTACTGCTAATGGTTTCCCTGACTCTTGTATCCTGTGTTTGTTGTGTAGTCATGCCCTTGTGATCTGTTCTCCTCCTGCCAACTCCTAGTGGCTGCAGTACTGTCAGAGCTGGCCTTGCTATCTGTTCTTATCATGCCAAATCTTGAACTCACATCTCTAGCAGGAGTACCCTGTATCACAGCTTCCCCTGAGCTTTCCATTTACAGTACCCATGAGAAACCTCCTTGGATTAAGTCCTCCCTATAGTAACTTCTAGAAGTTCTGCCACCAAAGAAGTGCAGTACTTTTCTCTAGGTAGTGGTGTGGCCTTGCACCAGCTGCCAGTACCTTCTGCCTCTCTGTTGTTAGTTCAGTGTCTTTACCTGAATTTGCCCTTTCATGGGTGTGGGAAGGATGCAAACTGCAAATAGTCAAACTAGAGAGTCTACTGAGGCACCTCCAGACCCTTCTGCCAGGCTGTTAACTTATCCTGGCACCTTCTAGAATGAATTTACTTATCCTAAACCCCCCTCTATTAGGAAAAGATGATTATAGAATCATAGAATCCTTAGGGATTGGAAGGGACCTCGAAAGATCATCCGGTCCAATCCCCCAGCCACAGCAGGATCACCCAGACCAAGTTACAGTTCTTTCCAAAACCAGGTGAACGTTTGACCAGAGTTAAGCCTTGTATTTCAGTAGAAGTCTCCTTGCTTTGTTCTTGTGACATAATTACATTGCTGCTGGTTTGAGTCCCAAAGCCACTGTTACGGTAGACCCCAACAACACCTCCGTGGAAGATGATATTGTTCGATTTGCAGGTGTGTGATGGCACCAGAAGAGTAATGCCAGTCAGAGTCCTCCTAAAACTTGTCCTTGAGCTAAATTTCTCTCCTGAAAGTTATCTGAGTACACAACAGTGGTGTGTATTTATCGATCATCTGAAAAGGCACCAGCTTTGAACTGATTTGCTTCTAATTAATTCACTTGTGGACTGCCCTGAGCGGTGGAATGTCGTACCTGTACTTATTATTCAGTGAAGCCACTGTTTTCGTGGCAGTTTAACACAGAAAAGAGTGATTCTTGATATTTGCTTTTTAAAAAAATGAGTTACAGACCCTGACTTGGCACTGCACCATTTTAACAGGATTAGGAGACTCCAGTCTCTTGTCATTGTGTTGTGGCACATGGGAAGATAATGGACAGACTGGCTTGTACCTCCATCTGGCAGCAGCAACTGATGGCTGCAGCGGCTCTGTGGATGTACAGCTCCGCTGGGCTCGTTTAGGGGATGTGTTGTTCGGGAGTGCCGAGTGTGAGTGAGATGGATGGGGTTTTAGAGCAGAAATATTGTCGTGTTCCTGTTCAGGGAGAGCCAGAGTACTGGAGTTTCACATCGGGTTTATTTTTAATCTTGGTTGTTTCAATTACAGGACTAACACAGAATCGGTGCTTTAAAAAGCAAATTAACCACCACCACCACCTTCTCTCTGGTCTCAAGCATTTTGTTTGATTCCTGCCAGCCAGCCATTGCTATAAGAAATCTAGCTGCTTTGTTTTATTGCTGCCATCTCCCTGATGTTAAAGTAGCTGCTGGGAAGCTTTTACTTCGGTGTTATTTCTTTTAATAGCATAAGAAAAAAGGATAGAGATGCCTTTTGTTAGTGGAGATTCTCTGCCTCCTGTTTCCATGATCAGCACTTGCATATGTGGCATCGATGCATAGAAGTTTTTGGAGGAGTAGAAGTCCAGCTGTTTCAGCTCAGCTCTTCTCAGGGACCATGAATTTCTCAGTTGTTCATCAGTTGTTGGAATTGACCCATATTCAATGGGGCAAAATCCAGAGAGCCTTGAGTGTATAACATGTCATGAATGAGAAGGGGAGAGAAAACAATGGAAGATCATAGTGGAAATATTGGAAATATTTTGGAGTCTGGGCTAAGGTTTAGGGAGGCAGCTCTTACTGAGGTCTGCGTTTGCCAGCCTTGTTCCTTTTGTGTGGATAGAATTTGTGCTGGGCGAAGGATTGCTGTCGGGGCACGAGGCAGCTCAAATGTGGAATAGCATGGGTTTTCAGAGAAAGTGGAGACTTTCTGTTGTGGGAATGGAATAATAATGGAGATGCAGAGAGCACCTGGATCTCTGGCAGTGTGCTGGGTGCTGCTGAGATTCTGGAATCCTAAAATTCTCCATCTGGGGGGAAAAATGGTGATAATAAAGAATGTTGGCTTTAACCTTCCTGTGTTTCTCTTCTCACCTCTCTACTTTATTCTTGTGTAACTTGACAGCTACACGTATTCAGCATTCATTACACACAAGTCCCTGGAGGAGCCCTTGGCAGCTGAGGGCTTACTTATTCTTGAAAGAATAACAATGGAAATGAAGAAACTCTTTCAGCTGAGTCCTAAGGATAAAGGGATGGAGCACGAGCAGTTGGGGTTTGTGTTTAGCACCTTTGTTTAGCATCTTGAGAAAGCTTCCCTGTGACAGGCATGATGCTGTGGCTTTAACCAGGCTTTCCAAGTTGGAGGAGTTGCCTTCAGGAGGATCTTAGAAGCAACTACTCAGACAGGACTCCTGGAGAAGGCACATCTTCCAGTTGTTGTTATTTCTATGGTACAAACAGAAATGGAGGTGCATCAGCTCGTGCAGTGAGGAGGGAACACCGTGAGCTGTCAGTGGAAGCACCATCAGCACTGCAGGTTCTGCATTTCCCCACACATTAACTGCTGGTTGGGTCTGGCTGAGTTACTGCTCAACCCTGAGGCAGATGCACACAGCCTGCATCTGGGGCTCTCAGCAGAGGGAGACCCGCGTGTTCTCCTCCTGTAAGCCAGAGCAGAGATGGAGAAATGGAAAGTCAGAAAAGGAGCAGTGCCTTATGATTTTAGCCTGTCTCACTCCTATTTATTTCAAAAGAGAGTTTGGCAGATCGAACAACCCATTAAAGTGTGGAATAATTTCTCTTACTTTCCTCTTTCCCTGTCCTTCCCTCCTGCCTATTTCTCTTTTCTCTTTTTCTCTTTTGCTTCTCCTTTTTTTTCTATCCTCTTACTTCCTTTTGAAATGGCTTAGAGGGGGAAAGAGACACAGACTATCAGATCATTCACACTGTTCCTTTCCGAACGCAGGGCCCTGTTATTACGGTTCCACGGCACCATGTTATTAATGTTAATTTACTGCTAACGCAAGCTCCTGGGCTGACACGCTCTTCTGACGTGTCTCTTCCAGAGCAGATACTCTGCAAGACAAACTGTCTCCTTTAATTTCACTGTATTTGACAGCTTTGGGATCGTTTCATAGGGGAATGTTCGAAAGGATGATATGTAAAAGCAAGGCTTAAATGTCTCATTACCATCAAACAGATCGCTTACAGAAGAGGGTGTTATCTGCTGTTAGATCACTTTCAGGAGACTACACTGCGTTTCCTTCAAGAAGCAGCTCCTATAACCCCAGTCAGCTTGTTCAGCGCTAAGCAGGATTCAGAGGATGATTTCACAGGATGGAGAGCCCCGTGTCTTTAGGTTCTGAACTGTATCTGTGGTGGGAATTGCCTCACTTAACTTTACCTGCTTTGAAGTAAAGCATCTGCTGCAAAAGAGACACTCGAGTTCTGTCAGTTTTCAGGGCAGAAAGAGAGTGGTGCATCCCACCCTAGAACTGGAGTTTGAGCCAGCAGCTCATACTGGGTTAGAGCTTCTGAGTGTGTTGCATCAATTCTTGGTGTGTTACCTCTGAACTGAAGCATCGCAGTCTGACTGTGACTGAGGGTACCTTCTGGGACTGCAACCTGGCTGGAGAAATGAGAACTTGTGGGACAGTTTTAAGTGTTTCCATCTCTTTCTCTAACACCACTCGAGGTTGTTTCTTGGCTGTAAAGGAAACCTAGGGAGTGTTTCTATGCAAAAGCTAAACTCTGAGAGTGCCTGTGCTGCCTTCTTTCATCAAAACCAGTAACTCTTCACCAGGAGCAGTCACCGTAAGATTTGTGAGCATCTTTCAGAAGCACTCAAAATCCATTTCCCATAGAAAAAGTGCTCCAAATTCTGGAAGAACTGAAAGGGCACAATACAGTCTCCCCAGGCCTTCTCTTTTCCATGTGAAGAACCGTGTCTTCTCATCCTCTCCTCACAGGAGAGTGTTCTAGGTCTTGGGTTGTTTCTCTGACCTTCCCTGGACTTGTTTCAACAGGTCTGTCTGTCTTGTGCTGGAGACCCCAGAGCTGGACACAGTACTCTAGGTGGGGTTTCAGCAGAGTAGAGGGGTAGAATCACCTCCCTCAGTCTGCTTGCCATGCTGCTTTTGATGAAACACAGTTAGTTTTCTGAGCTGAGCACGCATTTCCAGGTCACGTTGACCTTGCTGTCATCCAACACCTTTTCCACCGCTCTCAATCCATCCTATATTGATAGTGAGGATCACTATCAATACTGTGGGTGCAGGACCTTGCCCTTGGCCTTCTTGAGCCTTAGGCCGTTCATATGGGTCAACGCCTCCAGCTTGTCCGAGTTCCTCTGTATGGCATCCTGCTCCTGAAGCATGTAAATCACATCACTCGTATGGTGTCATCTGCAAACAGTACCACAGAATGTTTTAGGCTGGGAAAGAACTAAGCTCATCAAGTCCAACCTAACATCACACCGTGATATCCTGTCTGTCCTTAAACACCTCCAGGGATTGGGACTCCACCACCTCCCTGGGCAATCCATTGCATTCACGTATACAGAGAGCTTCCTGTTAAAACACTCACGGGACTATAGAACTATGCTAGGGTTTCACTACTGAAAACCAGGAAGTAATTCATAGCTAGAGGCCAGTTTGCCTGAGAAAGACACCAAAGCCAGTGGTTAAAGCCTTCCAGAATGGGAATTGTTATGGTTCCCCCTTCAAGCATTCTAATTTTATGAGAACAAGGTCATCTAACAAAACTCATTCCTTCCTGTGGAAAATTACAAGTTGATTGGGGTGGTAACTGCGTGGGTTTAAGACCTTTGTTGCCAGCCGTTGTCCTTACCTCTTGAATGACGTTTGCATTTAAAAGTTACCCTCTGCAGTGGACTAAGCGCTGACTGAGCTCGTGCAGCGAGCGTCAGTGGCAAGCCATCATTTTTAGTGCCACTGTAAAAGGGAAACCACGTGGCTTCACGCGTCTGATGCGAAGACGTCAGCGGGTTTGAGCTCATCAAACCCTGGCTTTCAAACCAGTCGACATCAGGGAATAAGAGTCCTGTCGTTAAAGTTCTCCTAAAGCTTAAATTACAGGTTGAGCATCGATCAAGGGCTGTTCTTGGTGTGCTGAAAAATGTGACTTGGGAGTGACCTGTAGAAGCAGCAGCCTTAGAGATGGCCCAAATGAGATTTGAAATTCCCTGGATAACACACTGTTGCGTGCAAAATCACTCTGTGGCCTCCCCAGTGCTGCAGAAAGAGGGTGGCTGAGTGAATCTGACGGCTTCAGACTGCGGTGTTGGTGGTTGGGGCTTCTGGCAACGGCTTTTACAGTCCCCTTTATTTCCATTTTGCTGAGTGTGCCTCATCTGCAGCTGATGATCTGGACTGCGAATTCATTAGCACAATAAAGCAGGGCAATTATCTGATTTCATTGCTTGGCTTTACCAACCACTGTGGAATATCTGATTGTGTTACTGAGAGTCGGGAAGCGGGAGGAGAGAGATATAGGGCCTCGTGGCCATGTCCCCAGACAAGCCATTTTTGTCTTATGATTTTGGGTTTATTGTCACCAAAGAGTCAAGGCAGACCTGTTGTTGAAAGCTTTCAGAGGAACCTCTACGATTGAGCCCCAGTGGTGAGGGTACTGCCTGTGTGTGCTTCAATCACCTTCAGCTCCTGGCTTCCCATCCGTAGGGAGCAGCTGGTCTTTGCTAG
Organism: Upupa epops; assembly: GCA_013397515.1. Taxonomy (NCBI): domain Eukaryota; kingdom Metazoa; phylum Chordata; class Aves; order Bucerotiformes; family Upupidae; genus Upupa; species Upupa epops. The sequence goes on along the minus strand of VZRI01014341.1, from coordinate 117,434 downwards.
CCCTTTACAAGCCCAGCGTTTAATGACGATGGAGAAATAATGGACTGAACAGCAGGTGGAGATGATGCTAAGCACCGTGTGCATCAGAATGAGCGTTACAGCTCCAGAGGACCCGTCTATCATCGGGTGTGCAACTGGACAAATGGAGGAGCAGGTCTAGAGTGTCTTCACCTGGTTGGTCTTTAAATCAGAGAAAGACACAAATGTGGGGCTGCGCAAGCAGGGAAAAGGCAGGGGTTCATTTTTATTTTCTCATTAAACTGATTCTTTGAGCTACCTGTCCCCACTGTTTCCAAGTGTGCAATTACCTATCGATCTGGGGAAACAAAGCATAAATAAATGTTAGTTCAAATTATGACAGGGAACGGGGGGGAAGGGAGACAGTTCTCTGCAGAAAAACGTTTGCCTGCAATTGTGTTGACACTAATTGGGAGCGTGAGGAATGTCTGACGAAGGCTGGGTGTCTTCATGACTCTCTTGAAACCTGTGTGTAGAGGTGAATATGCTTCAAAGTCTTTGTCACGTTGAACTCTGCTTTCTGCTCGAACAAACTCAAGGAGCAGCCACATAAATAGTTGTGTTCCTGGAGGAGTGTTGACAGGGGAATTACACACGGAGCAGTAGGATATAGCAGAGTGATCTTTAGTTTTCATGTCTGACACTGGTCTGTGACTGGGGTATTGGTGCAGTTCACTTAATCCTTCTGTGCTCTGGATTCCCTTGCCTGTTGTAGCCTGTTAGGTTTGAGCTTTTTCTGAGTAGGAGCTGTCTGTTCTGGAACGCTTGGGCAGTACCCGATGCCATCTGGGCCTTGGGAACTTCCCAACCTGCACGAGACTTGAATAATATTCTATGTTTTCGGAAGTCTTTGTGACTTTCATGCAGATTCACAGACTGGTGAAAGCAAAGACCCCAGGGTGACATCCTAGCTGAGGGGAAGGCTCGGCTCATCTTTTCTGCTTTATTTCTTGTCTGGCAAGCCAGCCAAAGGTGACTTAAAACCAACCATAATGTGCTGGGTGTCTTGCCCAGCAAACAGTTAGAGGCATAGGGTAGAGGAAAAGTATTTAGGATGGAGACTGAGAACAGAACTCTTGCGGTGGGCCCACGTGCAAGTGTTGGATAAACCCCAAGAGATCAGCATTTCTAGAGCTTCCCAAATGATGTTTTCACTCGTGATAATTTTGTACTGGTTCTTCTGCTTTTCAGATGTCCTGTGCCCAAATGTCCACGTGGAAGGAGATCGATTCAAACACACCAATGGAGGAACTGATGAGATTCCAGGTAGAGTCAAACTTCCTTGCTGTGCATCTGGGAATGGGAAGAGTATAACTGCAGGTTTTGATTGTGATGGTCTGATTCATTGCACATGCCCTAGTTGGCAATCCAACATGTATTCAGTGGTGATGAAGTATGCAATGATGATCTTGCTGCGAAGATCAGGGGACTAGCGGGAGGAGAGGGAATAACTCAGGCCAGAGGACAAGCCAGATAACACAAAATGGGTGTCAGCTGCTTAAGAGAGACATCAGGGTTTCAAACTGACAGAGATATGAAGTACTGGAGCAAGCAGTGAAGTAGTAGTAATGGAGACAAATAAACTGTGATGGATAGTCACGAGTCCTCTCACAGCAGAGGACTGCATGATCCTCTGGTATCACAGCATTTAAATAAACTCACTAACTGTAGCATTCAGTAAATGCTGCCACAGTGACATAGAATTGCATGAGGGAAGAATATCCAGGCAGCTTTACTCTACTACTGATAGAAATTGTAGCAGTAAAGCGCAGCAGCATCTGCTTAACAGCTCATAGCACATCCATTCAGAATATAAATGTTGCTGCATGCGTTAGGAATCACACGGGGAATTCTGAAAGGAAGCGAGAAATCGGGTTAGGATACCAGGATAATCACTGCTTCTCTTCTAGAAAGTCTGATGCTTTAAATCACTGCTGAATGATGCTTTAAACTGTTCTTAGGGCATCCTTGTGGGTATCACGCAGGGTTTTTTCTAGGTAGTACAGAAATGAAGACAAAGGAGGTTTAAACTCATCTGCTCTAATGTATTCAGAATAAACCCCCAGCTGTAATACTCTGGACCTTGCTGAATTGTCATGTTGGTTCTATCAGTATTTAGCAAAGCATCACAGCCTGCTATTAATCACAAGGAAGCAGGGAACCACAACGAATATGTTGTACGTCCTGAAGATGAACCCCTTGTGTGTTTATGAACCAGTACCTTGTATGGAAACAACATAGGGAAGCCACTGAAACTTAATGAAACTCCTCGAGGTTTCAGAACTTCACCTGTGAATTATTTCTAATTAAATCTAGCCCTGCAGGATGTGGGATTTGTTTGCAGAAATCTGGATGATTCTTCCCGGGGAGGCTGATGGGGCACTGCAGGGGGCTGCCTGGGGAGTCTCCTTCTCTGGAGACGTTTGAAACCCACCTGGACTTGGTCTGGGCGATCCTGCTGTGGCAGGGGGATTGGAGTGGGTGATGTTTCCAGGTCACCTCCAATCCCTGATGATTCCGTGGTTGATCCATAGGATTAAAAATGGGCTGAGCTGTTGTCCTCAAAGCTATCCACCAGAGGAGATATTGCTCAGCAGACACTGGCTGCTCTTTTCAGAGGGGATCTGTCACAGAAGAAAGACCTGCAGTGATTTTTGTGTAGTACTTGGAAGAACTAACACTGGGTGGTGTTAATGGCCAAGAAGGGAACAGAAAAGCCCTGCTTCTCAGCCCCAAAGCAGCAGCACAGGCTGTGTGTATGAAAAACAGCAGAAATTACATTCTGGGTTCCGCCACAGATTGACCTCAACCTCTAACTCCTTCATCCCAGAAACCTCCGTGTGCAAATGAGCCAAGTGCCGGCCTCTTTGCGACCTCTCTGTTTTTTCTGTAGCTCAGTAAAGGGTGTTTGGGCATTTTACCATAGAGGCACTGGTTGTAAAACCCCAGGATCCTACAATTACAGACTGCAGTGGCTGTGTTTAAGTGTCAGCATGTCTCCAGTGCCCTGGTTTGCAGCACAGGCTTTGCATTCCGGAGATGCCGGTGACTCACGGGCTAATTACAATATCCCTGGGACTATTTATATTTGCCCACTAAAACAACTGGTAGCAGAAGGAAATTGGAGTGTCCAGCCTGTTGAACTTGAGGAACGAGCACATTACACTGGTGTCTTCCTGGGGACAGAAGTGGGTTTGTGGTGCCTGTGTGGTGGCATTTGGGTCCTCCCTTTGCACCTGGCAGTCTGTAGAGTCCCTCCCATTATAACCTTGGGAAGCCTGTAAGAGACAAGTGGCAAATCCATGAATAGCTGCAGGGATTCATAATGGATCACTGTCTTCTAACAGTAGATGCACAGACACAGTGGTCACCAGTCTTTGCAGTGGCCTCCATCTGAAATATTGTGCCCAGTGGGACCAAGGAGTGGTCCTGCCCCTATAGTGGGCTCTGGTGGAGCTGCAAGAAAGATATCAGGTAACGTTGAACTCCTCAGTCCTGCCTCTCTGCTTTAAACACTCATCCCCTGCTTTTTCTCACCTATATGCAGAGTCCTCTTGGGTGCTACCAAGAAAATCCTCAAAGCAGAGTAGAGTCATCCCTACTGCTCTCTCAAGTGATGAGGGTGCAGTCTGCTATTTTAGGGCTTCCCAGAATAACATAGAGCACCTTAAGGCCTGAGGTAACCAAAAGGGAACCTCAAAATAGAGGAACTAATTAAAATCAGAACCTAATACGAGTCGTTGTGGTAAGTTCAGCTGGTGCAAGCCTATCTGGCATACAAGGACATCAAAGGAATAATGAACCTCTGTTTAATCTTGTAAACCACTGGAGCGGGAAAGGAGCTGAAAGAGGGCCTGAGGCACCAAGCCAAATGTCCATCACTGAGAAAATGAAGGATGACTTATACGCAGAAAGCCCCTCAGTAATGAGGCGAGGGGTTCAGTGTCAAAACCAGCTTTCAGTGCGGTTCAATATGCCGCTTGCCACCGGCTGAAAACGGAGAGGCCAGCGGGTGAGAGTGAACTGATGTAGATAAGCAGAACAATGCATCAAATCAAGTGGTGTGTTATTAACATGAGATCAGGTGTTGAAAGGTGCTACCTCAGAGGCAGCCGCTGCAGACGTGTACTTATTTCCTGTTTTTACAAGCTTGGGGTTAGATTACAACAGCCCTTTGCAGCAGGTGGGATGGCTAGAGCTGTGCAACCATTTATTTCCTCGTGGTTTTGACCTCTTTCTCTGTCACACTGTCTCTGGGGGGTATTTTCCTTACTGGTTTTGCATCCCTCCTGTTTTTGATGAGATGTTAACCTGCCTGTGTGAGGGTACCGAGTTCTGCATCTGTCCCCTCTGTTCTAGACTGGAGCTCTAGCTGCTGCTTCTGAAATAGTGTGGCACATAACTCAACCTGGTGACTACCTCCTTACCTGGATCATAGAATCATTAGGGATGGGAAGGGACCTCGAAAGATCATCCAGTCCAGTCCCCCTGCCACAGCAGGATCACCCAGACCAAGTCTCACAGGAACACAGCCAGGAGGAGCTGGAACATCTCCAGAGAAGGAGACTCCACAGCCCCCTGGGCAGCCTGTGCCAGTGCTCCGGGACCCTCCCTGGGAAGAAGGTCCTGCTGATATTGATAGGGAACCTCCTCTGTTCCAGCTTGTTTTCAAGCACCAGACCTACAAGATTGGTTTAGCACCCACAAGGATGGGGAAGGATGCTCAAGGTTTAGGTACAGTAGAATCAGAACAACCTAAATCTGTGCTCTGGCTTCAAGTGAGCGCGTGCCAGGCATAACTGGGTCAGAGCTTTACTTAACTGCAGAACGTGGTGTGATGGGGTTTTTTGTTCTTTTCAGTCTGCTAAGTTGGGGGCTTTTTGTAGTGATAACAGCCTTGCAAACCATACAGGAGGAACTGAAGGGGGTACTCTGGATCTAGTGAGCCCCGGGCTCTTCCTTGTGAGCACAGGCAATCTGTGAAAGCTGAACTTTCAGGGCTGCAGGAATGTTCAGCGAGAAAATTGATAAGATCATCTACTTGCTGAAAGACTCCCGAGTGATACCATTCTTCCTAGGAATTTATACACTGCTCTAGTCTGCTATAACGTTTATTGCCATTGACCTGCTGCTAGTAAAAGTACCACATGCTGTTTTATCACAGGCAGTACAGATTGCTATTTCTAGAAGTCTCACAGAACAGGTAGCTCATGACCAGCCTCCCGGACTGTGGCTATTGCTGATAGTCCATCAACACTTGGAGAAGGCTGATCGTTCAGCTGAGGTTTAAGCCCGACCAGACTGTGGCACAGTTCCTGCAACAGCTGCTCTGCTTTATGTCGGCACCTGCGGCTGGAAATTCTCCCTAATAACTGTTGTGGACACATTGTTTGAGGCTTGGATGCCCGATGCCTGTTGTGATTCCTTCCTCACCTACTTTCTACACTGTTCTCCAGGCTGTCTTCTCATCATAAACCGTCACAATGTAAAGTAGACCAGTGGTTCCTGTACTGGGCACTGGTGAGGCCTCACCTTGAGTACTGGGTACAGTTCTGAGCCCCTTACTTCAAGAAAAACATTGAGGTGCAGGAGTGAGTCCAGAGGAAAAACAAAGCTGGGGAAGGGAGTAGAGGGAAAGTCTGATGAGGAGAGGCTGGGGGAGCTGGACTTGTTTACCCTAGAGAAGAGGAGACTCGGAGGAAACCTTCTCCCTCTCTACAATTGCCTGAAGGGAGGTTGTAGTTGGGGGGATTGGGTTCTTCTCCCAGGCACAACTAGTGACAGGACAAGAGGGTAGGGTCTGAAGCTGTGCTGGAGGAGGGTTGGGTTGGGTATTAGGAAGCACTTTCTCAAGGAAAGGGTAATCAGACACTGGAATGGACTGCCCAGGGCAGTGGTGGAGTCCCCATCCCTGGAGAGGCTTAAGACTGGATGTACTTAAGGCCATGATCTGGCCAAGGTGGTGATATTAGGTCATAGACTGGGCTTGATCTCAGAGGTATTTTAAAGCCTCAATAATTCTGTGCTTTCTCTGAGTATTTTCCTGGGATCCTTTCAGATGAAAGCTGGGGACTTTTATCAGAAGACTTCTTCAGGTTAAGGAAAGCAGTTCTGTCCTACTTCTCAATGTGCACTCTTTCTGTTTGCTCTGGTTTGATGGGTTTGTTGTTTTCATCTCAGGGGGAGGGTTGTCCCTGAGTACAGGACACACAGAAAAATCTCAGTTGCACACTAGCTGCCATGATGCTGTCCCTATGAAATCCTTAGTGCAGTGAGCCAGAAATCTGTACTCAGGGTAACCAACCATGGCCTCTTTAGCCTGGTCTTGAAATCATGGAATCATTAGGGATCAGAAGGGACCTCAAAAGATCAAGTCCAATCCCCCTGCCACAGCAGGATCACCTAGACCACGTCACACAGGAACACAGCCAGGTGAGTGTTGAACATCTCCAGAGAAGGAGACTCCTCAGCCAACCTGGGCAGCCTGAAATAATTGTCTTGAAATGAGTGTCACAGGCCTAGAGCTGTTTCATCACCCTCTGGTTATACTCTAGGCTGTGGCTGGATGCAGCATGGACAGCTTTACTGTGAAGAGGACGTGGCTGTGTACTACACCTAGATAACGTAGAAATTGTCCAGGGCCAAGTGTTGCCATCTTCTCCCTGTAGCAGGCAGGTCTCATGTTTTCTGATTCTGGAAAAACAGACCCTTTCCTGTAAGGGGGTTATTGCTTCAGGTAGAGAGACACTCGGCTGATTTGATCAGCAGAGCAGTGCATAAGAAATTGCTTTTCAAGCCAAGTGTGCTGTTAGGCATCTGAACTTCTCTTTCAGGTCACTATTTTAAATTTAATTCTGAAGGGCTAGGGTGTGCTGCTTTTCAAGATATGTAATCGTGATAGAGGGTTTCAGCGGCCCCATATTGTTTTAGTAGCTGTAATGAAGTAAGAGGCTTATGATCAAAGAGCATTATTCATCCTATTAACTGCCATAGTTATGGCATTGCTGATTAAATGCTTCACAAACCAACGAGGATGCCACACCTGCCCTGGTACACAAATAACCCACCTTTCAAACCAAAGTAGCTCAGATCAGGAAAGCTGCACCGTTTCATCCTGTGCTTGAGCATGCTGTAATAGTCCAGTTCTGTTCTTTCCCATTTTGCTTGTGGATATGACTGGAAAGCTGTGCATGCAACCTCATTCTCTATGTGGCGCTACTTATGTGGTACCTCTTGGGTGATGGAAAAGCCAATGGGTAGCCCATGGTTTTGCTGTCACTCCGTTCCAGAAATGACTGGTGAGATGTCTGGGACAAGATCCCTGTGAGCTCTTTCCACTGTTAGCAGTCAGACACTATCAGGAGACAAGTCCTGCAGGAATGATTACAGCATCACTTGTTTTTTCATTAACATTGTGGTTCTCGATGAAATTAAAAGCCCCATGCTGTCTCCCTCAAAATCCCAGTTCCAATCCTGAAGTTAACAAGGGAATATAACCAGTTCAGAGTGCTCCCAGGCTGTAGTTTCGCCACCCCAGTAGGTTGGCAAGTTGGGAGCTCTTGCTCATCCTGCCCCCGAGATGAAATGCTGAGGGGAGTCTCCTGGCCCTGCAGAGCGCTCTCTCTGCCCAGAGACAGAACCAGAAGGGCAAACTCTGGAGGTTCATACCCTTTTACAGGCTCCGTCCACCAGTCACTCCTGGAGTCAGGACACTGACCCAGGGGTCTGATGGGAGAGCTCTCTCTAGCTTCAAAATAAAATGCACTTCTGGCATAAAAGCACAAAAATCAACACCTGGTGATGGGGTCAGTGTTCAGACTGCGATGTGGTTTTGTTCTGGCTTTTCCCAACGAGAAGGTTAATCCCTGAAGCGCTGTATTTGTGGGATATGATAACATCCTAACTGGAGCTGAAGACGTGTCCCACTGCCTGATCAGTGTCTCGTATTTATGCTTCCATTACGGACAGGATTTGACCTGATGGATTCATTCAGCGTCAAACAGCTTTTTGGAATGAAAGAAAACGGAGTTCAGAGTGCTTACGTCCGACTTGGAAGCTTCCCGGTTGTTCAGAAGACCGAGTGAGTACCCTGTATTTTCCTTTTCTTTTCACCTGAGCCTGTGCTTTACGTCGTTTGGTTCCTGTAGGTTAACCTTGAAGTGGTTGTCTGGTACCTACAGATACACTGCTGCCTCGGTCAGCTCTTCTGGTTCTAATAGAACTGAATTTATTCAACATAGCTGCAAGCCTCCGCATCAACTACAGGCTCCGTCTGGGTAGAGCATGAGCTGGTTCTCGTGCATCTCACTTGTTGTGAGGAGTGCTACCAAGAAATTTGCCAAAGAATCTGTGACTTCAATTACTTCTCAAAGGAATGTTTGGTAGTGCTTCGACTGTGGTGGTACTACTACTTCTGCTTCGGTACTCATGCTGTCTATGAGATACGTATTTGCACAAAAGACCAGTTCCTGTAGATGTTATCAGTGAGCTACTGTGCAGTTGGACCTCATAAAAGAACGAACAGTCTTCATCCTCTGGGAACAGGGGTCCAGTTTTGGAGCCTTTTATGACCCAAGGTTGCCGCTTGTGTTGTAGCCTATCCAAGCCTTTCCTCATAAGGGAGCTGTTCTACTTCCTTCATCATCTCCGTTGCTCTGTGCTATCATTCATATTAGCAGCTTACAGCTGTTGTACAAGTCTTTAGGTTCCCCAAACACAGTAACTACCTTCTTCCTCACCAATTGCAGACACTCTATTCATTGTTGTCGCATTCAGCGTCTGACAGCGCTGTTTTTCTTCCCTCTGTCATTTTAGAGGTAGGATCTCATGCTGATTACCACAGATTGTGGGCTCCTATGCCAGACAGAAGCATGTAAGGAGCCCAGATACTGAACATGAGCATCGACTGAAGAGTCCTCTGCCTAGTTATTCTAATGTCTTTGTAGGAGTTGTGATTCACCTGACCTTGTGGCTGAGTTGATTAACTCCTAGACTAACCTGCAGCACTGGGGGATTCTCTTGTCTTGGAGTGTTATATGGGCTGCTTCTGCAATCTATCCTGCTGTCAGAATTATAGAGCAAGGAGCTGGCAGAGAGCTCCCTGTAGGTACCAGGCATCCAGCAAAGTTCCATAATATGGATCATCAGTTCAATTCAGCCTTGGGTGAAAGAAGGAAATAAAACATTTCTGGGGACAGTAATTCCTGCTCTTAGATTCCAAAGTAAAGCAGAACTTTTAGGTGGAGATCACTTTTTAGTCAGGAAATAAATGAAAACCCATAAACAAAGGGTTTGTAATTTATGTGTGTTATTTACATCTCTGTAAAAAAACCCCACAGCAAACAAGGACTGCAGAAAGAGAGTTTCTCTTCCCTTCAGAGCACCTGGGAATAGGAAGGTACCTACCTCCAAGTCATGTTTGTTGTCCTTAAGCCCTTCTGAGTTTGAGCTCACCACCTGATATTCCTGCTCCCAGCTCAGGAGTATCCAGAAAGATTTACCTAGCATAGAGGCCACCTGCTGGCTTTCCCAGGTTTGGTTGCAGGTTGCCAGACCCAAGGCTTTGGAGTTTCATTTCAGTCTCCTTGCTCAGCCAAGCAGCAACCACAGTCACAGCTGCTGCCGTGGGTTCATACACGGCACCAAGCACAGCTGCATTGCTGGAAAACCATCAGGGAAAGGCAGCACTGAAGGATGTGTCCTGCTGCTGGTGATGTGGGGTGATGACAGCAAACATACTCTGGGTCAGGAAGAGAGCAAAGCATCCCCAGAGCTAGACTGATGCTACCTTGTGCCATCGGTGGGTGAAATGAGGAGAGAGACATTTCTCTGCTTGATTTTTATTCAGCAGGAATTTGGAGCAGGTAGCAGGTTGTAGCTAGGAAGTGATTCAGCAGGCCTGTCTGAGCCCACAATGTAGATCACAATCTGAACTGAGGGGACAGGCAGAGTACTCACTGCATGCAGCTGTGATGGTGAAGTAAATGCACTAGGCATGTGTGCTGAAATGAGAGTCTGAGGAACAGAGATCTCCTCACTGTCAGCACACTCGGGTAGAAGCAGCTATGGCTTTTGCTCAAGAGGATGGAGTGCCAAGCAGAGCCTTTTCAGCCATCTGAGAGTCAGCTTTCTGCTCAAGCTTTCAGTGATGTCTGAGCTGAGGTATGTGTTTCTCTGACCAACTGGGGCACAGTAAGTGCACAGAGGCATTTTGACAGGATATTTGCACCAGTGTATGCCAACAGTGAAGGAGATCACAGAATTCTTAGGTATCAGAAGGGACCTCAAAAGATCATCCAGTCCAGTCCCCCTGCCACAGCAGGATTACCTAGATCAAGTCGCACAGCATGCAGCTCAGCTGGGAGGGCTGATGTGACGACCTGATTCTCTCTTGCCAAACATCCTGTAGGCTTTCTTGGTGGCTTTCAGAGCCCTGCAACTTCACCACTAGAGTGACAGCTGACTCTTGTAACGAAGGCAGGCAGCATCTAGTCACTCTGTGTGCCACAGAGAGAGAAGTGCTGGTGTGAGTGGATCTGTGAGCAGGGAAGGCTCACCTTGCAGTGTGTTCTTATGTTGGAGCTGAGTCTGACACTTCTGGTTTGGGTTACGTTTTAGTGTCACATAGAGTGATGTGCGTGCAGTGTTTGATTTGAAAAGGTGGTTCTTTTTTCCTCCTCTGTCAGTCAGCGGGTATCTTTCTGGACGAGTATTACTCATGGTGCCTGCTTTGAGGCCAGTACTACAGTACAGTTGCAGAGAGTTTGAGGTGTGCCTGCCCATTCTCAGATGTAAACACATCTCCAGTTCACCTGGAGAAGAACTGAGTGAACAAATGTTATCAGAGGACTGGAGCCCCTCTCTGAGTTCAGGGTCAGAGAGCTGGGGTTGTTCTGATACGTTGCTTTCTTTTCCTCTCTCCATGCCAGGGATGTCTTCCCACAAGGTCTCCCTGATGAATATGCCTTTGTAACCACCTTCAAATTCCGAAAGGCTTCCAGGAAAGAAGACTGGTACATTTGGCAGATCATTGACAAGTATGGAATACCACAGGTAGGAGGCCGATTGCAGCCAGCAACAACAGCCTTGTTTCTCTCCCATTGCATGAACCAACCGTGTCTTCTTAACCTCCTACTCCTTTTCCCTTGTGGACTGGTAAAAAAATCCCTCTACCTGTTTTTCAGTTCATTTTGCTGGAAATCCTCAACGTTTAATTCAGATGTGGAAGGAAAAGTTGCATAGATCACAGAATCACAGCAGACCAGGTTGGAAGGGACCCTGGGGATCATTGAACCCAACCCATTAAATTAAGAAATACAGTTTAAATGGGATGGCCCAGCACCCTGTCAAGCTGGGCCTTAAAACTGTCTGCCGTTGTGGAATCCACCACTTCCCTGGGAAGACCATTCCAGTGTCTAATTACTCTCCCAGTAAAAAAGTTTTCCACTGAAATCCTACTGGAATCTCCCCAGGAGCAACTTATATAGAATCATAGAAACTTTAGGGATGGGAATGGCTCTCGAAAGATCATCCAGTCCCATCCCTCTGCTACAGCAGGATCACCCAGACCAAGTCACACAGGAACAGAGTGTGAACTCTCCTTCCAGAGAAGGAGACTCCACAACCCCCCTGAGCAGCCTGTTCCAGTGCTGCGTTATCCTCCCTGGGAAGAAGTTCCTGCTGATATCCATTACCTCTTGTCTTTTCTGTGAGATTCCTTGTGGAAAGGGAGTCTCCATCTTCTTGGCGGGCACCCTTCACGATGGCATTACCCGTGACTATAAACTGGGCTTGGGTGTAGGCTCACGTAGTCCTATAGTGCAGTATTGCTGCTTTGGGACTGGTATTCACAGACATTTTGGGAACAAGCAGTGAGGGATTAGTGCAGATTGAGGACTTAGTTAACTGAGTTCCACACAACGGGAGAAGGTTTACAAGGAAATCATGATCAGCTGAGCCTTGTTAAGTGGAACACGACTTACTGTGCTACAGGCATCCCTCATTCCTGCAGAGTGAGAGCGTGCATGTCACTCTGCGCTTAGAGACAGCTATACACATGCACTGCTTAGGTGTGGAGAGGAAAAGGTGCTAGAATTTCTCAGTAACACTTTCAAATGTGTCTGAAGTTGTGGTGCCAGAGCTGTGTGGGTCTTGCTTCCTGTAAAGTCAGTGCTGGTTTGGCCACTGCATTGCAGACACTTGAGCTAACCTTGATCCAAGCGGGCTTTCCAGCCAGCAGGGTGTTTAGCTCCATGCAGCTGTTTGGGCTGAACTGCAGTCAGCCAACCCTTGGCTGCTTACACCAGACAGGGCTCACGCCAGTGTGACCAAAGTCCATCCAGCTCTGCAGGTCACAGACACCCTGCTTATCCCCCTGGCTCTGTGCTTTGCCCCTGTTCCCTGCTGTTTGCTGGTAGGGATCCAACTTTGGGAAAAGGAGTAAATTTGCCATAGAGCACAGTGTCTTCAAAAGCCTTTTTCTCCTTCTCTACTCACCACATAGTGGTAGGGGTCATGGTTTTAAACTGAAAAGGGTAGATTTAGGTTGGACATCTAGGAAAGGGCTGTTTAAACTGAGTGTGGGGGTTCCCTGGAACAGATTGTCTAGAGAACTGGTGGAGGCCCCATCCCTGGAGACATTCAGTGTCAGGCTGGATGGGGCTCTGGGCAATCTGATCTAGTAAGTGATGGCCCTGCTTCTTGCCAGGGGGTTGGATTAGCTGATCTCTGGAGGTCCCTTCCAACCCAATGCATCCTGTTCAAAGCACCTGAAATAAAATGCAGGCAGTGGTAAGGTTCAGCAGACTGGTTTAGTCCCAGGCAATGAGACATTTGACCGTGTCCCATGGGGTGACTGAAAACATGTGGGGTGAGTAAAGAGCACAGACACCACTGGGAAGTAGTGGAGAAGAGCACAGAATAGAGGAATCCAAAAGGGGTTCAGCTTTGTCTGTCTGCCTTTGGGGTGATGCCTCTGACAGGTGCTACCAGCCAAACTTGCGTGAGCATTGCCTGGGAGGCATGAAGGAGGCATGTGCTCAAAGCATATCAAGGATTGTACTGACAAGACAAGGCTTTAGATGGCCGTGGATCTGCACCCAAACCTGTGAACTGCCCCATCTTATTTTGTAGAGCAGTTGAAGGAACCAGTGTCCGTATGTCTCACAGAGCTCCATCCTCTGCTCCTTGCCCTGCATCCCTGACTTTGGGGTGCCAATCATGGGAATCAAGCAGGAGGAAGGAGAAGGGTTTGTACTTTCCCAGCAAAATTCCTTCTGTCTACTTGCAGGTCTCAATCCGACTGGATGGAGAGAACAAAGCTCTAGAGTACAACGCCATTGGACTCACCAAGGATGCCGTGAGAGTGGTCTTCCGAAATGCTCGAGTCGGGGATCTTTTTGACCGCAACTGGCACAAAATTGCCCTCAGCATTCAGTCGAAGGCTGTCTCCCTTTACATAGACTGCAGACTGGTGCAAATACTGCCTATTGAAGAGAGGGAAAACATTGACATTCAAGGGAAGACTGTGATTGGCAAACGCTTGTACGATAGCGTCCCCATTGACGTAAGTACTGGCTGTGCTGATTAGAGCTGGGGTAACGTTCAGCGCTGAGTCTGCGGCGTGCGAATGGGCTTTGGGAGGTTATAACTGATGCTTTCCTGAAGCAGCGTCACAGAAACACTCGTTGATTGACAGGTTGACATCTTGTCATGTACGTGACCTGCTGTCTTTTCGTATGAGACTCTCAATATCTCCCTAACAGAGACTCGAAATGAGAAATCCATTTCATCTTTCTGACTAGTGGCAGAATGTGCTGTGGTTAAAATCAGAGACAAAATCATCCACTGATCTCATCACACTGGGTACTCAGCTACAAACACGAAGGTCTTTTGTGTCTGATCTTGACATAATGAGTGCTTCCACGTGTTGTAGGAAGAGATAGGAGAGAATAAAGAGAGCTTGTTAACCCAGGAGAGTCGTGACGTGTTCTCAGCTCCTCAGAAACAATACCTGGTATTCATTTTTCTCCACTTGAACCAAAGTTGACACCAGCAGGTTGGATCTGTTTATCCAGCAGCAGTGTTAACCAGCTGTGTCTTGCACACCATCATTTGCTGTCACGAGATTTGCCTAATCTTTCTTAGCTTCTGGAGGTCGGTGGGATGTGCCACCTGAGTGTGCCAGCAGCGTTGCTCATGCTGGGGTAAAGGATCAGGAGGTGAAAGACACCACAAAAGAAGAGCTGCCTTTATGTCCACATGAAATTCTAGGAAGGGCAGAGGCAGCCAGGACGTGTCTTCTCAGACAGAAATTTGGCAAGGATGGTGGGGATTAGCATGCCTCCTTATTTGCATGAAAACCTGCCCCAGAGTTTTAATAGACGTATCCAGGGTCTCATTAGCTCAGCAGCCTGCGAGCAAGCTGAGATATCGGTCTATTATTGATAGAGAGACAGGGGGAGAGATTGACTATGGGATCCACAGAAGTTAGCCCCATCTGTTTGCATTTGTCAGCTCTGTTTGTATCCAAGCAAAAGGACAGGCAGTCTTTAATAATTCACTGTCTGAGACTGCTGCCTCACTTTGTCTTCTAGTTTGATCTTCAGCGGATGGTTATTTACTGTGATTCTCGGCATGCTGAGCTGGAGACCTGCTGTGACATCCCCTCTGGACCAGTAAGTGTTCCTTTGCTATTTATTCATTTCCACATGACCACTCCTTGCTGAAACCTATTCCATGAACTAGGAAATCAGTGCTAGTGTGGGATGATCATTATTTTAAATCACGATGAATGAGCTAACTCCATAACTGATAATGTAGTAGGCCCAGAAGAGGACTAGTGCAGGGGGAGAAATATGAGGAGTTTGAGGTTTCCAAGTTGCTCTTCCTTGTCAGACTGTCAGGGGAAACAAAGCCCTGAAGTGATGCTGGAACAATAGAAAAGCAGCATGAAATATTCAGCATGTTTCCCACTGGCTTTATTTGGAGAGAGCTAACATAGCGCACATCGCTGCTTAGTTTCCAGTGCCCGACTCTCATTAGAAACTTCCACCCTCCTTTCACTCTTCTGTCCTCAATCTTTGTTCAAGGGATTCATTGTTCGTTTTGCCATGTTTTTCCCAATGGTTTGAATGACAGGGTTCCGTGGGATGTTGTTCCTCTCTAGGAGTCCTTTAGCTGTGTGATATCCAGTAATGCCGATGCGCTTTCTCTAGCGAGTTGGAGAAGCAGCTTTTAGCATCAAAGACTCTGTCATTGAAGGTTGGACTTGATCTGAGAGGGCCTTTCCAACCTTAATGGTTCTGTGAGTTTTTGCAATGACCTTGGGTGTTTGGTTGTAGTGCCAGGTCACAGTCCTGACAGAAGCACCTCTCGTGGAAGTGAAGCCCACTGTTGGTAATGAGCAAGTTGGCCACCTCAAGGCTTTCAACTGCTCCTGTCCTGCTGGACCAAAGGTGAGTGTTTAGATGAGTTTGTTTAATTTGAGGCTTTCTGGAGAGATAGGTGTGACATCATGTAAGTGGGGCTGTATTTGTGAAGCACTAGAGGTGGAAAACACTTCAAGAAAGATCCAGGTGTTATTCAGAGGTGGGATGTCTGCGGAGGTGATTGAAGTCTTCTCAGGTAGTTTCTCTACCTAATTCAGTGCTTTTGGTAGTCCTGGTAGCAGCATTGAGAGCAAAGTGTTATTTCCTATCCAGTTCAGCTATTTACATCATTCTTCACCTAAACCAGAGATTCTGGAGATAAAAAATGACCAGATAGAATAAAAATCTCATAGCTTTGACAAGCAATGTGCTGACTTACATTGGCCGAGACTGGGATGTGCAAAAAGCCACCTGCGTGCTCCTCGCTCTTGAGAGCATGTTGATTTCAGTGTGTTCTTCCCTAAAACACTGCTGTTGTCCTCAGTTCTTGCTGTCTCAGTTGCTTTGTTGTTTAATGAGAAGATCAGTCTGACTAAGCGTGGGTTTTTTGTTTTAGGGGGAGAGAGGTCCACTTGGTCCTGCAGGTCCTAAAGGTCAAAAGGTCAGTAATCTGTGCTAGTTCTTTCTTAATAAACACAAAACCAAAGTAGAGAAGTTAAAGACTTTGAAAAATAGGAGTCAACTGGCAAATGTCTGAGCTCAGACAGTTTTGAATGAGCCTGAGCCTGCAGGATGCTCTGGTGATCTTGTATCCTCACACTAGGTTTGCATTTGAGCCTCTCTGCTGCTGCTTCACATCACTCCTAGAGGAACTGTGTTCCCAAATCTTTTTCCAGAGCTTCTAAACTGCCATTTTTTGCAAGTCAGTGTTATTCACGAGGTCACACACAGCTTCCTCATACGTCAGCTGGAAAACCATCTGCTGTGCCTTGCTCAGCAGTGCTAGATATCTATAGGTTGGGGAGCAGCCCCCAAGTCAAGCTCTACAAGATTTCCTGAGACTGGGGTAAAGAATTAAGTCACAATCTGTAATCATGGATGTAATCCATGACTGTCTGAGCCATGATGTTAAATACAGGCCACTTTCTTCAGTACTCTCCTACTCTGTCATCTAGGAAGAAGAGTGGTTGTGATGCCTGCTTCAGGTTTCACAGTGCAGCCTCTGTTATCCTGCACATTGTGGAAGCTTCTTCAATCTGCACACGTGTGCATTCAGCGTACCCACTCTTTCTGTCTGTGCTGGGGTACAAATAGAGCTGAGAGACAACTGACTTCGAGAGAGCACTTGTACTAGAAGAAAACAAAGATTCACAGTGCTGCTGGCGAGGGGACAGCTGTTGATTTTCCCAGTTTCACTATCTGTGGAATTGAAGAGATGCTAGGGAACGAGTTGCATTGAAAGCTATTTCCATCTGAACTGTGGCTGCCCCCTCCTTGGAAGCGTTCAAGGCCAGATTGGCTGGGGCCTTGAGCACCCTGGTCTGGTGAGGGGTGTCCCTGCTCCTGGCAGGGGGGTAGGAACCAGATGATCTTGAAGGTCCCATCCGACCTGAACCATTCTAGGAATCTATGAAACGTGGCCACATCAATGCTCAGATGTGCCTGCCTGAAACTGCAGGAGAAGTTTCTTCTGCTTCCAGGCATCTAGAAATAGGAACTTTCTGCGACAGCTTAAATAATGACTGGCTTTGGAGAAGAATGGCTGAGCCATGACTGTTGTGAGGAGGTTGCAGGGGGATGGTGATGACAATAATAATAGAAGTGTCCTGCAGCAACATCCTGCTGTCTTTCACCTCTTTGATAAGGTCTGTGTGCTGGTGAGGACGTCTGTACTATGAAACATGGCACGCTGCTGGAGTGCAGGAGGTGTGAGGTGAATATAAAGCAGTGCATGTCCTGCTCTGTGTGCAGGAAGTGACAGCACTCTCCTCCTCTCTGTGCAACAATACTGAGCTTTGCAGGCTGGGATGCTGGCCACAGGGAAGAAAGGGAATGCTGTTTGCAGCTTCTCAGTCTTATCACCTGGTACTTTATTAAGGACAGACAAAGGGCCCCAAAAAACACTAGAGGCTTCTGCTTTGGGGGATTGTAAACATTCATGATGGGTTAGGACAGTTCAGCTATGCTCCCCGTTTCTAAGCTGTAATCTTCCCTAGGGGACCCTGCTCTAGCAGAAGGGCTGGACTAGATGATCCCCAGAGGTTCCTTCTAGCCCCTACAGCTCTATGATTTATGATGCTATGAATGGTTGTGTTTTAAAGCTGTGGTGGTGTTGTCTAATGAGGAGAGCTAGAAAAACAGTGATGTCGAGACTGTGAGTCAAAATGCATCAGTTCCTCTATAGAAATTATCTCTACTGAGCATCTCTTATTTGGGGGTTGATTGTAAAGCTGAAATCTACCTCTAAATAACCGTGCACAAGGGATGATAGGTAGGCTGCACCTAAAGGTGACGTAGCATTAGGTACGTGAGCATTATCCACAAATATCTTACAGGCTGATAGTGAGAAATGTCCTCTGAGAGACTGACTGACCCTGTAAGAACCCAAGAAATCATCTGGTTCAGCTGGATCAAAAAAACAGCTGGTAGGAGTCACGTAAGAAATAGGTCCCACCAGGAGTTCCTAAGAGGCACAGAGGTCAGTGTTAAAACCCAAAACTCTCCCCTTTGCCTCAAACAGGGATCTTCAGAGAGGCTGTGAAAAGCATGAGGAGTGTTAAGCTGCTGCTTTAAGCTCAGATAGTTCTCCTTCCTTCATCATCTTCATTGCTCTACAGTGGACACCCTCCAGCAGCTCTGTGTCCTTCTGAAACTGAGGGGCCCAGAACTGGACACAGTACTCCAGATGCAGTCTCACCAGTGCAGAGTAGAGGGGGAGAGGAACCTCTCTCCATCTGCTAACCACCTCCTTCTGATCCTCCCAGGATGCTGTTGCCCTCTTGGCCACAAAAGCACATTGCTGGTTCATAGTCATCCTGCTGGCCACTAGGACCCCCGGGTCTCTTTCTCCTACACTGTCTCCAAGAGCTCTATAATGGCTATGTGTTTAATTCTGCTTTCTCTTTAAAAAAAAGTCACTTTGATTGTGAGTGAAGTAAACTGGATGTGGCTTTTCTGTCCGTCTCACTTGAAGCAACATGGAGAAGCTGGTGTCCGGGCTCTGTGACTGTGAGTTCCCATAGCATAACCTTCCTGTAAGGAGGGGAGGTTTGACAGGCATCTTATGGCACTGTGTGAGCAGTGGAAATATTCAGAGTGTATCAGCAGTGCAGGAAGATAATGAGTTTCTGTCCCTCTCTAACTTAATTCTCCAAAGTCAGGGCGAACAGGAGCGACTGCAGTTATTAGAAGAAACTAAAACTCCCTCAGAGATGAACCCCTCTGCCAGGCTGAAGGGAATCCACGGAGACACAGCGTACATGCTTTGGAAGGAGATGGGGTAAAGGATGGTGTTAGGGAAGAGAGAGGCACCAAACAGCTTCAGAAGGCCAGCCTAACATGCCTCGAGCAGTGTCCTAGGAGTGAATTAGAGATGCTAACAGCAGCCCTGCCTGATTAGTTTTCCTTCCTTCTCCACTCTGCATTCTGTGGTGTCTCCTGGCGTTCTCTGCAGTGATGGTGAGCAAGCTTCTGCACTCTCCCAGCACTACTGTGGATCCCAGTTCAGAGAAAATAAATCCTCCTTGAGAACTGATTTAGTCCACATCATAGAAACGACCCCATTCCCCTGCCTTTGGAGAGTTTGTGAAGTTGAGCGAACGGTCCGCACGCTGGGCCAGCTCTTCCTCCAGATTAGAGTGGAATGTTGCAGTGACTCCAAAGAGATGGCTAAACAAAACCTTGTGTGAGTTTTTCTGCAGCCTCCTTGACTCGACTGTGTCTGTTTGTTTTCATATAATCTACTTGCTCTGAGGTTTCTTGCTTTTTGAGGAGGAAAATAAAGGTATGAAGTTTAACTAAAGAAACGTTCCTATTTCCAATCCTTTCCAGAGATGCTCTTCATCTGGGGGGAAGAATGATCCAGGTGAATGCTTTTGTGTCTCCTGCAGCTAATTGTGTTTCAGGCAGGGCACAGATCAGATCAATTTGAACAGAGCAATGACATTTCATCCTACTGTGGTCCCTGTGGGGAGTGCAGGGGTCGTTTGCCTTACTGCTGCTGCCGTACTGTAGGGTCCTGCTCCAGGTCTGAGCCTGTTTCGGCTCGGTGCTGTGTCTGAGCTCAGGTTCAAAGCAGCTAAACTCCTCACAAGGGAAAAATGATAGGAGGAACAAATAGGTGAGGACATTGCGTCTGTGATGGATGGGGAGCTCAGCCCAGCCTGCTTCTGCTGTATATCTTTTGGCTGACAGTGATGCAGGAGCTGGGCAGAGGGGTGTGGGCAGAGCCCTCTGCACTCCAGTAGCTTCTGGTGCCAGAGGAACTGAAGGAACTGGTGGCAACACTGCACATAGCCTCAAAGTCTTGGTAATGGGCATATCCTCAGCTGATTCTTCTTCAGGTTTGTGTCTGCAGAACAGTATGTTAATGACTTTCAGGTGCTTTTTTCTGCACTCACTGGTTTTGGCACCGCTTTTTGTTCTGTATCTGATGAATATTTATGAAATGATGCTTTTGCTTTGATTCTTTATCCCTTTCAACTCTGTCCGTTTAGGAGATAAGAGAAGAAAAAGTTTTGCATGGGTTTTGATCGACCTGTTTTCCTCTTTTCCTCCCTGTGCATTCGCTTCCTCAGTTTTCATCCCTCTACCCCTCATCATTTGGACATTTTCAGCTGTGACTTTGTGTTCCCTCCCTTCTGTTGGAAGGAAAGAATTAGCTGGTCGTGAAAATTGAGCTCGAATGATCTCAATGGTTTATTTTTGCCAAAATAGCTCTAAAATCTTGATGGTATTTACAGGTTCATTTTTTTCCATGCTTTAGGTGTCTCTAGGTCTTAGGCAAACCAGTTTTCTGAGTCCTTCTTGGCTTAATAGAAAGTAAGGGCTTTGGAAACAGCTCACAGAAGAAAGTTCTCTGTCTTGCAAGTGCACTCTGAAGGCTTCCATCACTATTTTCATATAAAAAGAGGAATATAAAAGGCAGTCTGAGTATGTGGGCATTCACATCAGTGTAGATGCAGTGCCTTAATGACAGAGCTGAAGTCTTTGTCACCGAGACCTGTGGGAGTATGGAAGTGTCTGCAGCCTCAGTCCAGCCCTTGTTGCATTCCTTCACAAAAAATGGAAGCAGTGGAAGGGGAGCACAAGAGACAAACTCATGGGGTCCATGTCACAGATCAGCCCAACAGGAAGGTCTAAGACAAGTATCATCAACATTGAACTGTGAGAGTGTGTCCAGAGGAGGGCCATGAGGATGAGTGGAGGGCTGGAGCACCTCTCCTATGGGGACAGACTGAGAGAGTTGGGGCTGCTCAGCCTGGAAAGGAGGAGACTCCAGGGAGATCTCAGAGCAGCCTTCCAGTCCCTGAAGGGGGCTCCAGGAAAGCTGGGGAGGGGCTGTTTCCAAGGGTAGGACCAGGAGGAATGGTTTCAAGCTGTAAGAAGGGAGGTTTAGACTGGAAGTCAGGAGGAAGTTCTTCACAATGAGGGTGCTGAGACACTAGAACAGGTTGCCCCGGGAGATTGTGGCTGCCCCCCAGCTCCTTGAAGTGTTCCAGGCCAGATAGACTGGGGCCTTGAGCACCCTGGTCTAGTGGGGGGGGTCCCTGCTCATGTCAGGGGGGTTGGAACTGGATGATCTTGAAGGTCCCTTCCAACCTGACCCATTGGATGAATCTCTTTCTCTGCTTGTCAAGGAATAATGAATTACCTTTGTGATATTAACACACACTCTTTTTTTTCAAGGGAGAAAGTGGCTTCCCAGGGCTTCCTGGACTCAGAGGAGAAAAAGGAGAGTCAGTAAGTAAGAAATACCAGAATAATTGTAGGTGAGGGGTTGGAAATGCAAGTAAGAGGAGTTTTTTCACTCCTTTGTAGTGAGAACTTGCTCAAGATGTCACTATGCCCTTTTGAACACGTTCCTTTTGCTGGGTCTTAGTCCCAGGGGGGACTGAGCTGATCTTTCTGGCACCTGCTGTCATTTCTTTGAGTGGGGGAGATGGATGAGTTCATCCCTGAATACAGCTGATAACTGACTTCTAATTAAAATACCTATCTTGGTTGTACTTAATCACAGCACAGCTGCACATCTAACGGGGACCAAGTGAAGCAACTGAACACAAAGCAAATGCAAATCTTCCTCAACTCCTTTACATTCAGATGACCAAGATGCAGCTTTCGCCAGCTGAAATCAGTGCAAACGCCAGACTGAGTTTTTAGACAAGAAAATCTTTGACCCCCATGTAAAATTCATTTTAATAAGGGTTGTTGGAATCTTTGATTTTGGAAATGTAATATCGTACTCTACCCTGGCTAGAAAGCAAGGTATTTTCTTGGCTGCAGTAGGAGAATTTGGGACAATATTTCTATTTTATTTAGTCCCTGAAAATTACTTTCCCTGTAGTAGTTGTCCTCTGACTTGCAGGGGGGGGGGTGTGTGTGTATATATAGATATATCCCTATATATGCATATATAGAGATAGATATATATAGAGATATATCTATATAGAGAGATAAATGGGTGATAGTTATGTCTCTTATACATCACACAATACATCAAGATAAATACCTGTAGTGTTGTCTGGCATCCTTGCTGTCAAGGGTAACTTATCCCCTCTTCTTTCACTCCTAGGGCAGAGCCTATGGCAGAGGAGAAAAGGGAGAAAAGGTAAGATCTAACCCTAATCACTGGACTCATTAGATGAGAGTTGCTTGCAGTTAGCTTTCATAGCTCAATGGATGCTTTTGGAGTGCACAGGATGCAGGAGATGTGCTACAGCTGGATCTTTCTGAGGAACTTGTGCATTGTGGTATGTCTCCTCCTGCAGAAAAGCTTTGGAGTGCTCCTCAGCTTTGCCCTTCGTGTTCTGTGTCTTCAGCAGGATTAAAGTTTGGTCATGAGGAGAATGCTCCTGTTTCTTTTCATTGAAGATTGTCATTAATAACCCAAAAGACAAAAGCCAGAGCATTTTCTTACTGTAAATTAAGACCTGGGGGTTAAAACTAAGAATACATGCTAATAACCACAGGAAATTGCTGGATGGAGTGTGTTGGGAAGTGCATTCAGTGGTGATCAACAACGGGTAACAAGTAGCATGTCTGGACTAATGTGCATTTACAATTGTGTTGATTTCCAGGCAGTTCTGTCTGCAGACTTTCCATTTCCTACAGTAAAACGAGGCTGCAGACCTAGAGTGCAGGGAAGTAGCACGTTCTCTCTGTAGCTCTGTATCACACATCTGTATCTGAGTGTTTTCCTTATCACCAAAATGAGATTTCAAGTAGTGGGAAACAATGGGAAAAGATTGACAGGCTGTCCTCACCTGAGGGACAGGTGGATGTATTAAGGAATAAGTTGTAGTTCATACTGAAAATGGGATTAAGGATCTGTGGAGCTTTTTTCCAGGGGGTCTGTGGCTACCTGATTGCTCAGTACATTTAAAATAATATTGGATTTGTGGTCTGCAAGGAAGAAGACTGCACTAGTGAGAACATGGCATTTGTGGCCATTGCATCTCCTCGTTTGTTCTTCCCGTGATGATGACACATTGATTGGGTACAGTGGTAATGCATCATGTGAAATTACAATCTGAATGAGGCTTGCTCATGGCAGGAAATGTTATCGGGCCAGGCTAGAGGCATGGGGGCTATAAAGCACGTGTTTCTGCATCCATCTTCCTGCAGTCCTCCCACAGACACTTGCTGTTTAGCCTTTGAGAGTCAGGATTCAGCCTTTGGAAACCAGCTCGTGCTTGGCAGGTGTGGAGAGTCAGCAGTCTGGTGGGAAACACGATGTTTACAATGTGAGTTGTGCTGCAGTTGAAGCAAGTTCTTGTTTTCTTGTGTTTTGATCTCAGAAGAAAAGTGTTGGAAAACATCACTCCATCTGTATTATTGTTATGCCTAGGAATAAACTAGGTCTGCAAGTCTGGATCTAAGGGAAAGACCACACAGTATGTGCAGAACTTCATTGGCTGGGAGAGCCAAGCAACACTGACTGGCCCAAACCTATGTGCAGGCGTGGAGATATCTGAGTTCATGGCTGGTTTCTCTTGTTTGCTTGGTACTCCTGCCAGCTGAGGCAGCATGTTCTCCTCTGTGGAGGAAGTGTATTCGGTACCCAGTGTCTTTGTGCTCCGTGTCTGCCCAATGGCTGAGTGCTGTCAGTACCTTGCTGATGGAAAGATATATCGGCTGTACAAGGCTTGATTNCCTCCCTGCTCTTCACAGGCCCACCTACAACTAAACCATTTCACTAAGATCATTGTCCCAGACACTCTTTCACCTCTCACAGGATTTGAGGTGATGCTGCACTGGTGTAGAGTGGGACAATCTCCATTCTCCATCAGCTGGCGATGCTGCACTGGATGTATGGCAAACACGGTTGGCCCTGCTGGCTGCCAGGGCACACTGCTGACTCGTAGTCCACTTGCCATCAGCCCAGATTCTCACTTCTCTTTCCAGGGGGCTGCTCTCCAGCCTCTTGCCCCACTGTTTTTATGTGTAACCATGATTACCCTGTCCCAGGTGGCGAATACTGCTCTCAGCCTTGTGAAATTTAGTATGGTTGGCGATTGTCCAGCTCTCCAGTGGCTGAGGGAGATGGGCTATTTAGTGTGAAACAGAGTCTATGATTTGATGCAAGAGCCAGCAATCCTAGTTTCCATCTATACTCCTGAAAAATAGAAGAGAGCTTATGAAATGAAACCCCTCCCAGATAGGAGAACCTGAAACCCCTGGAAGGAGAGGGTTCACATGGCTCCACTGTGCTGCAGCGGCTGCCTGGCCGTGAACTCCTGTTTCCTCTCTAGCTGTGTCAGTTTTACCTGTCTCTGCTTTGTATGGGTATGGGCTTCTGCTGAGAGGCTGGATCAGAGCTGCTGGATTTCAAACACCTGCAGGCTGGGCAGTTGCTGTGCATGGGCTGTGAGATCCTCTAAAAAGACAAGGCTCTGCTCCTAAGTTTTGATAGAATAAGGTGATTTCACCTATGAAAAGACAGAGATAACAGGATTAAATGCCTCCCCTTGTTGTGGCACTGCTTTCCAGCTGTGCTGGTGCCAAACACCTGCCAGACCATGGTGTGGCCAAGTATTGTGTATCAGGCAATTTTGTGAGGTCTGGGGTATTCGTTAGAGGGCAAATCCTGTGCTTTTCCAGGAGGACAGCAGAGCCACTGCCCTTGCTTCTCCAGGCCGTTACCTCTGTTACATCACTAAGCTAAAGCCCCAGAGATGCCTGTATTAGGATGCATAACGTGCCAGGCACATCCTTAGTGCTAAACCAGAGGACAACAGCAGCCATGGCTAACAACCTAATGCATGCTGACTTGATGCCTCGTGTGGCTTTGAAAGCCAGGAAATGCACTGTGATGGCTCGAGCAACAGCTCAGCATGTTCTGCCAGGGCAAAACATCCTAGCCTTATGGAGGATGGGTTTTAAGTGTGGAAACACACATGTACGGGCCAGGTGATTGTGCTTAGAAATGATTTTAGAAGGAGCACAACACAGGTGCATCTACAGGTGCTCTTGTAAAGTCCTCCCAGGTGGATTTCTTAGTCATCTGCTCTGCATTGCATCTTGTATTTCCACTGCTGACTGCACCTCTTGGGTCCTCAGTTACCTTCCTGCTCTGTGTCCCTTCAGTGTGTGCTGGGTGGTGTTTGCAGGTGCCTATGCTGTTGACCGGGGTGCTGTCACACATCTGATTCTGTGATGTGATCCTCATGAAGGCAGTGCTTCACCTTCGTGCTGAAGGTCACGCAAGTGGGTGTTTGCTAGGCTATGTGGCCCTGGTCCTGCAAGAGTTGTAAATGAGATCTTTAAACCTCTGTTGATCTAAGAGGAGTAGGTACAGGAGAGGAGGGAGGGCAGAAGGAAGCCACCATGGAGCACTTCTAAGGATGATTCAAGTCAGACTGGGGTTCAGTGCCCCTTGATCAAAGCCAGGGAAATCGTGTTTGACAAGGGAGGTTCTGTGAGTATGAGGTCTGCATTCCTGGGGCACAGCCATCCACATCAGGAGCCAGCCTGCCCTTCTAATGCCTCCATATGAATTCTAATTTAGAGGTTTCCAGAATTTACACCCTTGCCTTGCGAAGCAGAGAGGATTATGCAACAGTGCTGAGACACCCCTCTAGCATCCTTAAAGGCCAGCGGTAATGAGAAGGCTCAGCAGGTGTGGGGGTGCTTGTAAAAGTGATGACTTTGGAGAGTATGTGATGAAAACCTGTCAAACTTTGAGTGGTATGGGGCTACCAGGAGGAAATTATTTTTCACTGTTTGTTCTGATGTAAAATCTAGGGGGAAGCAAATCCAGCTGGGTGCTGGCAAGCTTGAAATGAACAAAATGAATCCGCTTTTCACACAGCTCCTCTTTCCAGTCTGCTCTGGAGGTTACAGTTTTGTCTAAGGAAGTGCTTGAGAGTTAATTGAAGAGAGGCATCTGTAAACATCTGGCGGGTACAAAGACATTGCCTCTGCTTCACGATGTCAGCAAGTCTCTGTAACCTGTGATTGGTGATAGCAGGGCAGTAGACTGGAGATGTCTCCAGTAAGGCTTTTGCTACAGAGGGGATAGGAGCTGGATGTTTGGCCTGACTGCTAGTCTTAGACTGTTCTCTGAGTATTCCTAGCACCTTCATGGCCCTGAAGGGGACAGAAGGTTTCATGGCCCACTATGGGCTTGGGCCACTGCTGCCTATAGCTGGTGAAGAAAAGGGAAACCACAAGTAAGGTGTCATGATCACTTAGCAGCCATCATCAGGGTCAAGTGATAACTGCTGTGATCTCCCACAGAAAACCAGTCTGTCAAAGAGGGAACTCTAACCAAGAGCGAGCACCTACCTTCTGCAGGGGTGGTAGATGGAGGTTTCGCTATGATTTACCCTCACTAGTGTTTCCAAGAGCATCCAGCCTTTCCTCTCCTGTTTGATCTGTTTCTCGTTGTGCTAATAATCACACATGGAATCACCAAGGCTGGAAAAGGCCTTCATTATCATCAGCTCCAACCATCTGCCCTACAACCCCCAACCACTAAACCATCTCCTGAAACACTACCTGGTTTTTGAGCCCCTCCAGGGACGATGCCCTCCACCCCCTCCCTGGGCAGCCTGTTCCAAGGCTTCCCCACAATTTCTCCTAGGTTTATTTTCCTAATATCCAGTCTGAAACTTCCCCAACAAAACCTGACCCTGTTTCCTGTTGTCCTATTCCCAGTCACTGTGGAGAAGAGGCTAACACTTGCCCCACTACACCTGCCCTGAGTAGCTGTAGTGAGCAATAAGGTCTCCCTTCAGCTGTCTCTCTCCAGGCAGCACTGAATATGAGCCATCACTTGAGCAGATCAAGTCTGTCTTCTCCCCACAATGCTTTTTCTCATGGTAAAGGCTCAGTGATGAAAACGCAGAAGTACTATTGCAGGATTTCTAATGAGGGGGAAAAGTACTCTGAAGTGCCTTGGCTTATTAGAGATGCAGGGACTGCAAGACCAAGCATAGAGAAGAAAAGCGGGCAGACAGTTAAGGCTCTGGGCAAGGCTGCAGGAGACTGAGGCTTAAAACTTGGCTTCAACAGATTTGCTGACCTTGGGCAAAGCAGCTAGTCTTTGTTCCTGTAAAATGAAGCTGGAGAACCACTTGTCCTCCAGGCTTTGTCTCTCTTCTTGCCTGCTAGATCTTTCAAACAAAGACTTTGATTCCCTTTTCCTCACTTGGCTTCCAAGTTGGAGTTATTGACATTTTTAGGGCTTCTGGAAAAGCTGTGGAAATCCACCCTGTAGGATGCAGCGTAGCAACACATAGCCCCGTGCTTTCTCTTTGCCCTGAGGCAGCTGAATGTAAGAGTGGTCTGCCTGAAAGCCACACAACTCCTTTTTAATGGCTTTTGGTTTTACCAAACCAGCACCAGGGCAGTGCCTCTGGCTTGGGGATGGCTAGCATCCGGTAACTTGGGGCATAAGAACATGAATGCCCTTCTGCCTGCAAAAGGTGCTGACAGCTGGTTTGATGGCAAAGGAGAGCTCTTGCATGGGTGTTTTTAGAGGAATCCTTTTGGGGCTGAGAAAGGCTGTGTGTGGTTTGGTTGCAGGGTAGAGCTCAGGCTAGGAGTGGTGTTTTAGACACCCAGAGCTATAATAATCTTTGAGAGTCAGGCCTCAGCCTCAGTGCAGCAAGGACTCTGCTCTGGTAGTGGGATTGGACTTGATGATCTGCAAAGGTCCCTTCCAAACCCTAACGTTCTGTGTTTCTGTGAGAGCTGTGTGCCAAGAGAGGTGGAGCTGGAGCCAATACCATGGCTGGCAGGGCAGTGACCTCACCAGGCAGGGTTTATCACCCCAGCAAGGGAGCAGGATGGGTCAGTGATGGTCCAGCCAAGAGCCTGGCTCACCACACTGGTTGGTGGTTGATGATGCTAGTCTAGGCCTAAGCCTAGAAGTGATTCTGCTTGTCAGGATTAACTGGGTGCATGGCCAGGTTGCTGCAGAGTGGCTCAAGCAAGGGCCAAAGGTGAGAGTTTACAAACACCTTCAGAGGAAGGGATACAACGACCTGAACTTCTAGAAGCAGGAGGAGCTTTCTGAGCACCTGTGAGATGTGGAGCCTAAGCTCACATGAACGAAGAATGGGTTCCTGCAGACTGCAAGCAGAACATTATCCCTGGTTGCCCAAGGAGGTGGTTGGGGCCCTGTCCCTGGAGGTGTTTAAGGCTGGGCTGGATGAGGCTCTGGCCAGCCTGCTCTAGGGTGGGGGGATCCCTGCCCATGGCAGGGGGGTTGGAAGTGGATAATCCTGTGGTCCCTTCCAAACCTGGAAGGGATCCTGTGGTCCCTTCAAACCTGCCTTGACTTGGTCTGGGTGATCCTGCTGTGGCAGGGGGATTGGACTGGATGATCTTTCGAGGTCCCTTCCCATCCCTGATGATTCTATGATTCTATCTCTTTGAGAGATGGTGCGTGGGGCTTTTTACTGCTGAAATGTTGAGCCTGGTGCAGGGAGGGTGCTCCAGCAAGATTACAGGGCTTGTTTGGTCTGTTCTGGTGTTTGTCTGTTGTCAGTCACAAAACTACCATTAAATGCCACCCATTTTACTCTGAGACTCTGAGGAAGCAGCAGTAGCCTTTGTGCTGCAGCATCCAGGTTGGCAGGCAGTGCTTTTTCAGCCAGCACATCTTGATGGTAATGAGATGGGAAAACATCTCCAAGCTGAGAGATACAATTGGCTTTGAAAATTGAAAACAAAAATAAAACCAAAGCCCAACTGCCCAGTAACTGGTGTTCCTTGGAAACAGCGGCTGCGGAAACATTACCTCCGCGGGGTTTGGCTCTTAGCACTCAAATCTTCTTTATTGTGGAATAAAAAGAATAAGGTGATGTAGCTCCAACTGACCTGGTAATGAGAAGTGAAAGTGCAATATCTGCAGCTTTTCTTTCTTATTATTTTTTGCTCTGGGAGCCATCTCTCTCAGGAACCGTTCTTGGCTGCTGGTTTCATCTGGGTAAGGTCACTCATCACTTAACCTCTCAATCCAGTGGTTAAACATCTGTGTAATAAACCTCATCTGCTTTATAAGCTGCCTGCTGGCTCACCAGCATCATTCATATCTCTGAGTTCCTTTCTGAATCTTCTGATGGAAAGGTGAGGGGTATCAGTGCCTTAGTAAGCTGAGTGTGCTCTAAATCCCATAGTGAAGGCAGGCACTCGGAGGCCACACATTTCCGAGTCCTCTTAGCTGTAGTTAAAATACATTCTGCACAGCTAAATAACCACGGTTTCATGGAGTTCTTTTTCCTAACGGTAATTAGAGGGGTTTAGATTAATTCAGTGGTTGTCTGTGACCCAGAATACCAGCTGCAGGTTGGAATAAACAGCTCGAAGCCAGGTCACATACTAATTGTGCGTCATGACAGCTTCATTCTCACCGGTGCAAGAATACCACCAACTTGGGGTTTTTTCATAGCCATCAACTTAGAACATCCTGTTTCTTTACAGCTTCAGGTACATAGCTGGTGTGTAATGACATCTACTGGCAAACACAAGTAGGCAAGGTCTCCAGCAGCAGGATTTCTTTGCCCAGATGCACTGGCAGTGTGGAAAAGCAAGTGCGTGAGAAAGAGTTGACAGCTTTGTGCCTCTTCTGATGGAAGAGGTGTGTTTGGGGGGGGGAGACACAGATTGCCTTGATTCTACTGTTGATAACTGTTGTTCAAATGTGGGATGCTCCTGAGAGCAATATTGCAGTGGATAGCTATGGATTAGCTGCCTGTTAGCTGGAAAATAAAACTGCTTTCCTAGCAGACTGGAGTGTATGCCCGTGTGCTCTCAGGAGGATCTTGTAGCCTAATGAATCACAGAGCTGAAGTATTACATGACGCGAGTTGCCATCACCAGTCTATCAAAAAGGCATCCTAAGTGTTCCTTGCCCCTCTCCCTGCTGCATGTGTTCTCATCTATCTACTCAAGCAATTTGATAGTCCCCTATCATAGAATCCTTAGGGATTGGAAGGGACCTTGAAAGATCATCCGGTCCAATCCCCCTGCTACAGCAGGATCACCCAGACCAAGTCACACAGGAACACAGCCAGGCGGGTCTGGAACGTCTGCAGAGAAGGAGACTCCACAACCCTCCTGGGCAGCCTGTGCCAGTGCTCTGGGACCCTCCCTGGGAAGAAGGTCCTGCTGAGATTGAGAGGGAACCTCCTACTCAGATACTTTCCCTGAAAAACAATGCCCCTGCTTTCCTCGTACAGTCATGAGGATCGTACAAGAAAGGATCAGGAGGACCTTTCTGGTCTCATGGTAGGATCCACAATGAACATGATAAGATCCAAGGATGCAGAGACCTCTGAAAAACAAGGTCTACTGAATTTCACCTAGGAATTACCTTCTGGAGAAGCTGCCTTCTGTGGACTGCACTGAAAAACCCCAACCTTTGATGTGTTTGCAGTGAAAAAAACCCATCTATAATTTAACCAGCTGTCTGTGTACTGGTACTGCTATGGACTGATAGGAAAGTGCTAGGTTTGGATAGTCTGAGCCCTGTGTATCCCGTCCTCGTAACCTTTCTGGTTACTACATCAAAACACAATACAGAGTCCCAGGAGAGGAGATTTTCCCCCTTTCTTACAATGAACTGAACTCCAAGTTGAGATGAGTGTCTTATTTCTTGTAGCAGCAGAAGATAAGGCCGGTTTGGGTGTCAGGTTTGCATCATTAAGCTAACAGGATCTCACATCTGTGCATCAGAGAAAGCAGTCACTCGTGCTGCCTGTCTGGTCGGCAGCTTTTGGAAACGGAGCTGAGGAACGTGCACCCGCTGCTGCCCTGCCTTTTGGTTGAGCTGCAGATCATCCCTGGCTTGTCATGAAGCAGCTGTATGTGCCTTCTGCTTTAAAAAAGAGTCAACCACAACGTTTTCCATATTATTTTTAAAGACAATATTAATGTTGTGGGGGTGCTGCAGGCAACATCATAAAATCTATCAGCCTCCTCCAGCTGGGAGCTGCTGGACAGAAAAATCTTCGATAGAAAGATCCTTTCAGATCTTGTGGTCTCGTGGAAGTCCTCTCAGAGATTTGAACCTGAAGACCAGCTTGGCCTTTATCACTGAGCATAGTGAAAGCTTCACTGTGTAACCACGGATCAGCTGTAAACCACGCTGGTCTGGTTTGTTCTTTAGCCTGGTGGTTGCCAAGCCAAATGCAGGCTAAAGAGCCAGCAGAGAGAAAGCATAAACTTCTGGTTGGGGCACTGGCCTAGGACACAGGAAGGCTAGAATGAGTTCCTATCTTTGTCCCAGGCTCTTTGACCTTCTGTATGTCTTCTGCTCAGTTCTGCTTGTGACTCGTCACCCTCGTGAGGTGAAAGCAGTAGGGCACTTACTGTAGCTGCCTTCTCCTTTCACAGGGATGCTGTGAAGTTAATTAACAGCGGGGAGGGGGGGTGTTAATGCTGAGGTGGTGACACTGCACGGTTCATTTTTGCTTCTGTTTACCTTTCCTCTTGCCCACTCTGTTCTTTCTCTCTTCAGCTCTTGCTGTTGGGTCTCTGACCCTGGCTATAGATCCCCCCCCAGTTCACGCAGCTGTCAATACCCTGAGCGTGTGATTCATGGGGTTCTGCTTGGCAGCTTCTGAAGGTCTTCCAGTCACACACACCTTGTCCTGACCTGTTGTGGCAGGGTTCGACGTTTGGATTTCATTTTAAGGATCGGAAAGGTGACACCTTGGTGTTCGATACAGACCGTTTTGGAAGAGTCAATAAACAACGTGTATGGAATTGAACTTAGACCGATCTATCTTCTTTCATCCTCTTGGTAAACTGAAGAGGATGAAACTCCAGTGACTTACTGGAACTTGACAGGAAAATGAGATTCTAACCGTGTGTTTTGAACTGACTCTTGTTCACCGTTATTTTCTGGTTCAGTTTGCTCTCGTTCCGTTACCGTGGGCCACGACCCAGAGTTGGAATAGAACATTGTGATTACAGGCCACAGCTGTTCTTGAGTTGGAAGAAATATTTGCAAACTTGGCAGCAACTTGAGGAGCTGCGAGTGGAGGAAAGGAAAGCCGCTAAGCTGGAGTAGATTGCTTAAAAACGTGGCTGAGGGAAAGCGCCTCTCCAGGATCAGATAACACCAAGCGGGCTTTATCTCTACATCTTTCCAGGTACCTGCAGATCCTTGCCTTCTCTGGTTCAGATCTCTTTCTTTTCAGAGAAGCTCTGTTATGTCAGAAACCTGACCAAATCCCTGGATTAGTTGTTCCCACTCTGAGGAAGCATCATCCAGCAGTGTGCACAAGGTAAACGTGTAAGATAAGAGGTTGGTTTCTTAAAAAAACAGCCTTCATGAGTGCAGAGGGATTGCTAACCTAGAGCTGAAGCCATCTGGTCAATCCGTGTGAGGTCTAAGGGAAGGTGCTTAGGAAACTATACTGTCTGCAGAGCACTGGCACAGGCTGCCCAGGGGGTTGTGGAGTCTCCTTCTCTGTAGATGTTCCAGACCCACCTGGCTGTGTTCCTGTGTGACTTGGTCTGGGTGATCCTGCTGTGGCAGAGGGGTTGGACTGGATGATCTTTCAAGGTCCCTTCTGATCCCTGAGGATTCTGTACTGTTTTGCCCTCCTTATCCACAGTCTCTTCTGCCTTGGTTGCTTCTTTCCAGTTGCCTGTAGAGCCTGATCCTTGTTACCTTCCATTCTGACCCAAAAGTGTCTCCAGAAAGAGACAGCCTCTGAAGTTCAGCCATCCCTGAAGTGTAGGCTGGTGTCAGTAGATCCACACGACACGAACACATAGGTGTGGTTTGTGCCAGAACCTCATGGTGCTGAAGCTGGGATGGCAGCCAGCCCGTGGGTATAGATAGTGTTATTTTTATCCCTCTCAGTGGCACCACCAGGTTTGGCCTTGGTGCAAGGAATGCAATGGGCTTTTCTTCCTCAGGGCTTGACGCCAGCTGCCGGAGCCGATGTTATTTTCCCACGGTGGTGCCTGGATCCTTCCAGCTCAGCACTTGCAGACAGTGTCGTCTTGGCAGCTACTTTGCTGGCCTGTGCTCTCTGCCTCTGATATTTACACATTGCTTGCAGTTCTAAACTGAGCTCTGGAGTGCAGAGACTGGTATTTAATATTTATTCATACAGTGTCCAGCAGAGTGGCACAACCAGGGAGCGAGTGAGTCACTGCTGTAATTCAAGTAAATAATCACAGCCTAACTACTGGAAAGTGAAAAACAGCAGTGGTGCAAACGTGTGGCTGCCTGTGTGCTGAGTAGCTTCTGCACGCTCAGTCTGCATCAGCACGTGACTGCAGTGCTTGCAGTACCTGCCTGTACTGCCTTGCTTGGTAGCATCTGCTTGCATGAGACTCTACAGCCATACTTCCAGAAAAGTCCTCTGGTTGCTTTAGCTCAGATGGATTCTGGCCAGATCTGAGTTCTTCTGACAAGTGTTTGATCAACGGTGACCTCATGAAGGTGTTGATTCTCTTGCTGACCTTGCTGGAAATGTTTAAACACAGGCCTGTATCTGTTAGGATGTGTTCCTGTGTGACTTGGTCTGGGTGATGCTGCTGTGGCAGGGGGATTGGACTGGATGATCTTTCCAGCTCCCTTCCAATCCCTAAGGATTCTATAATCCAATGAAATAAAGTTTTAAGAAAGAAAGAGCAAGATAAGAAAGTAATGAACCATATTCCTTTACTTTTTAGACACAAATCATTCTTCTACCTATGCTGCTCACTTTGCCATGGAACAGCAGTTCCTTCAAGTTAGATTGACCTCTTAGAGAAAGTGATTTCCTTAAAACCCACGTTTGCTGTTTGATGGGGCTTCTGTCTCATTAGGGAGCCATTCAAATACAGTAGATCTGATTTTTACCAGTGACTGCATTGCAAAATGTAGACAGAATACTTCATGAAGGCTCAGTTAGCAAGAAATGTGATCATGGAAGCATCTAATGGCTTTCATTTGCATATACAGTACAGACTCTTCCCAGATACTTTTAATAACCTTTAAGTGACGAGAACACCTATCAATAAATAAGGCTGGGGTTTGTCACGGTGTCTGGCCTTGACTGGAACCTTGTCTAGGACTACATCCTTTAGTCTGCTGGTCTACTCACACAGGAAGAGAACACAGCACAGAAGGCAGAACGTGGAGACTTTGCCCTGGAACGTGTGTAGGTAGTGCACGGGTACATTCACGTGCCTCATGAATGCATGCCTCAGTGCTCCTTCAATGGGATTCTTCTGTGTTATTAGGCTTCTACAAAAGCAGATGGGGAACAAAGTCTTGGCTGATTACCTCTCTGTGTGTCCTGTCATTTGCTGCAGTGCTACTCTGATTACCTCTCTGTGTGTCCTGTCATTTGCTGCAGTGCTAGTGGCTTTACATCCCTCATATGGGATGTCCAGTGCTCAGGCAGCACAGGCGCTGGTAACGGTGCCTTGGAAGGACTCACGCCAGCACCTCTTGTACAATCCAGCGATGCTGGAGCCTGGGTGCCATCGCTCAGAGCATGAAGCACAGATGTAGCCAGGCTGCTGGATGGTGTCCAAGTACTTCAAGCCAGCAGGCGTAATCCTGCTCCATTCACAGAACTCTAGATGAAACCCACTCTCGATCTCTGTTGAAGTTAGTTGTTGACTATAAGAAGCACTGCTGCTTAAGGTCTGAGTGGAGCAGCTTTCAGGGTTGCACTTGGGCCTAATGCAAGCAGATACAGTGGGAAAAAATTCCTGCATTGGAGTTTTTGAAAAGGATACCCTGCCAGCGGAGCTGTGGTGTGCCAGTAAGTGGACTGCGTCAAATTCTGAGTCCCTGTGCAGTGGGAGAGTTTGTCAATGAAATGTTTCTGTGCTTCAAATGCTTTTATTTGAAATTGTAGTTTTCCCATCTTGTTGTTGAAAGCAGATTGATTCTGGGTGGGATTTACAAAAACGGGTGGAGAGAAGGATCACCCGAAGGAAGACACTTGAATAGAAAGTTGAAAGTGAACCTGCTCTGTTATGGGCACGTTACAATTGACTGAGAGCGGGGGGACTGGGCTAGATGATCTCTCGAGGTCCCTTCCAGTCCCTAATGATTCTATGATCATTACAGCAAGGTGCAGAAGTTGTCCTCCACTCTCAGCAGATGACATCTGTGCCACCCAAAACACACAGCTTACCACAGGGTGGTGCGTTGTTTCACATGCAGTGCTCTTTTCATTGATGTTTCAGGGTGAAGAAGGTCTCCCTGGATTTCCTGGGCTGAAAGGAGACAAAGGTGAAAAAGTAAGCTCAAGTCTTTGTTAATTATAGTGTGAGGAGGAGATAAGTGGCCACGAATGTCTAGTTCCTCTAACAGCTCATCGAGTGGCCATAGTGTGTTAGTGTCAGCAGCAGGTCCTCCAGAGACTGTAAATAATAACTGTTGATGTTGAAATGAGTCTCCTCATTCTTTATTCTAGTTGTGATGCGTTACCCATCTCCTTGCACTCGCAGCGGGTGGTAATACTGTGCTGATGATAATTCTGTTGTTGTTACAGGGGTCCCTGGGCTCACCTGGTCTCCCCGGGAAGGATGGAGCAAAAGGAGAAGCCGTAAGCCTTTTTGTTCCTCCCCTGTAATCCTTGCCTTTCAGCGCGAGGGAGGTGGTGGAAATCAATCTGTATCGAGTGGAACGTGTCTTGGGGATTTGTACGGCCGTTTTAGGAGAGGCAGAAATAAATAGCAGGGGGTTAATAGCCCTAGCACTCTCCCTCAGATATCTGCAGCGATGGCAGGAGTCGCATGGATCAGCCATCGTGAAGGGCTCAGGGGGCAGCTCTGTTACCAGTCGTTAAGATGGGAAAGGGGGCATCGTGGCAGCCTGTGGTTTGGGACCTGCTTCTTTCTGTTCTCCTGTTGATTAATAGCTGCAAAGCCTGGCCATTTGTTTTAGGTCTGGCAAAGAGTCATCAGCTAGTGGAGATGACGGGGTGTGCGGGGAACTATCCTGCGCCTGCACAACACACAAGGGTGAGAGAAATGGATGTGTTGGTCACAGAAGCAAGGAGCTGAATTCCTGCTGTGCACTGCCACGAGCTAAGAAGAGCTCCAAGCTCCAAAGGAAGAGCAGCAGGGTTAGGTCCAAGACAGATGAAGCATACAAATACTGCTTTTAGGAGGACTTACACTGCAGGCATAAAGCCACAAACACATTTTCCTGAATCCAGTATGTGTGCTGTAGAGCTCTTCCTCCTTTCCCCTGCATGATCAGCATCCCTTTGAAGTACTTTCATCCCAATGATGGACCCTTACCATCTCATTCAGTGTCCCTTTATAGCAGTCCTTTGGTGGTGACTGGAGGAACCAGGGGAAAGGGCTTTTTGGCAGGTCAGGCATAACAACAGCAGAGGTACACAGCAGGAGGGCTCTTTATTCTCTGTCCCAGGGCAGAGGTGTGGAGTCTCCTTATCTGGAGACGTTCTAGTTGTGTTCCTGTGCCACTTGGTCTGGGTGATCCTGCTGTGGCAGGGGGATCGGACCGGATGCTGTTTTGAGGTCCCTTCCAATCCCTAAGGATTCTGTGATTCTAAGTTCTTCACAATCAAGGGAACTCAATCCTTGCTTCTTAGGTTGTTGATTGAAGAGGAGGTGAAGAGCTGCTTTAGGTTTTGGTGTGTCTCTTTCTGCTTTCATTCTTGCAAAGAAAGCTCACTGCAAGCATTCAGGTCTCTGGTTGGCAGTACCCAGGGCTGTAAATATTGGGTGGGAGTTCCATTTGAAGCCTGCATATAGAACTGTTCTGAGCCATCCTAGCCTTTACAGATGAAAGACTAGCATTTAATCTGATACTGCTGTTACTTGCAGGGTGAACCAGGACGTCCAGGAGCATTTGGACTGCCTGGGCTGCCAGGTCCAAAGGTAAGATTTCCATTTCTTCTTTACACAGACAGGTTTGGGGTTTTTATCACTGACTCTGTGTGTGTGTGTGAATTGTTTGGGTTTATTTGTGACTGTCAGTCTTCTTCCTGCTTGAAGAAGAAACTCAAATTGAACATTTCCATTGGGACTTTGCTAAGGTCTCAGCAGTTAGGCAATGTGTGGAAAAACAAATACCTTTGGTTCAACCAACAGCATAGATGGAGAAGGTGGCTCTGTTTTGGTGCTTCTCTCAATCTGCTGACCACCCCCTTTCTCATCCCCTCCAGGATGCTGTTGGTCCTCTTGGCCACAAGAGCACGTTGCTGGCTCAGAGTCACCCTGCTGGCCACTAGGACCCCCAGGTCCCTTTCTCCTCCCCTGCTCTCTAACCCATATATCAGGGAATGCAGAGTAGAGGTTCAACACTATGGACTGGGCTGGATGTAAAGCCATCAGACTAAGCAGTACCAAGTGCTCACGGGGAAGCGGCGAGCTTGGCTAACTGCAGCCTCTGAGCTGCAATGGTTAAATAGAAAACAGTCCTGTGCTTTCAGGGTCACTTTTATTTACTCCAGTGGATGTGCTGGCTGTAGGCAGTGTCCTTGAGCTGCATTCTGGCTTGAGCTATTTTAAGAAACAATCCTGGCTTGGCTGACAGGGCTTTTCAAATCTAAAATATGATTGCACACTCCTTCAGTGTAAAGCCCAACCACCTCACTGGTGTGGAACGGGGTGTGGAGAGAGGGGTGGAGGCAGAACAATCAGAAAGGTCAACTCTCCAATTACTGGTTTCATGATTGTTTTTTGCCAGATCACTTATTTTTATTGGAAATCATCAGCATCAGTACAGTAGCTCTGCATTCTACTCTGGGCCCTGTGGAGAGCTGCCTTGCACTCTCTCTGGTTGGATTTTTTATACTCCTTTCCATCTCAATCCATCTTCATTTGCATTGACCCGGGCAAGTGCAGGGCACACTCCTCTTGCACCCCAAGAAATTCAGCCCCCTGTTCACTTGTACGAGGGATTTCCAAGCAGGAATTGCCAACATCATCTTTTCAGGAGGTGCTTCGCAGCTTTTACTCAGCCCTTGAACTGTGTGAAGATCCTAGCTGCATCAATAAGGGTTCTTTAGTCCACAGAGGTACTGTACGGGGGATGAGCCCGTTAGGGTACACGCATCGCTTACAGGACTGAAATGGCCTCAGTATGTCATCTCTGATTGCACTGCTTCTGCTGCTCAGTGCAGTCTCCAGGGGAGTTTGTTCCTAGTTCAGTGTCTTCATTCTAAAAATGTATGGGGATTTTTTTGGTAGTGGCTTTGGTTATGTTTTTCTTTCTCATCAAAACCGTATGGGTAAGTTTCGTTACTCGACAAGATGTATGTCTGATCTTGCTGGCTATGAACCAGTGGGAGCTCTCAAAATCAGCCTTGTGTCATCAGTGTTGGAGCTACTGGTTGTAGAAGATGCTGTGGTGGTCTGAGATGGCAGAAAATATCCACTGGTTGATGGAGGAAGCTCCCCCTTCAATGTGCAGGACCTGGTGGGTTAAGTTGAATGGAGTTCAAAGACTCTAACTCAGGTTCCTCATAGTAGGATGTTCTAGCAGTGAAACAAAGCTAGATTTTTCAGAGTGGACTGTGCAGCCTGTAAAACCCTGCAGCAAATATTCAACCTTCTTCCTTCCCCCCCCCCCTGCATGTTTAGTAAAAGGTTAAAGAGATTTTTCATGTCTGCCATTGCATTGACACTGCCATGGCTGCAGCGTTCCCACCTGAACTGACAGTTCTCTCCACTTGATGGGGAAAACAGAGGGAGAGAGCAAACCCTTAGCCTTTGAAATATGAAGCATTAGGTAAGAGTTCCATGATGAGAAATTTCTTTCTCATTTGCTTCAGCTGTCGAAGGTCTCTCACTCCTCTCCTTTAGCAGACATGATCTCAGCGTCAGCCAGAGTGGGTTCAGCAACTCCTCTTGTCCAGATGAACAGAGTTTCTCTGTCTGTAAGTGGTGCTGAGTGTTATAACCATGTTTTGTTAACAGCGCTGAGCTGGACTTTGTTAATCTGGACAACTTGGAGCACCTCTCTAATTCTATAGAGGTTTTGCCTGGACCTGGGGAACAATAATTTTCTGCAGGCTGAAGGGAGAGATTTGACTGCCATTAGAGGGTTTGCACCTCTTCCTGACCTTACAGTCATCCACGGGTGCCTGATGTGGTAGAGATATCAGAAGCACCTTTCCTCATGCTTAAACCCAGCTGTTGTTGACCTGTTGGTGAATCCCCCTGCCCCTCTGAGCTTGCTGTGTGGTTCCCTTCAATTCCTAACCGAGGTTCAGCTACACCCACAGGACACAGCTGCATCTGCTTTAACAAACCGAGTCCTCTCTGGCAGAGGGAAGGGCCAGTTTTTGGCACTGAATTGCTTGAAGTGCTGCTGAAACAGTAGGCAAGTGTCATCCACCCAGCCTGCCAGGCCTGCGCTTAGTGCCTGCTTCACATGGGATTGTCATTTGGGCTGAGGGAAGAGTGAACGGTGGTGTGGCGTGACCAGCCTCCTCAGTGCTTGCATAAGGACCCAGAAGTGCTAATAATTCATTGTAAACACATTTTGTGGTTTTCTTCATTAATGTGAAATGTAGGAATGGTGTAGACATACATATTTCATCTGTTTTGAAGCCTTATCCACTACAGTCACTCAAACCGGGATGAGAGAGGGAGGGAGGATGGAGGAGAGTGAGATAAGTAAGGAAATAGTCAAGCAAGTGATGTAAGGTGCTAAAACATTTCTCGTGGTCAGGCCTGGGCTGTCTCCATAGAGTGGCTCTGAGGGCTGAGCCTGTTCACCTGAGGATCCAGACCATTTGCAGGATTGCAGGTACACAGGGACAGTGGTGTCCACCTCAGCTCGCCTTCTCCAAGGAGAGCAGCTTAAGCACTGCTGAAATGTACTCCATCCTCTTCCCTTTCTTCCCCTCACACTGAAAATAAACACTGGAGAACACAGGGGTAAAACTTCTTCATATCTGAGTGCTTGGGACAGAAGAAACCGTGGAGCTGTTGCTTTGGTAAGTAGCTGGGAGGTCAGGCACTGTGCTCCGTGGGTTAGTGCTGAGAAAACCGAGAAGCCCCAACAGCCCACTGCGAACACAAGAGTGGGACTCTTATTTCTGAGCAATTGATTTTCTTCTTGGTTCTTCATGTCAAACAGTTCTCATGGTTTACCGTATGTCCATTTCTTGCCAGGGGTCTGAGGGTAAACAGGGTCTGCCAGGAATTAAAGGCTACGTGGGCGCTCCGGTAAGTCACAGCTCTCGAGGAACTTTCTCTGTGTTTTCAGAGTGTTCTGCTGACCCCTGTGGGCTGCTTGGGTTTTGGGTTGGTTGTTGGGGTTTTTTTTTAATTAAAAGTATTAGGCTATGTCTGACCACTGAGTTCTGTCCAGACAGTGACAGTTTCTTGGGTTTCTTTGGACTTTTTCAAATGAGAGCAGACCTGTAGCCAGTAGAGAGATGACAGATGAAATGACTTATTACCCAGGTACCTGCTGGTGATCTCGTGGTGATCCCAAAGTGTTTGCTTTGGTCTGTGTTAATGCATCGTTTGTATGATGCTTGAAACGTTTGTCATCACACCAACCAGGGGTACCACCTTCCCAAGCCAGTCTTCAGAACAGCCTTTGGGCCCAGGGTGCAAACCTGCTTCCAGTGAGCTGACAGCAAGACCCAAACAAATCAGATGCTGTCAGGTTAGCATGCCCATCCCGTGGTCTCTCCTTGGCAATTCTGGAGGCAGCCTCTAAGCTGGTGCTGGGGAGAGTGTTTGGAGTTTTTGAGGTTTAATGACCCGTCTGTACGTTGGTGTGCTTTACTGGCATTGCAGACGTGCTCCTGCACTGCAAGATTTCCCTGTGCTGCTGGAAGAGCTGAGCACAACTCACCTCAGCGAGGCCCAGTGTGTTCACAGGAGCTCAGACACCTCTGTCTTTGCCCAAGTGCATGCTGCTTCCCTGGATTGTCTAATGCTGAGTTATACTGGCTTTGAAGATGATGAAATTAATTTGTCATAGACTCTTGCAATGTCGATGAGACAAGTGGACAAAGCTATAGGCATGTCCTTCTTGCTCTTCATGTGAGAAGCAAAACACTCATGGTCACCTCTTCATGTGAGAAGCCAAACACTCATGGAGTGGTTACTGAAGGTCCTGCATGTTCCTGTCATAACATTGATGCTTGGCTTGAGCTGCTGAGGAGGAGCATTGCACTCATCATCTACTCTGTCTACACCAGAGCCCCGCAGTTACTAGGGCATTAGAGTCCTATTTTTAAACATCCAGCCATGTGCTTTTTGGATAGAGGGGCCTGTAGCCACTAGCTACTTGCTTAGTTGCTTCAATGAAGGTGAAGTACAAGGTGCTTCCCATGCCAAGGGAAGGTGGGATCTGTTTGTTCCTGCCCACTGGGTCGGTTGCCTGTGTTAGCGTTGCTGACTTTCATCTAAGCCTCAGTGAATGGTGCCAGTGTACCTGGCAGGACATGAACTGTGCAGTCCAGATGAACGCTGGCATCAGATTCACAGCACAAAAATGTTCTCAGGCCTCCAGGAGAGGGATTATCTAGCTTTTGGCAGTTTTTGGAGGCGTCTACTGTCTGCCTAGGGGCTGCTTCCAAACCTACCAGGAACGGGTACTCTTGTTTGTTTATGCACTGGGTTTTTCCATCAGCATTATCCTCTACCTAAGTCCTCTTTTTTCATAAGCAACATGAAAAATGCAGAGGATTGGTTGCTTTCCAGACCATCTGCAGCTGTGGCGAGTTCCCTGTCCCTCGCTCTGCTCTTGGCAGGAGGGTCGTGTGTCTGTGGGCAATATAGTATTACAGACGCTCTTGAGAACTGCAGATCATCCCTGCTCTGTGAGTCTGCCTCGACCACGCTTGTGGCCAAGTGTGAGGACTGGCTACACAGGGGATGTCCTTGAGGGTCGCTTGAATGGGTTGTGCAGACATCCACAGTGGGTTGGTGCCCCTGCTTGGACTGAGTTTAATAATCTCTTTTTCTTTTTAGGGTCTACAAGGAGAAAGAGGAGAAAAGGGAACACGAGGAGACAAGGTATTCCTGCTGCATGCTAGGAAAAGACAGGGTGTGCTGCAAGACCTGTGACTCTGGAGGGTGGCTGCTAATGGCATTTCCTCACTATGCTGGTTCTCTCTGTGCCATCTGGGAAAGACCTCCCATGGGAGTGCAGGAGGGATCTCTGCTGTCTACCAAGCACACATTTAGGGACTTCTTGTCTGTATGTAGCTTGGAATGGAAGAGAGAGAAGAGGGACAGGGTAAAGGGATGTCTCTGAGGAGATGCAGCACGGTGTCTGCACTGTGTGCACTGCCTGAGACCTGTGAATGACTACCAGCTGCTCCCACCATGTCCCCATCTGTCTGCCACTGGTTAGGTATGAGTATCAGATAGCTCCTCTATGTAAACCTTCATCCAGCTGGTGGTCTTCACAGTTCTCTGGGAA
Organism: Upupa epops; assembly: GCA_013397515.1. Lineage (NCBI taxonomy): Eukaryota > Metazoa > Chordata > Aves > Bucerotiformes > Upupidae > Upupa > Upupa epops. Next base: position 74,984 of record VZRI01014341.1, on the reverse strand, counting down.
TGGATGTGTGACATAGCACAGGCCTCACTGGGATTGGAAGTACATTCGTGGCTCACCAAAGACACCGATGACTGTTACAGCTAGAATAAGCATTTAAAAGGAGAGCTGGGTGGATGTACAGTATTTCTCTTGCTCATCATGTTTGGTGATACCTCAGACATGCCCACCCATGCCTGGATATGTTCCTGTGCAACTTGGTCTAGGTGATCCTGCTGGGGGATTGGAATAGATGATCTTTCAAGGTCCTTTCCAATCCCTAAGGATACTGTGATTCTGCTGCAGACCTGTGAGGTGATGCTTGAGGCTCCCCAGAAATGCCTTCCAAATGCCTCTGCCAGGTGCTGGCCCCTGCCCTGACAAGCAGTGTGAGATGGGGCAGCTCCAGGCTCTCAGCTGGACACAAATCACTCCTCCTGCAGGCAAAACCAGCAGCACATCCTTTCTCTGCCCTGTCTTGTTTACTGGTCCTGAGACAGGAATATCTCGGTGCTGGTCTGGGAGCTTTGCCTGCGTTCAGGCAGCCTTTAGAGATACCTGGCTCTGTGTGTTTGTGCAAAGGGAGGGAGCTGTTAGCTTGCTACTACAGCCTTGTTCTCATTGCTCACTCCATCTCCTCCTGGAGAGGAAATCCAGAGATTCACATCAAGCTTTTGCCTACTGGGGAGAATGATCAACAGACCCTTGGTGTGAGACACTGTCTTTTTCCTTTCCAATTGTTAAGGTGTCTGTTTCCAGTGTCCATCTTATTCCTCATGGTGAAATATCCACAACCAGGTTTTGTATTGTCTATCCTTATTGCTTCAGCTGGAGCCAAAGGGTGGGTCATACTTAATCCTCCTGCTTTTGCCTCAGCCCTTTGCAGGACTGGCTTAGCGTGTTGTGTCTAGCTGGTGCCTCTGCTGCCTTTCCAGAGGTGAGGTTGTCTGATCTGCTGGAGTAGTTGGCTCCCGGAAGAAAATCCATCTTTCTGACATCACTGTGATGGGAGAGGAAGCTGGAGCTGTGTGTGGGCAGGCACCAGCCCAAGCTAGAGGAAGATTAAAGTGGAGAAGAATGAACTAGGTTTTGTTCATGAGAAAGATATGAACGGTTAGAGCTCCCTTCTTTTTCCTCCTGGAGCAGCCAGATCTCTGCTACAACGATTGCACAGTCCCAGACTTCAGTGATGGTCTTGAAGCACCCACTGCCACTGATTCAGCTTCTTCCAGTCAGTGCTACTGTGAAAGCTGTGGGTGTGAATTCGGCGGGCCAAATATTTTCTTGTCTGCTCTTCAGTCTGTAACTTGAACGCTGACGCCTACACAACCTGCGATCCTTTGTGCCTGAGGAGAAAAGTGTTTATTATATCACAGGAGGCTACTAGTCCATGCACTGAGCTCTATCCAGTCTGTGCTGTACTATCAAACTAAGGCTAAATAGCCCGTAACACTTCTTGCTGTGGTATTTCTTATGTTCTGGGATCTCAGATCTAAATATTGCAGAATTCAGGCTGGAAAAGACCTCTAAGGTCATCCAGCCCAGCCTGTCACCCGGCATCACCACAACCAGGGCACTAAGTGCCACAGCCAGTCTTTTCTTAAATATCTCCAGGGATGGGGACTCCACCACTGCCCTGGGCAGTCCATTCCAGTGTCTGATCACCCTTTCCATGAGGTAGGACTTCCTAACATCCAACCCTCCCTTGGCAGCTTCAGGCTCTGCTCTCTTGTCCTATCACTAGTTGTCTGAGAGAAGAGCCTGACTCCTACCTGTCTACAACTTCCCTTCAGGTAGTTATAGAGAGCGATAAGGTACCTCCTGAGTCCTCTCCAGGCTGAACAACACCAGAGGTTTTCTACTGAGCTAGCTGATCCTCCTGGATTGAGCAATCCCTGCACTTTAGAACCACTGAATCCTAGAATAGTTTGGACTGGAAGCGACCTTGAATATCACATTGTTCCAACCGCCCTGCCATTTCCTCTAGAGGGTTGCCTTGATTTTCTCTCCTTACCCTCTATTTTTGGAGCAGATAACATGACTTCACTTGCAGAATGGTGACTTAAGCACCGCCAGCTTGAATTATAATGGTTCTTTCTCTTCCTTCTCTAGGGAGAACGAGGCCTAGATGGGTTCCCTGGAAAGCCAGGCTTGGAGGGGAAGCAGGTACGTGGCAAACACTCACGACTGGAGCCTTTTCTTTGCAAGGGGTAGAAGGTGATTCTAATATTGAGCCTTATCCCAGGCAGCTGTTGAGTCGTGGCAGGACCGCACTGCAGCAGAAGTTGCTCTCCTCTGTGTTCTGAAGACTTTGGCACTGTTTTCTGTCTCTGATTGTTTAGTACTAGAATGAAATTGTAATGCAGTTTACACGTAGAGGAAATGCCAGTCCTTTACACAGGATAGCTGAGACGTTTGTCTTCGTTTTCATTAAAGACATAAGGAAGCCTGTATAAACCATTCAGCTGTTGAACCTGATTTTTATAAACTCTTTTCTCCCCCCTCCTACATCATGAAAGGCAAGAACTGGTTTCAATATATTCGGTTTGTTCTCAGTCACAGAGATGAGGAACTATTTACATTTTTATGACAAGATGAAACCAGAAAATGCTGGTCCTGCTGATTAGACAGATAATGCTCTGCCTAACCCTGTAGATCGCACAAGACTGTTTTCATTACTCAGAGTATGATACCTATCGAGAGGCATCCTTTACTGGCAGGGATCTGATCTGAATAGCAAAGGAATAAGAAGCAGAGGCTAAAAGTGATTTGCCAAAAGCCATGCAGCTAATCATTGCCACCCTTGAGCCTGATGCCTCCAGGCTACTATGTCTGCATCCTGTTCACTAGCCCTTGTTGTTTCCCTCTCTGGAAAGGATCATTTGGAGGCAGGTTTTTTTTGCAGTTGTAGAGGTGGAGGAGATGCAGTGACAGTTGTCTTCAGGTGGTTGATCCTGCAGCTCACACTAACGAGAGGAGCTGCTGGAGTCTGACCTGAAGGTTCTTGCTCTTTTAGCAGAGTTGGAATTTTGTGGAGAAGTACTTCTTTTCCTTTATCCTTTTTTATTTAGATGGCAAGGCATAGCATCATTAGCTGTCTCAACCTCTGTTAAACCTTCATCTTCCTCTCTGTGAGGTGATAGACATCATTGCACTAAACTAGTCCTCTGCTTCTCCAGAAGGGGTTTGACAGTTAATCATCATGTTCTCCCTGCTCTGTTCTCAGCCACAGTTTATCCTATACTGAGAAATATCAGTCTAGTTAGTGTCCATCACTATCCTTACAAGATGGAACTGTTTTCTGGTGCTAGATGTGGCACGATGAATTCTATTCACTGTGCCCATCACATTGCTTACAGGACTAGTTTATACTTGCAGGAAATGCAGATGAAGTAAGAAATTGCAGAAGGATGTGCAGGTGGATGCTGGTTGTTTGCTGGTTCTAAGGAACAATCTCTCCAGGTGACACTCCATCACAGAAATGGGGTTTTTCCAAACACTGTTTGCCTTTTTCATGTCTAGCAGCAGGCAAATCTTCATGCCTGAATTTTATCCTACATCATCTGTTTGACACAGTCCACGAACTGCGATCCTTCTGAACCTGCTGAGATTAGACTGCTGTTCCTGTGGCATCTCCATCCTCATTCCCCTTCCTTTCTATGCACCAGAGCCAAAACAGCCTATGTGTTAGTTAATTAGCTCCTACCCCGGTACCGTGGGTCATAACTCTGCTGCCCATACCCAGCCAAACCCTCAGCGTTCTGTTACTCACAGGCTGTAAGGGAATGGATGCAAACAAAGATTGTTCTGTCTGTTTTGCCTGTTTGTAGGGCCCTGCTGGCAGCCCAGGCCCTCCAGGTGCCAGTGGTATCAAAGGAGAAAAGGTGAGTTGGGATGGGATGCTCAGGAGGGGTTGGATGCTCATTTGTCAATTCTTCCCTGGGACCCCACTCCTGAAAATACCAGGGTGGCTTGCCTCATATCTCTCTCATTCGTGTGTAAGTGGAGCTGATAGGCATGCAAACCTTTCGCTTTGCTGACGTTGTTTCTGTCTGGAATGGATGGGATCGCTAAACCGTGTCCCGTTACAGCTCCTCTGTGCTTAGCTTAACCCTCATAGAGGGGTAGAATGGAGTAGAGGGCAGCTTGGCAAAAAGAAACATAACGAAAACCGTTAGCCTGCTTCCCAGGCAATTTACAGAGCAGAATCACACCAGGAGTTTGCAGGACACTGAGGTGCTGCAGCCTCTTCACATGACTTACTGCCTTCTAGGCGATCCATTGCTCAGTATCACACAAAAGCATTGGGACCTCTACATATCCACCCTGCAGACTCAGTTAGGGTTCTGAGCACCGATCAGATTTATTAGTGTGATAACTCTACAGCAATTCACGAGCTATGAAGCTCACGTTTCATGTTTGTTGCATCCAGGGCATCCTTCATTTCATGTCCCTAATCACCACAGTAACACAGGACACACTGGTTCCTCCACAGATCTACCTGCTGGCTGGAGAAAACAGAGTTAATTGGGATTGCACGCTTGCATCTATTAATGACAGGATGGTCTTGGAGAGCATGCTCAGCTTGGTTTGGTTCGTGTTCTGTGTTGTGCCGTGTTGTGTGCCGTGGTTTTCTCATGTCATGTTTCCCTGCAGGGTGAACCAGGACGTCCAGGATTGCCTGGCTCTGCGGTAAGAATTTTGGTGTAGCTTTTCAGGCATTGTAGGCGTTATTTCAGGAAAGAAAAGGTAGAGGCTGCACTAAAGATGTTCTTACAGGTTGTTTTTGTTAAAAAGAAGAACCCCAACCAAGTTAACTTGAAGATGTTTGAAGAAGGCAAGGTTTGGAAGGCTTTGAAAAGTGAAGATTAGGAGGAAATGAAAGCATTGCCTCAGGTGCATCGGAGAGAGAGCAATAATGTCACAGGAGCGTGTGGTTCTGGGGACGGATCCTGAGTTGGTGCCTTTGGAAGGCAGAGCCTGTGAAAGTTGTAAAAGCAAAGGCAGGTTCAGGAATGGCGTTGCTGAGCGCCTGGATGTGAGAGTTGGGAGGTGAGAAGAAAAAAAGCAGTGTCTGATGAGGGGAAATGATCTTTCCTTGTATTATGTCTGGAAAAAGTCCTGCTGGAATCTGAGATAACTAGGAGCTGATGTGCTCAGGGCAGGACAGCAGAGATCAAAAAGAGCAAACCAAGAAAATAGGAGAGCCGGATGGATCTTCCATGTGGTGCTAGGTTTATACCCCTGTGTGCACCTCGCAGCCTTCAGCAATGCCCTCAGTGACCCCGGAGGTGACAGTAACAGGGACAGAAGGATGTCCAGAGGATAGAGGGGTTTTTTTTTCCTATGAAAAGGTCATCTCTGAGTGATTGGAGAACGAAAACTTACTGCAAAATTCCCAGACGAGGGTCTAGAAAGGAATTCTGCAGGGGCTGGCAGCAGAGCGGCTGGGGAGTGCCTTTTTATTTTAGAACCAGAAAAAAGAGGACTAAAATTAGAGAACAGCACTCTTGGAGTGGCAGTAGAAAGCGTTGAAGGGTCACTTACACCAGCACCATCACCTTCAGCGCCGTGCCAGAGCAATCAGGAGCCCTGAGAAGAGCAGCAGGCAATTTCCTTGCCCAGACTCTGGCAGAAAGCAAAGAAGGGAGAAAAAGGGCTCTGGAAAACTTCATCTCGGTAGAGCCTTTTACTCCTTTGTTTCAGAGTGAAATTACTAACAGTAGTGGCCAGGAGATTTTGAAAGACTCATAAAACCTGAGATTTGAGCCCAAAGCTTCAGGAGGTGGGTGGAGAACAGTGAAGGCGCTCAGTGAAGCCACAAGGTCAAGGAGGTGAGGGCAGGTCTGAGGGTCTGAGTCACGTCCACGGTGAAGGTCAGGCTGCTGTTTACTTCTTAATTCAGTATGACTCTGAAATTTTAAGTAAAACAAGAGCTGAGGAACCTCCAGCTTATTCATATCAATGAAGTTCTCAGTGTTTATGCAGCCACGTTAATCACTTCAGAGGGAACTGAGCGAGCCAAGCCCTGTCACTCTGGGCTGTTGGAACAGAAAGGATCCCCCAGGCTGCAGCAGGGTTTGAGGAGCTGTAGCAGACATCTCAAGGAAAAGGTGAAGGGAGAAAATATCACGGGGTGAGGAACCATCACACTCCTGGCACCTCCGGTGTTGTCTTTCCTCTTTCTCTGACTCTGCATTCTCATTGCAGGTGCCAACTGAGGGCCTAAAAGGAGAGCAAGTAAGAGAGATTCACTACCTATTCTGCTGCTGCAGGGATGCTCTGTGTAGTTCAGATGCCTCTTAGATTAGATTTTGCTTTAAACGCTTGAATGGTGCAGAAATTAAGGTGGGTAGAAGCCTTGTCAGGTCACCAAGAAACAAGTGTAGTGATTCCCAGTGGAGAAAGGAAACAAGAAAGAGCAGATGTGGTGAAGCTAAGGTGACTGAGCAGTACCCATTAGAGAGTCAGCTGTGCGGTGCTTCAAGTCCAGGGAAGGGTTAACGTGAAAGTTAATCCCTGTCTGATTTTTATGCTGACTTTGTCTCTGAACCTGGGCCCTCGAACAGGGGAGGGACCCTCTGCTGCTTCAGTCTGTTAGTCCTCCACATAAATCAAATATTTTAAAATGTAGATTTTGTGGTGGTAGGTGCATAATTTGTATTTAAATGTTAATTAATATAATTATATGCTTCATATTAAATGAAAGTGTAAAGCCCTTCACAGCTGTGCTGGCTGGGGGGGGAAATGCCAGTGCAAGCTGATTTTGTTAAGAACTGCTTTTCTCCAGCACGGATCCCCAGCCCCCAGTGTTTGACTGGAATATCCGGGGTAGCCCAGTGACTTGAGTGGAGTTACTACATCTGAAAAACAATTAGCCACTTGTGGATGAATGCCTGCTGAATGTGGGTGGATGCGTCTGCGTGCAGTCTAAGGAGCGCTGATAATTCAAGTAGCCAAGGGATTGAGGAGAAAACCAGCTGGTCTCTCTGCGCTGGTTCTTTGGGATCTGAGAGGGAAAGGGTGGTAGAGGTCCTGCACAGATGGCCAGAGAGGGTGATGTGGCCATATAGTATTTCATACAGATATTTTAACACACTTCTTGTAAATAATATTTCTGTAGGGAGAGCCTGGGCCACGAGGACCACAGGGCCAACCTGGACTTCCAGGACCTCCAGTAAGTGGTTTCTCTCACTGCTTGCCCTTCCCCAAGATTGAATCTCCTGCTGCGAGCATGTGTGAGGCATACATGCAAAATCTTATGCACTGAAGTGTTAAACAGTGCCCCAAGGCTTCTGGCTTCTTCACTGCTGAGAGAAGTTCTCCTGGTTGGATGGCCACTCTGAACACAGAGCATGGGCAGTCACCTCAGGGTCACAGACGTTACCTCAAAACTGTTGTCGTGCAGAACAGGGTTGTTTTTCAACTGTTCATGTTCTGTAGAGGGGTTGGGACATTCAGCACAACTCTGAGAAGCAATCACTAGCAACTTGTAAGCTATCACTTAAGGAAGATCGGAGCCCGGTTGCTGTAGAAGGGGTTGGCTTTATAGCACAAGATCCTGGCTAAAATCTTTTGAGGATGAAAACTGAAAACTGAGAATGAGTATTTGTGTTTCAAGGCAGCTTTTTCAGTCATGCAGACAAGCCAGCAACCTTGCTTTGGAATTAATTGCAGCTTATTGTAGTTATAACACAGCAGCTCTGTGGGGTCTCTCAGCTCAGACCATCACTGCTGCCTCATTTGCAGATGATTGTCCCTTGATTTTTTGTTTGTTGGGTTTCTCTTTCAATGAGTTTTGGAAAATTGATGGCACTGTGCAGATTGCATCCCTTAGGTTAATCTGGTTTGAATTATGTCCTTGCACTGCAGTTGTATTTAATCAGGGCATTGTCACTTCTCTCGATCCTGTTTTCTTACTCTCTTCTGCTCACAGGACAACGTAATTATCAGGTGAGAGTTGTCTAGGTCACCATGCAGTAATGGTAGCCCAAAACAGCTAGGAAATGATGATTCGAGTCATTTGTTTTTCTTACTTGGTTAACTTTTGAAACTTTTAACTTTTAAAGGGAGAGAATGGTCTGCAAGGCAAACCTGGCATCCCTGGCTTACCAGGACAAAGGGTGAGTTGCTGATTTTATTCCGTGTCTCAAATGGCTAGGAACAGCTTTGTTCAAAAAGGTTTCCTTCTCTCATCCCCTTTTCCTATAATCTTCTACTTACTGAAGAGTCCTGGAGGCTCTGATCCTGTTTTCTTTCTTTATGTTCCAGCAACTCCAGTGTCTCTTGGAGTGTACACGTGGTCTGCAGTGTTCTGTGGGAACACACATTGCTTTTATAGAATCGTTAGGGACCAGAAGGGACCTCGAAAGATCATCCAGTCCCATCCCCGTGCCACAGCAGGATCACCCAGACCAAGTCACACAGGAACACAGCCAGGCGGGTCTGGAATATCTCCAGAGAAGGAGAAGAGCCTGGCTCCATCCTCCTGACAGCCATATCTCACACATTTATAGACATGAATGAGGTCTCCCCTCAGCTTCCTCTTCTCCAAGCTGAAGAGACCCAGCTCCCTCAGCCTTTCCTCGTATTCAAGTGCTGATAGGAAGTATCTTGCACAGTGGGCCTCGGTGTTCCCTGTCCACACTGAATCTGCCTTCCCTCCCTTCAGACATTTAATATGAAAAGCATCTCACTAGGCAACACACGAGGCTGTAAGTGAGATACTCGTTCAGTCTTTGTGGAAGCAGTCTCTTTGGTCTCCGTATGGCTGTTTGACAGGCTATTTTTTTAAGTAGTCACAGAGACCTGATGACAGCTTGATAGAGGAGATCATAGAGGCTACCTGTAATGATCCACACCAGCGCTGATCAGCACCAGTGCTGTTAGCAGATGGGAGAGTGCTACTTGCAAAGGACAGTACAAGGAGCAACGTACACGTTAGTAGGCAGTTTTTCCAGACTTTCCATTGGATCCCATTATAGAAATGGAGCTATAGCCTTGCCTTTTGGGAAGCTTCTCTTTGGGAGAATGGGACATGCAGTCTCACGTGAATATCACAGTGGAAAAGGGCGTTTGCTCCCTTCTTGGGCTTTTCCAGTCCTTAGCAAATACCACCTTATCTCTTTAGCAAACAAACTATGCTGTGCTTTACTCAAAATTAGCAAGTTCCCAACTGTCCCTGGTTTTACAGCCAGCTGGGAAGTACTGCTGCTTGAATAGGATTAATAGACCTTTTAGTTGGGTAAAGGGCAGTGATCCATCAGGATCTGCAGGAGGACAGAAAATGCCCCTGCTAATGATCGTTTAATTAGAGGTGTCAGTGTGTGCAGCAGTATCATGTTCCCAGCACAGCCTTGGGGCATCCCAAGGAGTCTCCAGTAAATGTCACTCCACTGCATGGTGACTGGGTCTGGCAGGCGAGGTGACAGAGGCCATCCTTTGTGAGAAGGAGACTTTAGCTACACGAACAAAAGCTTTAGCACGCAGAGCACTGGCTCGTTGCATTTAGCACCCATGTAGCCCCAAGGGTAAGGACAGGAAAACCGGGCATAGCTAGAGGCAGATTTGTGACTGCTTTTTAGTGGAGTTAGATGAAAATCACTAGCCCTCTGCATGCTTGGTCCCTCTGCAGCCCTACAGGGGTGAGGTTTCAAACTGTGATGCTGCACCAACGTGTACCATACAAATTTGGTTGCTTAACTACTTTATAAATACTCTGCACCAGCATTTTGTAATGTAAGGGGCTGATTACAGTGCAAGATCGACTTCAAGACCCTTTCAAGCGGTGTGCTGTTGGAAACCAGCCCCTTTAGCAGTATGATTCAACCTCAGTTTAGTGTGATGCTCCTCAAACAAGATGCAAATGGCAGATGCAGACACAGGGATGCAAGGGCAATCAGTAGCTGGAGTTCTTAGAAGCCTACAGTGCTTTAGCTAGCTGTAGTGCAGCTGGCACAGACAGCTAATGGACTAAAGATATGTTTGGAACCATTTCATGGAGAAATTCATGCCTCGTAACCAAGCCCAGTGGAAATTAAGAATCCTGACCTGTGAGGCAGTGCTGGCTGGTGCTAGAAATAATGCAGAAGCCACCTACACGGTGTGTAGATTTCATAGAAGATAACACAGTGTCCCAAATCCCCTAATGATGGGATGAGGGGGTCATACATCTAGGAAAGATTTCTAGGAAAAGAGGAAGGATGATATTCTTTTGGCCTGAAGTTGCTGTTCCTGTCACTTCCAAGGAAGGAAAAGAATACGTGGGGTAGCCCGGTTGCCAATAAGTCCTTTAGCTTTCTTTTTAATTTTACACACTGGCCAAGTAGTTCCCCTTCTCCAGTCAGCAGGAACTTCACCAGACTGCCATGCTCTTTCAAAAATGATGGCCAGTGGCTTGGCAACTTCATTCGCCAGTTCCCTCAGGACCCGTGGGTGGATTTCATCAGGCCTCATGGACTTGTGCACGTTGCCTTCAGGGAACTCAGACATCCATTAACATGGTGGGTTTCTTCTGTCTCCTCTAGTTGTGTAGCAGTAAAAGGACAGGGCTCGTCCTCTCATCCCATCTAGTTTGCAGAGGAACCAGCTGGCATTTGGTAGCAGTCATACTCATTCACAACAAGGATGCTTCCCAAGTACTTCTGGATGAGGTGCTGAGTGGCATGAGCTAGATGTCAGATGTTAGGGTTACTTGGTTGGTTTTAGGTTGGACTGGATGATCTTTAAGGTCTTTTCCAGCCTCATCATTACTGCCTCATTACATGCACCTCAGCTTCTAGGGACACTGATTAAAACAGAGTATGACTATAGGTAGCCACCCTGGCTATTGGACAGCGAGGTGGTCTTGAGCTCTTGATACCTTCCCAAATTTTCCCTCTACCAGAGTAGAGGCAACATCTTTCTTGACTTCCTTTCTTCCGTGTGGCAGGGTTGGGTGGGTGGTTGTGTTCCTATATATTCGTGGGAGCTGGGAATGTTCCGATGCCATTGCCAGCTCTGGCCGAGCCCAGCCATGCGGAGAGCAGAACATAAACAGAAGGAGAAAGAAGGCTGCAGGTATCAGGAAGGTAAATACATCCTTTTCCAACAGAAGACACGCTTTCAGCAGTGCCATCGTTCACACTTCTGCTGCAGGCTAATAATGTGTATTTGATAGAGTCGAGGGACACCCGTCCTTGCACACTTAGCTGGTTCTTACTGGAAGTAACGGAGCGTAATTGCTGGTTCTCTCTGTCCTATTATTAGGTGATGTGACATCTCGCTGAGTTTTGCTCTCTCAGGTATCATTTTTCCCCAGCAAGTACTTCTGTACTTTTCAGACAGGCTGGAGCATTGCAGAGCTAATCTATTGCAATCTGACGTTGGCTGACGTGCGAGCGGCCAAATTATCCCCTTCACAAGGGGAGCTGCACTCCCAGCCTCTCTGCCAATGTGGTTCTGTGTTGCTTTAAGGGATTTCTCAGGGTTTTGAAAGGCACCAACGTTTCTCAGCTTTATCTCCCGGGAAAGGATGGTCGTCTCTCATGTCTCTCACATCTCTCATTGAGGCTCAGCCATCAGTATGGAAAAAGAACATTCCCTTTGGTGGGAATGCCAAACCTAGTTGAAAAAGCTTTGTGGGTTTCTGTTTCCTGGCTCAGGGATTGTGAATCTTTTCTAATCATCCCTGCACCAGAGTCTGCATTGTCTGTCTTAACGTGTGAGACAGTGCAAGGGGTGCTGCTTGGCTTTGCTGGGGAGGAGCACAGGTCCAGACTGCAGCAAGGAAAGAGCCCCCTCAGCGTCTCTGCACACGGGTACTTCCTACCTTGGCTGCACTGTGACATCTCTGATCCTCTGTAGACAGCACTGATGTGGGACTGCTGAGCAAGAGACACCAAGATGTGCATGAGATAAACTTGTCTGTGGGGACTGTTAACACAATCTGGAGAGAGAGAGACCTGGCAGACAACTGGCGATACCCATCCACACGGCGTCTGCTGCCTTTGTTTCTAGCCCCCTGTGTTGTACCCAAGACTTGGAGAGCAGTGGAGGAGAAAGGGACCTGGGGGTTCTAGTGGCCAGCAGGATGACTCTGAGCCAGCAATGTGCTCTGGTGGCCAAGAGGGCCAACAGCATCCTTGGGGGGGGGGTTAGAAGG
>VZRI01014341.1:41417-59372 GCA_013397515.1 Upupa epops | reverse complement strand
ATGTATGAGGTCCCCCCTCAGCCTCCTCTTCTCCAAGCTCAAGAGACCCAGCTCCCTCAGCCTTTCCTCATCAGGGAGATGGTTTTTAAGGTCCCTTCCAACCTGAACCATTCTATGAATCAATGAATTTTGAAGAATGAGGCTGGCACTGCAATTGCAATGCAATCTGGTGGAGTCCCTTTCCCACTCTACCATCACAGCACTACAGTGGAAGCTGGCTGAGGGGTTTGCATCGCAGAGAAATGCTCAGGTCTGTTGGCTCTTTAGGGTTTTGGTTTTCAGCATCACTAGCAACAGCTTTTTCTCCTACATCCTCTTTGTCTGGGTTTCTAAAGCAGGGTTTAAGGAAGGAAGCAGCCTGGTGCTCTAGTGCAGCATTACTGAGAGCAATTCACAGGAGGTGTGCTGGTGGATACTGCAGTGCCTGGGGTGAGAAATGCACAGTGGCTCTGAGGAGCTGATTGCAGAGCTCACTCAGATGCAGCAATGAAGAAATGGAGAGTTGGAGTAACAAGGAACACAGCGAGACACATCCCCTGCTCCACAAATCGAGCTCTTGGGAGAGGAGTGGAAATAAAGGGGAGACAGAGCAACGTCAACAGGAAGGGTCTGTCAGGGCTTTCTGAAGGCTGAAATTGCAACGAGTAATTGGTTTTGAAGTGGAGACAAGCAGGCACAGGCAGGGAAGAGGCTCTCCATGTCATAGTTATGCATTCTGCTGTCACTGTGGCAGCAGAGAGGGTACTCCTGCATGTCCCAGAGGTCTTTCTCATTCATAAAGCTGGCATGCTGCATAAAACCCTCAGCCCGCAGTCTGCTTTGACATAGGTTAAGGGCTTATCTCAGCCTTTCTCCGAGTGTAAGAGAATCTAGTCATCTGGACGGAATAGCATACTGAAAACAAGCCTGTGCAGGCTTTGCCTCCAGAGGCAGCTATCTGCAAAAGCCATCAGACTTCAGTTTCCCTCACGGAGTGGCCATTTGTTCACCTCCCTCTAAAACATCGCCTTCCCTTCTGCCGTGGAAAAGAGATTTAGGCCAAGGAGCCCGCTGGTGGAGTCACAGGCAAGGGAGTTTTGCTCCTTTTCAGAGCTTCCTTAGGGAGTGCAGATGCTAAACCTGCCTGTGGTTTAGGACTGGAAGAGGAGAGCATCCCTTGGTGGATCCTGAGGACAGGCACAGCTCTTCCTCCAATACGGGCAGCATCAGATTTCCTTGTGAGAACCATCCCTGCCTTGAACTGCCTAAGGAATAGAGAGAGCTCCATGAAGCCTGAACAAATCCACCCCCTGCAAATGCTTTTTGAGAAGTCCCATCCCGTGACACACAGACCCCTCTACACCCCGTTTGGATTTTAATAACCACTTGAAATCTCGTTTGCATCGAGGCCAGAGCTTGGAAACACTTTTGCTTAAACATTTGGATAAAAGGATGGGGTTTTGCACTGTTTTCCAACCCGAGTTTCTTCAGTCCTGCCTTAGGAGAGGATTTTTATGCCTCAGCTTTTGCTCCAGCTCGTAGGAGTCTGCCAGCCAGACTCCAAACACTCTGTGATTCTTTGTTTCTGCATCAGTTTAAAGGAAGGTCCTGGGGGGGGATCAGAAGGGGGTGGTTAGCAGATCGAGGGAGGTTCTTCTCCCCCTCTACTCTGCACTGGTGAGACTGCATCTGGAGTACTGTGTCCAGTGCTGGGCCCCTCAGTTCCAGAAGGGCACAGAGCTGCTGGAGGGTGTCCAGCATAGAGCAAGGAAGGTGGTTGTAATCACGTTTGGGTCACTCTCCAAGCTCCAATGTCTTTGGTGGGATGAGCAGGCTGCCCAGGGAGAGCTGAATCACCAAAGTCAAGTTCAAAGTCATGGAGATCTGGAGCTTAGGGACAGCGTTGAGCAGTGACCTTGGGAGAGCTGAGTTAATGGTTGGACTCGATGATCTTGAAGATCTTTTGCAACCTAAACAGTTCTGTGACTCTCTGACTCCGTGTCCGTTCTGGGTTGCAATGAAGGCAGCTGCAGGGAGGCAGGTGCGGCTGCAGGTCCTTTTCGTAGTCGCTTTGCCCCATCTACTGGTGAGAGGTTGTCTTCTCGTCGGGCTGAATTTCAAGAGCATCACCTAGGGTCTCTGCTAAATTCTCTGACAAATCATACAATAAGGAACGAGTTGTCCTCGAGTTTTTGCACCCTTTACCTCTCCTCAGCTATTTTTAACTTAAATATCAAATGCTAATGTGGACCCAAGACTCATAACACCTTCATCACAAGAACTGTTCCTTGTGAAATGGAGGCTGACAGAGGTTCTTCTCCTCTGCCCTGTNCAGACCCACCTGGCTGTGTTCCTGTGTGACTTGGTCTGGGTGATCCTGCTGTGGCAGGGGATTTGGACTGGATGATCTATCAAGGTCCCTTCTGATCCCTACGGATTCTATGACTGGTGACAGGGAACACCCTAACCAGTTGGTTTCTTCTGTCTTCTGTTAGTTGCTCAGTTTCAGTTCTCTGCAGTGTTTGGGCAGGAGTCTGTCGGGGTTTCAAGCACACATGCACCACAACTCACTCCATCCTGGAAATTAACAATGAATGAAATCATCCTGCTGGATGTGGAAGCAGATTTCTCAGCTAGGAAACCAAACTGAAGTGTGTGCTCAGTACTAAATCCCTCTGGAAATCAGACAGCTCTTGGGAGACTCTTTTCCATAGGAGAACCAGCAGCTGGAGCAACATGAGTGAAGGACTGTTAGGACATTTCCAGTTGAACGTGCAGTGAACCATGAGTTTGTGAGGACTTTTACTGTCACTGAGGTTAACGTGGGGCAGGGGAATGATGGTGTGTTTGTTTAAAACACTGGGTTCACTGCCTCATTTGTCCATACTCCTGGATTCATGTTTCTATCCCTAACCCTGCCATCCCCAGACCTGTTCCGTTCATTAGTTATTCCAGAGATCTTTCTGCAGTTAAATTAGTCCAGATTAAATTAGGCAGGATGGTGTGAGGGATCGCTCTGGACAAGCTTTGTGCCATGGATTAACCTGGATGGCTTTCGACTGCTCTGTCTCTTGTGCTGCAGTGGAGGATGGAGCTCACAACAGCACTTAGAGGCTAAAGGAGATCCTGATCTGCTTCTGAGCTTGGTACCCTTGGAGCTCAGTTGGCCTTGTGGGGTGTGTTTGGGGCTAAATGTTAATGAAATAAAGCTCGTTGCTTTTCCCTGGCTCTGACTGCACAGAGAAGGACCTGAGGCTTTCAGCTACCAGGGAGTTTGGTAAACTGGTTTTGCTTCTTCTCTTACAGGGACCTCCAGGGCCACCAGGCATTGCTGGACCCCCTGGACCACCTGGAACACCAGTAAGGAGACAAACTTGGTGTAGGGTGGGATTTTCTTTGCTTGTTTTCTATCAAGGAGAAGAAAGTGGAGCTCAGGAGAATTTTAAGTGATGGGTTTCAGTGGGAGCTGGCTCAGCGCCTCTGGCAGTGTGTTTTCTCACCAAAGAGCTGTTGCTGGTCCTAGAGGACAGCTTCTCTGGGCTGGGAATCACCTCGGTGTTACCGGGGAATAACTCAATGTCTACGTGACTACCCACGACAGAGATCTGTCCCCTGCAGAAGGACAGACTGTGTGGAAATGGAACATTATTTGATTTGCAAAGAACAGAAAATACTGCTTGTCTTGAATCTTCACTTTATTCCATTTTTCAGGGACTGACAGGAGAGATTGGAGTTTCTGGTAAACCTGGACCACCAGGACCAGCTGTAAGTGTGGATGAACCCCTTCTGTGTCTTCCAGAGTGTCCCTCACTTCGGATGTGTAATGCTCAAGGCTTTGCTCAGTTTCACACACCGGCTGGCTGCAGAGCAGACTCTAACGTGGGCTCCAGCACTGTGGTCTGAATGCAAGCCTTAGCCTCTCTTGTTCTCGTGAATCAGGGTTTTACCAGATTCATCTCTGCTATTGCCATGCACTGGGACCACAGTGCTCCCAGTTAAGGTTTAGCAGAGCACAGTGATGAGGAAAGGCTGAGGGAGAGGGTCTCTTGAGCTTGGAGGAGGCTGAGGGGGGACCTCATTCATGTCTATAAAGATGTGAGAGGTGGGTGTCAGGAGGATGGAGCCAGGCTCTTCTCAAGGTGACAGGACAAGGGGCACTGGGTGCCAGCTGGAACAGAGGAGGTTCCCTATCAGTATCAGCAGGAACTTCTTCCCAGGGAGGGTACCAGGGCACTGGAAAAGGCTACCTGGGGGGTGTTGTGGAGTCTCCTTCTCTGGAGATGTTCCAGACTTGGTCTGGGTGATCCTTCTGTGGCAGGGGGATTGGACTGGATGATCTTTTGAGGTCCCTTCCCATCCCTAAGGATTCTCTGATTTCTGTTGGCTGTTGAAGGTGAATGAGGCATCACCCCAAGTGCCACCTACAGCCTGCAGTGCTTGGGGATTGACTGGCACTCAGAAAGGGCACACAACACTTCATCACCATTGCAAACGCGTGGCAGGAAGTCCTTTTAATTCTTCTCTCACCAAATTATTCTCTCACTATGTGTTGTGTAATTGAATTTTAGGAGGCCATAGAGAAGATGAGCTGTGTAGGAGGTTACCAGCATTTAAAAGGAGACTTGAATAAACAGAGCTAGATAGCAGGGAAGCCCAGCACTGGGTGTTTGTCTGTAATGATACTGACATCCAGTGGTCATTCCCTAAAACTGGAATGGAAGGAAAAGGGGCTGAGCAGATCCGTGCATGGTGAGAGCTCTCTGCGCAGTGGGAGTCCCACATTGTTTGTGGAATGGGTGCTGACAGCTCATGGTTTTCTCTTGTTTAGGGGTTGCCTGGCAAAGATGGGTTCAATGG
Organism: Upupa epops; assembly: GCA_013397515.1. NCBI lineage: Eukaryota > Metazoa > Chordata > Aves > Bucerotiformes > Upupidae > Upupa > Upupa epops. Next base: position 54,536 of record VZRI01014341.1, on the reverse strand, counting down.
GCTTCCTGGGCTTCCTGGTCAAAAGGTGAGTGACACCACCTGTGCTGGCACTGGGCAGCTTATCTGGGTGAGCTCCATCAGCGAGGGGGAGGCACATCTCCAGAGCCAAACACCCCCTTGTCTGTCCCATGCCACTGGTGAAGCTTCAGGGTGAGGGCAGATGGTGTGATGGCCCTCTACCGGGTCACTATTCCAGAGAAGAGCAATAGAATGGTCAAGGGCCTCGAAGGTCAGCCGTACGAGGAGAGCCTGGTGGAGCTGGGGCTGTTTAGCCTGGAGAAGAGGAGGCTCAGGGTGACCTTATCACTGCCTCTAACTACCTAAAAGGGATTGGAGTCANGTTGGATTTAGGTTGAGCTGGATGATCTTTAAGGTCTTTTCCAACCTCATCATTACTGTGATACTGCAATTATGAGGATAGAGCTGGTTGTAAACACAGCAGGGAGAGGATATATCAGTATCAGCAGGACCTTCTTCCCAGGGAGGGTCCCAGAGCACTGGACCAGGCTGCCCAGGGGGTTGTGGAGTCTCCTTCTCTGGAGATGTTCCAGACCTGCCTGGCTGTGTTCCTGTGTGACTTGGTCTGGGTGATCCTGCTGTGGCAGGGGGACTGGACTGGATGGTCTTTCGAGGTCCCTTCCAATCCCTAAGGATTCTATGATTCTAGGAATTCCTGAGGCTAATAAAGTTGTGTATCTTGCATAGCACCTCCAGCACTTCCCTGCTCTGTAGTGCATTTGAGCTCTTCATCCACTGCAAACCTCTGCTCTCCACACTGAAAGCTCCAGTTTCTTTTCCTTAGTAGAAGCACTGCTGACTGGATTTTTAAGGTACTGAATGGAAGTCTGGTTTCCCAGGTCATTCACTATGGACCTCTGCAACGTAATTCCATAAATATTCCCAGTAGGGTGGTTGGTACTGGAGGTGTGACTGCAAACAGCTCTAGAATGGAAAAGCCTTTCAGAACCGTATGAACTCACGAGGCTTCTTTTGCACCCTCAGGCTGGTACTGAGGATCAGAGTAAAGTCATTGCTCGTTGTTGCCTGCAAACAAGCTGCACTGCCGGCGGAGTTTGTGTGCAACTCTTTGTGTTCCCTGCAGGGAGAACAAGGGGAAAAGGGTGAGGAAGGCAGTCCTGGAAAAGCTGGTCCTAAGGTAAGGAGTTTTATTTCACGGTTTGCCATCGCCCCTGTCAAACAAAGTCTTATTATACAGAAGCTAGGAGAGTATGATCCCTCCAAGGTCGGAGGCATAAGATGAGCAGATGCAGTTCATTCCCCGCCAGAGTTCATGTTGTTTCAGAGTACCCAGTGCTGTTTGAATCTCATCTCTCAGATGTGCTTGTATACAGTCATCTAACCTGACCCTTGCATTGCTTCTCTGTGCTCTGGCTTCCGCAGCCATTGAGAAGACAATTTCAGTGCCTTGGAAGAAGCAGGTAGAAGAGCGTGAGCCAGGACCCCATGCGACACACTTCCTCAGTGAGGAAACCTTCATACCCAAGGATCTGAGTTTGCAACGTTAAAGCTTTGCTTCTTTTTTCCTAGGGTGAACCAGGGAGCCGTGGCCAACCCGGCGAGCAGGTGAGCAGGCGGGATTACTGTCTTAGCAGCCAGGTCTGTCTGTCAGAGTGACCCCGTGCGACGACAGCACCCATTAGCCAGTACTCAGTTCCGTACAAATCATTTGTCTCTGTAACTGAAGCTGCTACAGGTTACTGGATGAGGCAGGTGGCTGGACACAGTGATGCCAAAAATTCCAGAGCTAAATTGGAGATGCTCAATTAAATACTGCACTGTGTCCTGGAAAATTCAGCCAGCCTGTTCCTGGTGGACAGAGAAGGGAAGGAAAGGAAAGCAGAGTGTCTTGGCAGTGCTTGTTTTCCTTCACACCCCACATTAACCCAGGGTGCTGGCTCCACATGATGAGGAACTTACTTGTATCTGTGTGATGCAAGGGGTGGTGCTGTCATGTCTGAGCTGTAAGTGCTTGCTGGAAAGTGACCCCAAAGGAAGTTTCCCTGAGTTTATCTCAGTAACTCTGGGTTTAGCAGCCAACTGCTGAACTCAGTGACGATATCCTAAAGCACACAGCTGCCCAGAGCCCAGTGAGGACCAGTAACAGAGATGGTAATTTTAGCAGTTACCCGTGTGTCAGCATTGCTACTCTAGTGCAAAGATCTGTAGAGAGAAATCTGATTTAGACAGAGTCTGGTATCCCTGGCATGTATTTTAACAGGTTTGGGATGCAAAGGGTAGTGCTGAATTTTCAGAGCCTCAGTCTACTCTTAGTCCCACCCTCCTCAGTCCAGCCTTCTGCTACAAAGATGGAAGTACAGAATGGTCAATGCATGTAGCAGCTTCCCGTGAGCTGTGGCAGTGTCTCCATGACCATTGGGTCTTAGGAACTGCTGAGCATTTTCCCTCTCTGATAGGGTGTTGCAGTCAGCCCCCCTGCCACTATCTATCCCGTGAAGGAATACAGCTCCAAGTCTGAGCTACAAGGAGAGGTTTATTGGGATGAAGCACTAAGTGGAGAGTAATTACACCACCACAGGAGAGAGAGACTTTTGTGTCTAAACCAAAATTCCCTATGATTTATCTCATAGGTATCGCTCACACCCCAGGAGAGCCCCAGGTAAAGGGAAATCCTCATGACACAGGACAGCAGCTCCTCAGGAGTTGTTTCTACACCATTCACAGGTTCATGTCCCTTGGTGGCTCCTGTGGTCACTGCCCAGCAGTGTCATTCTGATGTTTCTGAGCAAACAGGCTTATTCTTAGACTCACAGAGTGGTTCAGGTTGGAAGGGACCTTCAAGATCATCTAGCCCAAATCCCCCTGCCAGGAGCAGGGACACCCCCCACTAGACCAGGGTGCTCAAGGCCCCAGCCAATCTGGCCTGGAACACTTCCAGGGAGGGGGCAGTCTTGTGTCAGATGTCTTCTTAGCATCAAGATACCTCACCACCTACTTCCTTCTTGTCTGCTTCCTTCTTGTCTGTCAAGGGAGGGACTTGGATGGATTTGACACAATCGGTTTCCAGCAAATCCACATCAGCTGTGTTGCACTGTCCCCCTGTCCTGCAGATCCTACAAGCTCACTGATGTTTGCCTTCAGTATCTTTCCAGATGCCAAAGTGCCTGGCCACTTTGAATTATGTTTGAATGAAATGGGGTTTATGAACAGGAGCTGTGCTCGAGACCTCCTTCTAGATTTCACACTTGTTTGTCTCCCCTACAGGGTGAAGCAGGTCTTCCCGGCCTGCAGGGCTTACCTGGACCTAGAGGAGAAAAAGGAGACCAGGTGAGCGCCCATTTCTTTTAGCACCAGAAAGCCTTGTGCCACGTGTCCCCCGTGGGGTGTTCTCTCTCAGTGTCACTGCTGTGGTCACCACCTGACTGCCATGCAGCAGGGTCACCAAGAACCCCGTCCTAAAAAGAACTTGCTAATTGCAAGGAGGTACTAATGAGCAGTGCCCATCCTAATTGCACATCCTCCTGATGTTGTGCAGCTGAGGCAGTAGAAGAGGTACAATGCTCTTTAGAATGCAGTGCTCTTGTCAGAGCTGCAGTGCTCTTGGAGCCCGTCTTTGGGAACACCGACCTGATTTCAAAACGTGGAATTAAAATCAGTGCAACTCCCCTTTGCCACTGAGCCCTGGAGAAGGTTCCAGCTGGTTGGATCATTTTCTGATGGACTAACTTCCACCCGAGTCCCCGTGCCTCCTGGTTCTCCTGGCTAGGAAACATCTGCATGCTGGGAGATAGCTGGATCGGGGCTCTGGCAGGGAATTGATCCATGTAAATGAGGCCTGTGCTGCTGCTATTTGCTGTGTGCTTAAATGTAATCAAGAAGGAATTAAATGGACTGAGGAGCTGCCAGTTTGCTATATTACATGTATTCTACAGCACAGGGTAGAGGCTATAGTCGCTCTATATATAGTACTGCAGAAATGTAGGTCAGATAGCTGCTGTCTGAACGCAGAATGCCTCTTTCTGGAGTATTCACATCGTGCTTGTTAAGCACCTCTCAGTCAGGCACCCGAGTTACCTGGAGAAAATAGAGAGACAGCACCACTGAGGGGAGATCTGGAAATCCTTAACATAAATCAAACAGGTAGTATCATTGTCCACGGAAGGTCTTAACTCCTGTTCTGGTGCCTCTCTTGTCCAACTAGAAATAAACCCAGCTTTTTATACCTGCAGCAGTCAGTAGGATCTTCTGTGTGTGAGCTGATGTGGGACTGGTGCTTGCCTTTCAATTAAATGAATTGCTGCTGCTAACTCTGGAAAGCAGTGGGAATTTTACAGAGCATCTCCAAACTCTTAGGTTTTGAATTGCTTGTGCTGCATCCCGAGGGACAGGTAGGATCACCTGGACCTGTAAAATGTTCTACGGGACTGACTCAATCAAATCAAAACCTGTTCCCTGCTTTTCTTTTCCCTGCTTTTAGGGAGAAAAAGGAATAATTGGTCTCCCAGGATTAAAAGGTGAAAGAGGAGAAAAGGTGAGTAGTGAAATGAGCATCAGCAGAGAAGTGTGGCGGGATGTTCAGTGTCACTGGGCTGACAGGTTGCAATGGGTTTACATCTCGTCTGACAATGCTGCATCTTCCAGGGGACAATGCTGAGTTTTATTATCTTTTTCTACTTTTAGTTCTATTTTTCTCCTCTCTCTAGGGTGACAGAGGTTCCCCTGGACCTCCAGGCTTACCAGGAACAGTAAGTAAGATTGTGTTCTGGTCTGTAACGGGATTTAAGGTATCATCACACTTCCACCACCCAAATTCCTCAGAAACAAAGCCTTTCACAACCCTACTCCTCTGCAGAAATGGCAGAGCCATGTTACACTGACATTAGCCCCGTTTGCTTCAGAGCAGTAACAGCAAGGTCTGTTTGGGCTTCTTATTTTGGGAGGAGGTTATGCCCTGCTCTGCCTCCTTGCCAACAGCGTTTCTCTATGCCCTTGCCTTGTGGTAGCACTCCAACTGGATCTGTGGGAGCTGTCTGAAGGAGGTCATGGCTGGAAACAGGGCCAGTGTTCATACAGATTCTTCAGGGTGAGCTAGGTTTTTCCAGCTGAGACATTGGGAAGAAAGAGACATGAACAACAGCTTGTCTTCCTGGAGAACAATTCACCTTCTTCGAGAAGGAACAGATTCACAGGTTCACAGATTTGTGGGTTGGAAGAGGCCCCAGGGATCATCTAATCTAACCTCTAAAAACAGGATCCAGCTGAAATGAGCTGGCCCAGAACCCTATGAAGCTGAGCCTTAACATGGTCTACAGCTGAGCAATCCCCCACTGCCCTTGGAAGACCATTCCACTGTCTAACAGCTCTCATAATGCTTCCGTGTCTCAGTGACAGGAATCTATGGTGTGGTCCTTTCACCAGGGACTAGAATTTTTCTTCTTAATTTTAACAGTTCTGATAAATGGTCCCACCTCTCTCTCTAAAACTTTGATCTTTTAGCCACGGGGTTAGGACATTTAATAGTAGAGAGGGATAACAGTCAGTTCTTCTTTTAACACTCTGGTTTCTCTTCCAGACTGCCTTCTTCACCCCACACCCTAGGATTCCTGTAAGTAGCATCTCTGATAAACGTGACCTCTGGCTTCTTGTGTCTCATAGGCACACAGCACCTTAGAATGCTCCATGATGCTTAAATGCTTTCAGTAAAGAACTGCTTGTGTCTGCTTCTGGGTGTCTTCATCTTGGTACCCAGCCGTGTGGGAAGTCCATGCCTGCCTTGGTTACAGCTGCATCCAAGCCAGCTGTGGGCAGGATGTAGTATGCATGCTACCCCAGCCTCTTAAATGCAGTTTCAGGTGAAGTTCTATTTGCCACTTGCAGCACTTAGTGGAAGTAGCTGGCATCGCACAGGATCCCAGCACTGGTATGTGAATGAGCTTGTTAAGGACCTTGTATAAATGGCTGGGCATTGGAAAAGAGAGGGCATATGCCAGGTTCTTCAGGGGAAGGAAAGAGGGGGATAGTACTAGCAATACAGAGAAGATTTTATTGTCTCACTTTTCCCCTTGGCTTGTAAATTGTTTCTGTAGAGATCTGTAATTCAGTTATTTATCAATCTGTGAGCTCTGCAGAAGCTTCTTCTGATGCAGCAGGAGGGTGATTGGGGTCAGGGGAGGCTCTGGGTGATTTTCTTCCATGGGAACTCATTTATGTTTATTTAGGCTCATCAGTTAAAACCATTAAACGTTTCTTGGATGCTATAAGTGTGAGAACCACAGGAGTGGTCAGGTGTGAAGACTCAAAAGAGATCAAAGCAATAAACCAGAAGAAGATGGCTCTTCGCTTGGCTTTCTATGACCCACTGCAACTGGATAGAGCCAGGATGCCCCCCACTCCACTGTTCTCCTTTAAGTGGCACAGAAATGACCCACCAGATGATTGTCACGCTGCCAGAAGCAGGGTAGGGGAGCTGTAAGCACTGATCTGGCCCAGCTGGGTATCAGCTGTTATCTGTCACCTCATCATTTCTGTTCACTGAGCTGAAGGAAAGAAGTGGGTGGCCACGGATCAAGTCCAATGACTAGGGGCTGAGGTCCCACCACGTGCAGCACCGCTGGCCACTGGTAACAGTCTTGGCAGACACTTGTGGATCGGGCAGCTTTGGAAGGACTTTCAGACAGATTTGCTGGCAGGTTGGAGTAAGAAATGCTGCCTCTGCCCACGTTTGTGGCTGTACAAGGACATTAGGTTGGGATCTTGCTCGTTTTGCTTTGCTGTGCAGATCAAACATCATGAAAAAGTGGGAGAAAGGAGAACAACTTTCTCCTTTCACCTGTTGAGATAGTTCCCTTTTGCTTTCCCTGGTCATATGGACCCTTATTCCCACTCAGATCCTCTATCCCTGCCTACATATTTATTGCTGTGTCTCTGTGCTTTGCTCTCTTTAGACAGAGAGTGTTGCTCTGCTCTCTTTAGAGGGCTCTGACGTTTGAAATGTGCTCATGCAAAGCAACCTCCAGGCACAACCTTAGAGGTCTGTTGCGTAGGACCTCCTTCCAGAGGTTGTAGTGAGGCTGTTATTGGCCTCTTCTCCCTAGAGACCAGTGATCGGACAAGAGGAAGTGGGGTCAGGTTGCACCAGGAGAGGTTCAGACTGGACACTAGGAGAAACTTCTTCACAGAGAGATTGCTGAGACCTTGGAACAGCCTGTCCAGCCAGGGGGTGGAGGCATCAACCCTGGAGGTGTTCAAAAATTGGGTAGACATGGTGTTTCAGGAGATGGTTGAACGGTTAGGGGCTGGATGCTTGGACTTGATCCCGGAGGACTTCTCCAACCGTTACGATTTTGTGAGCACATTCTATGATGCTTTAGGCGGTCCCGTTATCTTTTTGACACCCGCTAGATGGCATCAGGGACTGTTTGATTAGAGAGGTGTTGGTGTGCGGAGGTGCTACCCTGATTCCCAATCACAGATGATACTATTTATGCATAATACATAATAAACACAGGCACAAGTGATACTTATGCACTTACATCTATTTTGTCTGTTAGAGGATCATCTGCAGAGGGACTCTGAATCCCTAGGTGTCGCAGAAATGATTGGCAAATAGCTGATGTGAATAAAATCCCGGCTGATTTGGCTGGGGCTCTGCGTTTTGGCTGCTCGCTATTCCTCGCGTGCGTGTGCGTAGCTGAAATCACTGACGTTCCTCCTCTTGATTGCATAATTGAAGCACTTTGTGTGATAAATAATGAATAAGTAATGATTGCTGTTGCCTGAACACATACGTTCGTATAAATGTAAGAGTGGGAGCGTTCATGTAGCGCCTGGTTTGTTCCACTAGTTCCCTGCTCGTGGGCTGTTCCCTTTCAATTCAGCAGACATAGGGACTTGCTGATTATTATTATCACACTGATTATTATTGTTCTGGAGCTCAGAACAAAGCTGATGAACTTCTGTTTGAAAGCAGCTTCAATTTACTCTAGGAAGGAAGAACAGGAATAAATTTATCCTCTTGGTGATGCTGGTCCATGAGATCATGTGCTGGCACTGCAGGAGGGAGGAGAAGTTGCAGGAATATATGGAGATGTTAACAGAACAGAGCTAGGGATCGGGAGGAGCTGCACAGTGCACATCTCTGGAGAAGCTTTAGATGAGACCCTGAACGTCTTTCTCTTATAGGGTAGCAAACTGTCTGCACGTGAGATAATTCCCCCAGCTGTAGGATGATATTAGGTCTGTGGTCCTGCAGTGCTGCTAGTGCTTCCGCTCCAATGCAGGTCACATCACCCAGCCTTTAAAACACTGCAGATGAACTGATCAGCTGGAGTAGATCCTTTAACTTCACCTCTATGAGGAAAAGCTGGTCTCTCTTGGAATTGAAAATGTTTGTAATTACTAATGGAACCATCCAAGGAGTCTACACAATGCTCCTCAAGTCTTGATGTGCAATAGTTTTGATCCATTGACCTCGAAGATCTTGGAAAAAGCTACTTTATGTTAAAAAACAGATAACTGGTTGGAAGAGCCCTCCTATCCAACAGGACTAGGGTGACTGACAGCCATGGAAATCGCTTTCATTTCTCTTTCTCTCACTGTTTTACATCAGGGTGAACCCGGACCGAAAGGGGAGAAGGGAGATCGAGGAACAAGCGGAGAACCTGTAAGCACAGCCAAGTGTTCACTTGGTTTTGACCTTTAGCAAGGAGAGGGCACAAGAGCTGCCTGTTTTGGAGGTGGGGAGGGGGGGGATGTGGGATGGAGAGGTGCCCCTTCCAGAGCTGGGATGCTTCTTTCATCTCAAACGGCCACCGTGGTGCCGTGGGTTTGTACTGACTGTAGAGGAAGCTACACGACTACAGGAGTTCAAGCACCTAATTTACAGCCTTAGTAGCTGAAAAGAGGGCTGTGATCTTTGCCAGACAGGGCTTAGATGGCAGTTAAGGTTGCACAGGATTTATTAAGGGCTTTTAACTTCTTGTAGCCCAGCTCAATTGTGTATTTGCCTACTCTGCTTGTATTCTGGACTGCTCTTGTTCTGGATGGAGCCCCCAAGAGATGCAGAGTCCTGTGTAGTCAGAGCCTCTGTAAAATCCATCCTTTCTTCTCTCAGAATAAATACCTTGAGAGGAAAGGAATGGTTTCCTTCAGCTCCTTCACCTCTCTATTTGTTTTTGCAGGGGTTACCTGGGGTTCCAGGTGAAAAAGGTGTCCCAGGATCTGCAGGAGTACAGGTATGTGGTCCCAACCCTGAAGAAAGTCTTTGAATGACCGTGGTGATGTGCCTTCCAGGTCTGTATCACTGTCTACTACACCCACAGCCCATTGAGCTTTCCTCACTGTTGTAAGTTCAGGGACTTCTGTAGAGATACTGATGTTGGACATGAGGAAAATCGAAGCAGAAACATCTTCAGCACAATCACTACAGCCTGAGAGACTTCTTCCAACATCAGGTTCCTTCAAGAAGGAATTTTGCACTAATGCCCCTGGCCCACAGGTCTCACGGATAAGCATCATATTGCTAAATGTCACAGAATGTTCAGATTCAGCCCCAGACCGTTTGACTCTGAATGCACTATGGTTCATGTGAGGGGGGGTTATGGTCTCAATTACCTTCTGAAAGTTTCTGGCCTCACACGTATTATTTCCAGTCATTGCTGAGGTATGTCCAAGAAGGACAGAGCTGTTGGAGGGTGTCCAGCGTAGAGCAACGAAGATGATGAGGAAAGGCTGAGGGAGCTGGGTCTCTTGAGCTTGGAGAAGAGGAGGCTGAGAGGGGACCTCATTCATGTCTATAAATCTGTGAGGGGTGGGTGTCAGGAGGATGGAGCCAGGCTCTGCTCAAGGGCATCTGGGCATAGGACAAGGGGCACTGGGTGCCGGCTGGAACAGAGGGTCCAAACCAATCTCAGCAGGACCTTCTTCCCAGGGAGGGTACCAGAGCACTGGCACAGGCTGCCCAGGGGGGTTGTGGAGTCTCCTTCTCTGGAGACGTTCCATCCCTGCCTGGCTGTGTTCCTGTGTGGCTTGGTCTGGGTGATGCTGCTGTGGCAGGGGGATTGGAAAGAGTTTCACCTGGATGAACGTTCACAAGAGTCAGTATTGTGAGCTGAGAAGCAGCCTCTGGGCTGACCAGGCATCGGTAATTCTTCTTGTGTCTCAGGGCTTTATTTTTACATTGCATTTTCTCTCTGCACAAGGAAGAAGCAGCCATTCCCTCGGCTGCTAAACTCCTCTGTGAATTGATTAACAAAAGCCATTGCCTAGTGCGTGTGCAGGCATCTTGAATTGTATTGTCTGGCAGGCAGTCCAGTCCCATCTCTAATCAGCCACTATCCCTCTTTCTTTCCACACAGGGTATGAAGGGGCAGAAAGGAGCTCGAGGAGAAGCTGGAGCCCCTGGAGAGACTGTGAGTAACTGCTTTCCTGGCAGCGTTTTTCCCTGACAGCTACACACCTGAAGAGACACTGAAGCTGGTACCTCACAGACTCACAGTCCCAGGCTGCTTGGGCACAGGTGGAGCTGGTGGAGTTATCTCCCGTGGGCAAACAGGCCCAGCTGCACCAAGCAGATCAGTGCCCCAGTCAGCCCAGCTCAGTGTCGTGCATCTGTTGTTGGTCAAGTCTCTCCCTCTCTAACAAAATGCTCTCTTTTCTGGGTGAGGTACTGGCAGAGTTTATTACCACACTGCGATACCACCCAGGTGCAGGCAGCCAGCTCAGGAGCAGGGAACTCAGCTCTCATCAGCAGCCTCACTTGGGTTTTGATCATGTTTAGGCTTCTTAGATAAATTCACCTTCTTTAGTGGAGGCTGGTCACCTGAGTAATAATCTCATACCCCTGAGCGAGGCATGTGGGGTACGGGGAGCTGCTCTCGTCTGACTGTGAGCTAAAAGCAAACATTCAAGGCCTTTTTTATTATTGTGAAAGCGTGTAAGCCCTTTGCAGCTGAATAAAAGGCCATGAACTTCCTCTGCAAGCAAAGGAGGAGGACTATGTGAAATTATGATTGAGAAGAGAGGGTGTTCGTGGCTGGGAGGGAACAGGAAATCCAAATGAAGCACCGCAGAGCACTGCATAATTACCCCCTGTCTTCATGTCCATGGGTTTCATAGAATTGTGGAATCATAGAATCCTTAGGGATTGGAAGGGACCNATCATCTTTGTTGCTCTGTGCTGGACACCCTCCAGCAGCTCTGTGTCCTTCTGGAACTGAGGGGCTCACACAACACTCCAGATGTGGTGTCACTAGTGCAGAGTAGAGGGGAAGAACCTCTCTCTCTCTGCTACACCCCCCTTCTGATCCCCCCAGGATGCTGTTGGCCCTCTTGGCCACGAGAGCACATTGCCAGCTCAGAGTCACCCTGCTGGCCTCTAGGACCTCCAGGTCCCTTTCTCCTCCACTGCTCTGCAGCAGTTCAGTCCTCAACCTCTCCTGGTCCCTGGGGTTGTTCTTGCCCAGATGTCAGACTCTCCCCTGACCCTTGCCCATTCAATCTCTCTGCCCAGCTCTCCAGCCTGTCCAGGTCTTGCTGAATGGCAGCACAGTCTGCTGGGGTGTTTGAGGTCCCTTCCAATCCCTAATGTTTCTGTGATTCTATAAACACAGCCTCGTAACTCCAAACATACCTCTTTATGGGGACATGCCTCCTCAGTGTGCATCCTCTCATGTACCACGTGTGTTTCTGGGGATGCAGGGGGTTTCCCATCCTAAAATCCTTTCACTTACAGTCAGAAAAGACCTCCAGTTCACAACAGTAGCACTGAATGGTTTGTGTTGTTCCTCGGTTTAGTGAAAGCGAGTGTTTGCAGGTTTGGTTCTCCAGAGATGAGCAAGGTAGAGAGCATTTTGTTGACCTAGATTTTAATTTCACCGATACATCAACACTCTCTTTTGATGTTGCAAGCCCAGACGTTTCCTCCTCTATCTCAACTAGGTTTATTTTCATGGAAGATAATTCTAAGCTCCCAGAGAGCCCCTTTCATCCGTTTGGCATTGTTTCCTGCTTCTGTACACTACAAAGCCTTTCAGAGTCTTTTTTGCTGTGTGTTTGTACAACACCTTGTCTGACACCGACTCTGATTTCACTTGGAACATCCTGTTCCTACGGTGGCACACGCTGTGAATTGCATATGCACACACACCTCCTTTTCTTGAAACAGGGTGTGACTGGACCCGCCGGGCCCCCAGGTCCACGAGGCTTGCCAGGAAATGTGGTATGTATGCAGCAGTGTAATTGCTTTACCATCTGTGCCCTCCTTTCTTCAATCACAGAGTCATTGAGGCTGGAGAACACCTCTGAGATCGAGTCCGGCCAGCGACCTAACACCACCACACTGGCTGACCCCTTCTTATGGCCAAAAGGCTTTCATTCTTGTTTCCATGGCTGAACGGAAAGGTCTGGAGGCACCTAGGAATGGTGTGACCATGAAACATACTCTCTCATATTCACTTGTAGTAAGAGGGAGGTGTGGAGCTTCTCCCGTGCTCACCCAATTGTCTGAATCAACGTCTCTGCCAGCACTGGAGCAGAAAAGCCTCGCTGTTTGTTGTCTCTCTGCCTCATTTTCATCTGCCTTTCCCTTGTAAACATGAATTCTTGATAGAAAAATTGCATGGTCAGCTGCCTTTATCGTTCTGAAGGCACTGAAGTGTTGGACCCTGCAACCGGCACCTGAGAATCAGCGTGGTGTCCCGCCGCGCTCAGCAGATGTTGATCGCCAGTCGGTTGTGATCCAAACAACCTTAGGATGGCAGCCCCTTGCTCCAAAGATGTCATTTCATTCCAGTCCTCGGAGCTTCTCTGGAGTAAACGGAAAACAACAGTTAGACCACGTGTTGCAGTGAACCCAGGAGCGGGGCTTTAGCACGGAGGGCTCGGTGAGGCAGAGTTTATTACCTGGGCAGCCCTGGAATCTTAGAGTGTCTTAACTACTAATTGTTAGGATGCGTCCAGTCATGGAGGTGTTTCATTTCAATTGTGTGATTTAATTAACAGTTAACATTATATTAATAGTAATTTAAATGTTCATTTCATATTTAATTTTATATTTAATCCTCTTTAATTTAGAAAAATTTAATTTATAAATATTTAATCTATAGATTTTTAATTTATACATATTTATACATATTTAATCTA
>VZRI01014341.1:16206-38463 GCA_013397515.1 Upupa epops | reverse complement strand
GGGGGCTGTGGAGTCTCCTTCTCTGAAGACGTTCCAGCCCGGCCTGGCTGTGTTCCTGTGTGACTTGGTCTGGGTGACCCTGCTGTGGCAGGGGGATTGGACCCGATGATCTTTCCAGGTGCCTTCCAATCCCTAGTCTCTAGAGACTGTGGGAGAAGTGATGCTTTATTTTCTGTAAGGTATTTATTTCTGTGGGGAGAGCTATGGGGATGAAGGAAGGGAGACCATTGAGACCTAACCGAGCATCCCAACTCTGTCTTTCCTGGATAAGCAGTCTGTGTTGAGCCATGTTTGCAGATTAGCCACCTACTAGAGCAGCACTGGGAAGGAAAAGCACATTGCAGTGCGTGCTGTTCCCCCTAGGCAAGCAGAGTGCTCTGTACCCTGCAGGCGACTGCTGTGCACTGAAATTAAAGCTCTTGTAGGAGCTGTTCCAGCTCAGTTAGGTGATGGATGTTGCGTGAGTGGTGCTGGTGTTGCATCAGTGCTCACAGAGGTGGGCTGGGGCTTGTGCAAGGGATGGTGTTCTTAGCGCTATGTGGTGGTAACAGTGCTGTCTCCCTGTGCTGGACCACCTGATACCGACCTGTGAGGTTAGGAAGTACCAGTGTGGTGGTCTGCTGTTTGGCACTTCTCCTCCACAGTGCCCAGAAGTGTTAACTCCTTCCTTTGTTTCAGGGTGAGAGAGGAGCTCCTGGTCTCCCCGGACAGCCAGGAGACAGAGGTGTGCCAGGAATTGGGCTGGCTGGACCCCCTGTGAGTAGCAAATCCTGCTGCAACCTGTATGAAGGTGAAAAGTTATCCATCACCATCTGGGGAATGCTTTGCCTGTGATCAGCTGTACCAAGAGAGCCAACAGCATCCTGGGGGGTTCCCTATCAATCTCAGCAGGACCTTCTTCCCAGGGAGGGTCCCGGAGCACTGGCACAGGCTGCCCAGGGGGGTTGTGGAGTCTCCTTCTCTGGAGACATTCCAGACCCGCCTGACTGTGTTCCTGTGTGACTTGGTCTGGGTGACCCTGCTGTGGCAGGAGGATTGGATTGGATGATCTGAGATCCCTTTTGATCCCTAATGATTGTCTGAAGAGCCTGTGGGACATTTTACCCTCTGATGATGCAAACCACAGACTAGTCCAGAGGCTCTTAGCCACTAGTTTGTGGCTTAGATGCCTGTGTGTCTGTTGTGAGGGCTCTTCGCCCATTCAAAGAGAAAGGCAGAAGAGCCCTATAGGAGTCGGGACATTTTGGCACCATCCTGACGTGAGCCAGTCTGTGCTGAGCCACCAGCTCCACGATACTGGGCAAACATCACCTCGCTGTTGCCCTGTTAGAAGGGCAACACATGTGCCAACCTCAGTGACACAGTCAGCACTCTGACAGTAAAGTGCAAAATCAGATTGTCTAAAGCTCTGCTTAGCAAAAGAACCATTGTCTCTGTGATTTCTCAGACTAGAGTTTCTCCAACTCTAGTTGGAGTCGAGATAGCTCTGCCTTCAGCCTCTGCCTTTCAGTAGGCTGTGAGGTGTACCTGGGAACCTGCTCTGGGAAGTCTGCGCTTTCAAACTGCGGGTGATCCATCATCCCAGTACTTCTCATCTCCAAGTGATGACGGAGATTTGGGAGTGTTCTGCCCGTAGCCCTGCTCAGAGTCCTCCAGATATGCACTGCTAGAGAATATCTGAGACCTTGTGTTCTTTTGCAGCCACGTGCTTGCCGTGCTAGCGTTCCAGTCACAGTCAGAGTTTTCATGCTCTGTCATCTAGCTAGGTGTCCCAGTTAGTACTGGAAATTCCCTTGAAAGGATAGGTGTGACAGAAGCTGCTTTTTGAGGTGTGTCTCCAACAAGAGAAGTGGAATGAAGCTATTGGACATCAGGAAAAGGTTCTTCTCTGAGAGCCTGGTAGGTCACTGGAACAGAACACTCAGGGAATTCACCGTGACGCTGAGCCTGTTCCAATGTAAGCACCTGGATGCACGGCTTTTAGGTAGCCCTGCAAGGAGCAGTGAGGCAGTCTCGATGGGTCCCTTCCAGCTGGAGGTATTCTGATTCTGGTACTGTGGTGATGAGGTGCAGGGCTCAGTGAGACAAGCAGTACGTCAGCGTGCAGCTGAGCACTGCCGTTCCTTTTCCTCTCTCATTTTTTCTCACGATTGTTTCAGTTCCACCTCAATTTCATCCTTCCTCCACCTTTGATCCTTCCTCTAAATATCCTCCTGTGAGGGTATTTGTCTGTGTGAGCAGCCTGTCAGACCAGCTCCTTTTTCTCCCCTTCCTTCTCCAATTATTTCCTCTGGGTTCTCCAGGACCCATCCTGCTCACGGAGGGGGGTGTTCATTTGAAGTGGTTTTTATCCCTTGCCTTTTCTCTTTGCAGGGCCCTGCGGGACCCCCAGGAGACAAAGGGTCATTGGTACAGTATGTCTTTCTAACTACACACAGGTTTTCTGGGGAGGGGACAACCACAGCAGTCGTGTTGCTGCCAGAGTCTTCATAAAGACCTGTTTAAGTGGTTCATTGTTGCCCAGGTTGGGTTGGATCGAAGGGTGTCTGAGCTTCTAAAGGAGACTTCTCTTGTGTGTTACCAGCTACTGTTCTGCTATGTTGACTTGTGAGAGAGTTGGTGGAGACTTTTGCATGGTGATGACTTTTCCTCCCCTGGCAAAAGTCCTACAAAAGAATCGAGTCACTTCTGCAACCCTTCATTCAAAGCAAGTATTTCAGGGCACATACCTCTCACTCTTAAACCTTAGAGCCACGGCCTCAGTGGTGAAGAATAAACCATTTCTAAGTGTTTCTCCTACTGAAATCTTGCAGAAACCCCTGCATTTGTGTATGCACCAAACACGCTTCGCTCCTCAATTCACAGCTTTAGAAGGATGCCATCCGTTAGTGTAAAACAACGGTGCCATCGAGTACACACTGGTGTGAACTTCCAGCGCAACAGCTGGTCCTAGCCCAGTGTGATAGCCTGGCACTGTGGAGCGTGACCACCTTTGCTCCCATGTAGAGCCATGCTCAGTTGTATTTGCTCCCTGTTCATAAACTTGCCTCCTATAAAGGGCCTTTACATTTCCAGCTGAGTCACACTGATGTGATCAGATCCAGCTGATGTGACACTTGACTGTCGTGATACACCACTCCCTTGAGGCACAGAAGGGACTGGTGCTGTCGGGGTGTGATGGCTCCTTTAGCTGTTTAACTGCTAGTTAGTCTCTTTTCTCCCCCATAACCCTTGTGTTGAGGACTTACTCTTTGCAGCTAAGAAGCATCTCCTAAGTACTGTTAACGCTACTGAGTTTGTCTGTTCTCTCCCTATCAGGGTCCCCGAGGTGTACCTGGTATCCCTGGACCACAGGGGCCTCCAGGCCAGGATGTAAGTAAAATGACATTGTAAGTGCTCAAGAAACCTGCCAGTGCTTGGATCTAATACCCCTAGAAACTGTGCTCGGCCTTAATCACAGTCACTGCGTGCTACTGGGATGCTCCAAGTTTGATGATCCACACAAGCAGAGCTCCTACAAGTTAGGATATCATGGGGGGGTGAAGAGTTAGACTAAGGGGGGTTGTTTCAAGAAAAGCAGTGGACTTGAGCTCTGAACCATGACCCTGGAGAAGGAACCTAGCAGAATGCACTGTGTTACAGTCCTACACTGGAAAGGAGGATTGTGAAGCTGCTTAGAAGCTGCTGAGATATGTAACCTGTAGTATTTGTGTGAAAACAGGGCCAGGGCTGTTCAGAAGCAATCTGAGTTCATTGTGCTGTTGCTGCTGTGTGTGAGAGCTGATATTTTAACCTCTTGGTGTGTTGTCCTCACTGCTGCCTCTCGGTGGATGAGCCAGGGAGCTGAGCTGTAAGAGGAATGTGGCAGAGTCCCACCTGGACACCTGACCCCTCTCCTTGTCTGGCTTTGTTGAGGTGGTTCATCAGGAGGATGGGATGGGGTTTTCTCTCTGCTGTGGGGTGGAAGTTGGTACTGGTGGCAAACCACCAAGGACGTTGTGAAGATGTTGAAAGGTTTGATCTTTCCCGTTGAGGGAGTCTTCTGCTACTCTCCTCAGCGCTGCTTTATGATGCTAACACATCTGAAATGGATAATCGTTTCTGTGAAGTCATGGCAAGTGATTGGTACCTCGTGTGTGGATTTACTGATGTACAGCAGCTGTCCCAAGGGGTTGTCCTCCATACGGGATGGATCTCCTTTCCTCCCACAGTGTTTAGAGGTCTTTTCTTCACACATACCTCCTTCCAAAACAAACATTTGTGGCCAGGATATTCCTCACAGCACGTGACAGTAGAAATGGCCCTTTGCCTCCATCACCCTGTGACCCTGAGCAGCCACAGATTCAGGACTGAGTCCACATTTAAGACTGCTGACTGCCCCTTGATCCCCTCTCCTTGTCTGTGATGTCTGAGAGTCTTGATCCAGAGGTTTTAAAGAGGAGATACAATAGTTTGTGACAACTCTCTTGTGTGAGAAGACTGCCAGAGCCAGCCTTTCTGAGTCTCTTTCTGGCTCAGCATTGACTGTTCAGCTCCTGAAGAGAGACTCCACTGTTTCCAGCATTCTGTGCAGGTGACTGTGACTGTGCAGGTTTGGTTGCCATCACTGCTTTCCTTGTTAGTCAGGTTTGTGTGTCAGTGTGTTCTTATTTATAGCTCCCTCCTTGTTTTCCTCTGTTGTGTTAAAAAAAGTCCTTATCCCGAAAGGAGCAACCAACTCTGGCCAAATACACTCGCACTGCACATTTTTTGGGAAGCATCCGTCCTCCTCTGTCTGTCTGCAGGGAGATAAAATGGTTCTGTATGTTCCTGTGCGACTTGGTCTGGGGGATCCTGCTGTGGCAGGGGGATTGGACTGGATGATCTTTCCAGGTCCCTTCCGATCCCTAAGGATTCCATGATTCTGTAATATACTGAGTCAGTTCCCTCAGATTAGAAAACAGCCCGAATTAGACATTCTCTTGTCCTGCTATTAGAAGTGAGGGCACCCATTTAATAGGCTCTTTCTGTATTTTGATTATGGTAATTACAGTTAACATCAACATTGAATTAATAACTTTTACATTACGTTAATTATTTAGCACTAAGTTCCCGTGTTACTGGGAAGTTAATCTTCCCTTGCATTTATTTCCATAATTACAAAAGCTGCAGCAGTGCATACATTACTGCCAGCGGAGCTGGGAAGCAGAGTTTTCTCTTCTGGGGTTGATCTTTCCCATACAGACAGGGTTTGTTCCAGGGTACATACCCCCCCCAAACCAGAGAACACTACTGAAACCACCTATCAGCTTTCTATTCCTGAGGCTTAGAACCTATGTAAGCTGTTAGGCTTCAAGTTTAACTTTCAGGCACAGTAGAACTACCCCCCCATGAGGCTGTGTGAGTGGTTTCCCTACACTCTTTCTTTTACTTTCATGTACACAGCTTACCTGTTGTACACAGCAACCCTCTTCCCACTTGCAGAAGTGGTTGAGAATCACAGTGGAGAGGATGCCAAAAGCATGACCTGAGAACCAGTGTCTGTGAAAGGGAAGGGACTTCAGGGGGCATCCCACAGTCTTTTCAATTCACATTGCTGCTCTGTGGAAGAATCAAAACTACTGATGGTTACTATGATTCCTTGTATTTACTCGCTTGTCCAGAAGGCTGTTTGTGGGGTAGCAGGAGCTGAGAATGTCATTCACACCTTACCTTCTCTTCTCACCTGCAGAAGGTTTAGTTTCTTGGGAAACAAGCCTTCATCTGTGGACTACTTCAGTTCCACTTCAGAAACATGAAATCATCGAATCATCGTGGCTAGAAAGGACTTCCAGGATCATCAAGTCCAGCCCTCATCCCAACATCTCCCTAAGCCCTACACCATGGCCTCAAGCACTCTATCTACTTGCCTTATCTACACCTTCAGGGACGGTGACTCCACCACCTCCCTGGGCCTCCACTGGTCCAGTGCCCATCCACTCTCAGTAAAGAACTACTTCCTAAGATCCAATCTAACCCTCCCCTGAGGCATCTTGAGGCCATTGCCCCTGTCCTGTCATTAGGAATTTAGGAGAAGAGACCAGCACCAGCATCACTGCAACCTCCTTTTAGGGAGCTGACAAGACATCTGACCAGTCTGGGAAGGAGCTTTTCAGTTGGAAATGTTGGGCAGTCTTTTAACAACTTTCGTGCGACTCAGATGAAATTAACAGGTCCACGCTGTGAGATTTAGAAGCCATTCAGAGGACACTCAGGTTGCAGAGGTTTAAAGGAGCTTGCTTGTCACACACAAGGAACAGTGGTGCTCGGTGGCAGAGAGTAAACTGTGCTCTAATCCAGAACAATTAGGAGAGTGGTAGCAGCCAGGGGGTTACTGTATGATAATTTCACAGTTTTTTCCTTTCTCTTGATCTGTAGGGTCAACCTGGAAATCCAGGGGAAAGAGGACCTCCTGGAAAACCAGTATGTAACTGCACTGCTGCATGGCATTTTCTGGTTAACTCAGTTTCCACCTGAACGTTTCAGCATTCTCAGTGCATTTCCATTGATCTTCCCAGCAGGGCAACTGGAAAAGCACTAAGAACAGCTCTGGGTTTATGGGAAATACAGGGTGATGGCTTGGGAGCAGGAATAACTGGGTATCCTATATGGAAAGAACCCCTCAGATCTTAAAAGCCCGTTCCTCACACCATTATGAGTGAGGGCTCGTCTCCGGTCTGATGAAATGCACTGCTAACGTAGGTCACAAAGTGCATGCTTGACTCAGTGAGTCCTGGGCAGGTCATGTGAAATCGAGCAGAGTCCTTAAGAGTGCTCAGGAAAAGTTCTGATACCTGGGGATACCTTTCAGAATTGCCTGATATAATGAATGTCTTATTCCACAGGGTTCTTCCCCCCTGCTGACTCCAGAGGACATAAATCTCTTAGTGAAGGTAATCAGCCTTTGATGATGGCGGGGGGTTTGTGTGCATGTTTGGTTCAGACCTGACTGATGCTCTGAGCTACGAGGTGCCTTTAAGAACTCTGTCAAAGCTTACAACCTGCAGGTCTCCTGCTTGCGCTGATACTGGGACACTAGAGCACCTACTGGAGATTAAAACCCAGTCCCCAGCAGAGAAATGGCCCACAAAGAGCTTTGTGACATGGTGTGTGTCACAAAGGCTCTGAGCCTTCAGCTCTTTCTGAGGCATGAGCTCCCAGGGAGGAATCAACACTGCCGTGTTGGATTGCCAAAGCCAGAGCAGGGAACCCATTTTAATGCAACGCCTGGCTTGCCGTGGGTACCCAGTGACTGGGGGACACTGGTGACTGGAGTGACTGGTGGGTGCAAGGTGATTTTGCATACTGCAGAAAAGGATGCAGGTAATTAACCTCGAAATTTCGAAAGGAACAGTCTGTCCTCCTGCTTTTACTCTCTTGCCTGGGGAATAATTGAGTACGTGAGAGGTGTGGACTGGAAAATCTTTACAGATCTGCCTGGGCTGAGTTGGGTGGTTTGTAGGTGGTCTTGGAAGATGGCAAGAAATCCTTGTTTATTGACTAAAAGGAACAGGAAGATTACCTTTTATACCAGTCCCATTAACACAAAGACCTTTTTAATATTGCTCCTGTGCAGATCTGTCTGTCTTAGGGAAGTGCTCCAGCTGGAGATGTCCCTGCATGGCATCGTTTGGGATTTCTGATCAGGACAATAGCAAGAGACTGGTTCTTGGGTACAGAATATCATGTTTTTATTAACATGCCTGTTTCCTGGAGTGCTCTTGCTTCCAGGCGTTCCTTTACTCCACTCTCAGTACAGCTCTGCATAGAGCAGCACCTTCAAGGTGCATCATCCCAGATAAAATCAGACCCTGTTTTTCTTAAGCACTTGAGCTGTGGGTAGGGGCTGAGACCTAGTTTTCCCCACAGTGTTGCAACAGGCTCTGTGCAGAACTGGGTGTTGGAGCATGGTCTCCCAACTCTCAGCCTGATGCTGTGCTGTGCTGTCTGTTACAGTCACAATTCACTCCTCTTTTTCTAAGGAGTCTGCCTTTGAAATGGAAAGGTCATCCCCGGGATATTTAATTTCCTGAGGATAGCAGAAATGCAAAGACTACCGAGATGATTCTTCAAATAGTTTTGGAAGGAGGGAGGTAGTAATTCTTCATGACAGAATTTGTCCAGACACTGTGACATTCACTTGATCTTCCTGAACTCCATCAGCTGAGTTCTCCCTGTCTGTGCTAGCTGCTGACTACAGTTTACCTTGCAGAGCGACCTTTCAGACGCTGTGCTGCACCTGGGCTTCTCTTAGCATCCTGCCCTGTAAGCACTAACCCAGCACTACCAGCCTGGTTCAGACAGCTTTCAAGTAGTCTTGCAGCAAAGTTGTTCTTGGTATTCTTGCTTTGTGGCTCTCTTTCCTTCCTAGTATGAAGTACTTTTCCTTGGTTTCTTGATCCTAAACGATCATTTAGGACCTGACCAGCTGGAACTGCTTAGAAGCTCCCCAGGGGAGCATGTGTGAGCTCAGCTGCTGACCCTCACTCTGATCCACACTGCCATCATTTCAGTTCTGTAGGGCAAAGGAACCCAGATGCTACCCTGAGTGGTCACACTACATAGTACTCTACCTGCACACTGCTGTGTAGGTAGTGTCTGTAGTGTGCCAAGGGAGTCTGTAGTGTGCCAAGTGCCCTCGCTCTATTGCCAATTCATTTCTCCTTCTCTAGGATGTGTGCAGTGAATGCCCTCCTGGCCCACCAGGACTGCCAGGCATCCCAGGTTTCAAAGGTGATAAAGGTCTCCGAGGACTGCCAGGTAGAGATGGCCAGGATGGGAAAATGGTAAGACTGCTGGGGAAGGGACCAAGCCTCAGAGGTGCTTAACCTTGCTTTTCTTCTAGATTGCTGGTTTGGTTTGTTGTCAGCAGCCGACGGAATTGTTTTCTGATGTCTGTGGAGCTGATGGACTGAACTAGTGTTTAACCTCTGTGTCTCCTGTGTTGCAGGGGGATGCTGGTCCCAGAGGTCCCGCAGGCCCACCAGGGCTGGATGGCCCAAAGGTGGGTTGGATTTATCCAGCTGTCAAGTACAAACTTGCTGTGCCTGGTTAGTGTGCCAGCTGAGGTAGGGTCTGTGCCTGGTTAGTGTGCCAGCTGAGGTAGGGTCTCGGTGGCATCCAGGCATCTGTGTAAAGAGGTGGGACTTGCCTGTCGGGTGGGCACTGTACTGGCAAATCCCTGGAGTTCCAAGTGCATGGGGGGGACACACAGAATCACAGAAGAGCTTTGCTCAGGAGAGACCTTTAAGATCCTCAAGTCCTAGCACTGCCAGGTCACCCTGAACTATGTCCCTCAGCACTACGTCTGTCTGACTTTTAAATACTCCCAGGGATGGCAGTTGAGCCACTGCCGGGCAGCCTGTTCCGATGTTTGATAACCCTTTCAGTGAAGAAATTCTCCCTAACAACCAGCCTAAACCTCCCTGGGTGCAGCTTGCAGCTATGTCCTCTGGTCCTGTTGCTTCCCAGCAGGGAGATGCGTCTGAGCCTTCCTCACTCCAGTCTTCTTTCAGGTAGTTGTAGAGAGCATAAGGTCTCACCTCAACCTCTTTTTCTCCAGTCACAGCTCCCCACATGAACACTGTTTCGCTTAAATGGTGTCTTCTACCCTCCCTTTGTGCAGACACACACACACACACACACGCGCGAGTGGAGGGGCTGCCTCTTGACATTGAATTTCATGACATTGATGTTTCAATAACAGATAAGGGACTAGAGATTAAATTTCAATCCCAATCAAGAGAGGGAGAAATTAGAGCCTGAGCAGTAGCCAGACTGCTTGTTCCTTTCCTCTTTGAATCCTGTATGCTTGAATCACTTCAGGGTGACACAGTGGGCTACTGAGTTCTCTGTAGACTGTCTACGATGGTGGTTTTATCCACAGACCCCAAACGTTTGCAAAATACCAGAACAAAGTTTACAAATAGCAGAAGAAACTGCTGTAGACCCCTGAGAAGGTGCAAATGCAACCACGGGTTTCGTGCCTCCTTTATGAGTAGGAGGATCCTCACAACGAAAGCCTTCAAGAGCTCTGTGCATTAGAAGACACAGTATATTGACCTTTACACCACCAGCCAAGCTAGTGCTGGGTCCCATTCTCATTCTGGAATAGAGCAGCAGAACTGCAGATCTTTGCTCCTGAGCAGCTTTGTGCCTTCTGTTGGGCCAGTTGATTCCTTCCCAACACCTGATTTAGTGATGATTTACTCTTCGTGTCCCTAAGGCTAAAACACTGCTATAAAGGACGATGCTGGATCTGCTCAAACACCATTCTTCACCTGTATTCCTGGAGGTTTATGCTCCAGTGTCTCAGTGCTTGATGGAATAGGTGGAAAGCTGATACAGTATGGAATCACATTGAATTTAACTGGCTTTTGTTTCACTCTCAGGGTGCAAAAGGAGACCGCGGTATGACTGGAGATACAGGAGAGAAAGGTCAACAGGTAAAAATGCCCGTGCTTTGATTGTGCTTTCCAACACTGCTGTAACCAGGACAGGTCCTTGGTTAAGAACTCCTGTGATGTCTGTAGAGGCTGACAGAAGCAGAGGAGGAAGATGGCCATGCTTCATCACTGTTAAACTTCTAACAGGCTATGCTCTGGAGTGGAACTGTAGCACTCCATCCCTGTCTCCAGTAAAAACATTCCCATTTGATCTGTTTCCCATCCTCTAGATAGGATCCCTTTGGTTCTTTACATTGTCTAACCTTGAGTCTCTTGTGCAGCTAATGTCTGGGTGAGATCTGGGAGGTCAGGTGTCTTTGGGTTGAAGAAGCCAACGTTTCTATCTATCCATGAAGGTTGATGTTAGGATAACCTTTTATGGGAGTGACTGGGATGCCATGAGAAAGAGGAGAAGTTCTAAGTCAGACCACACCTCTGTAGTTCATTTTGCCAAGGGCTGAATCAACAGCTTGAGGGGCAGATCAGCAGCTCCTCAAGGGTATTTGTAGGATGTTTTAAACAGGTTTGGTTTCCTCGTATGGTTCCACAGTATCTCTTTTAATCTGCTGTTAGCCTAGACATTTCAATCAAATACACCATGGATTTAGCTATGTTTAATTCTGAAGGGCTTGCTTCACAACCCAGAGTTCTCCTGGAAGGGTCCATGGCTCTTTATTTCCTTAGAAGCAGCGCTTTATTGTCTCCTTTTGATGTTACCTCACAATCAGCAATAACCAGTTAGCTGTCATACAAATAGAGCAGTGAATCAAGCGTCAAGAAGTCTCTCTTCATTCTGCAGGGCCACCCTGGCATGCCTGGCTTCTCAGGGGCTCCTGGAAACCCTGGTCCACCTGTAAGTTTCTCTGTTGCCTGTATTTTCATTGCTGTTAAAGGCTGTCGCCAGCTCCACATGGGAGGAAGGACTGTTCCCACCTGTCTGCTCATTGCTTTTGCATTTTCCAGCGGGTTCCTAATGGTCCCCTGGGTGCCGTAGAGTTCCACGCTCATGGTAATTGCTCTTTAATACATCGGCACCTTGTCGCTGATTGCTGCAGCTCACTCTGCAAATAGATGCTAAGCTCTTTTTATACAGGATGATGAAAATGCTTCCACAGAGACTGCTTAGCAGTATGCACATAGGTATTTTCTTACGTGTGGACTAAGTTGTCAGTTTAGCACCAGCAGATCTGCCAGTATCCCGGTTACTCGGTAGTGCAAGACTGGATTTTATTTACATTTTCAGATCCTGTGGGTTACTTCTAAACTAAAAGGCCTGGCTCTCTCAGTCCTTCTCATTCCTAGCTCTACTCTCTGAAAATACATTTATGCCTCTTTGTATTTAAAAAGGGGGGGACAATGCAGAAGCAGGGGTGAAACATCCTGGCTCTCCTGGTGGTGATATCCCTGCTTACACCCTTGAAGAGTCAGGACTTCTCCTGAGTGAAGGACTTTGCTTTCCAAATTGCCTTTCTCCATCCACAGTCATCACGTATTTACTGCTTACACTGCAGACTGGATCTGCCATGCTGAGGGTGTGCAGCCTCCCTCTGTTCTGGGGGTCAGCACCACCTCTTCAAAGCTAAATCTCATTGCTCTGCCTATGTGACAGGAGGTTACCGGGAAGAGGATTAGATGAAAATGCTGTTTTCAGCTGGCAGCAGTGCCTAAAGGATGCCGAATGCTTTGCTGCTGGGACGACACAGGGACCAGCTTTGCAGGTCACTTGTCCCCCCGTGAGCATTATTTGAGGAGAAGCTAATAACACAGACACGTTCACTGCGTCTGAATTAACCTCGTGCAGCCACAGCCGTAAGGGTTATTCCAGTAGGATTAAAGCTCTTGAAATTTTCCTGGGAGGCCCTCAGAGCAGACTCGCAAGGGCAATGTGCCGAGTAAAACCCGGGCTGTCAAAGCAGAGCAAAAGGCAATGAGGGTTTTTACCCGGAGCTTTCTGATGACTTCCCTCTGTCGGCGTTGACTTGTGGCTCCAGCATTCTGCTTGCCACAGAGCTCGCTTCAAACTGCTGCCATAATTACTGCTCTTCTGAGTTATTTTTGTCAGCAGATTGGCTTTTTCCTCTTTGTGCCCTATTTTCAGAAGGAAGGGCCAGGACCAATCTGAAATAACTGGCTATTTCTGGCTGTGGAGGCTGATTAAATGCAGAGGCTGCTACTGCTTTGCTGTGATTAATGAAGACGTGATGGAATGAATGCTGAACGGGGTGACTGAGGAAAGCTTCAGCCGTGCCAGCTGTGGTAGGGACTGTGCTGACAACTGTACAAAATGCACTCGTTACTCAAGTTGTTTCTGCTTTATTTTATTTAGGGACCAGATGGGGCACCAGGACCAATAGGACCAGCGGGAAACCCAGGAGACATAGTAAGCTCCAAGCTGGGTGTTTCAGCACCAGCCTTACCTGTCTTTAGTTGTCTGAAGTAGAGCTGGAATAGAACTCATTGGAGAGACCCCAGAATTCTCAGCCTGACCCACCCCTACGTGTGCAAGTAGGACTTCCACAGCTAACCAGAGATTACTCTGTTCTCTGCAGTTTTCTTTACTCACCAAATGAAACCCCAAATTATCCAGAGCATAATCGAACCCATGGCACCACTAGGTACCTCTTATCTGTCTGTTAATATCTCTTAGCCCCTAGAACTGGTTGATTAAGTCAGTTAGGATGCTTCACGACCCAGCCTAACACCTGAACTGTACATGGGGATTGTCAGTATGACAAGCAACCTGTTGAATACTCTGATAGAACAGGCTGCTGAGATGTGAGGACCTGAGACCATTCTCTAACCCCACTGAAAATACCAGCGTGGGTGCAATGAGAAATCCCTGCAGAAGGGTGCTACTGCTGTTCCATTTGAAGGGCGTTCAGGTGCTACCTTATGGGAAAGCATCAGAAAACCCTGAGGGACACTGGCAGACTGAGGAATGCTGACTTCAGGTTGGAAAGGCAAAGAAGAACCTTCCTTTGATGCTGTTGAGCTGCGACAGTTTACGACGCTGCAATTCTGTGATTCATTTCCAGAGCAGGGTTTCCTAACCAGAACAGTGCCTTTGGCAGGTGCATTCCAATGTGAACATTACAAGTGAACAGTGATGGCCCTTCTGATGGCTGTTATAAAATCACAGAACCAATTCACTCAGACACCCACAGTGTTTCTGCTTTCTTTCCAGGGTAAAGATGGCCCTCCAGGTCCACAGGGCCCACCAGGGCTGCCAGGACTTCCAGTGAGTGCAGTTGAGCTCCTTCTAATCCCATGCATTAAACTGTTCAGAAGCACCTTGCTGTGTAAAACAGAGAGACACTGCTGAGGTGCTTTGGAAGCTGTATTGGTACCTGCCACGTTGAAGCTAAGTCAGCTCAGTGCTGAGTGGAAGCTTGTGTGTTCACACAAGAGCTAAACTGTCCCTTGAACCACCACATAAATTACACTCATCTAATAGATTTGGCTTTAAAGTGTCTCAAAAAGACTGCATCTTCCAAATAGGTGGAGGTGTCGTAAGCTCTGCCTTCTGAGCTTCAATAATTGCTTTGCTTAGTCTCCATGAGAGCAGTGATCAGCCTCATGCCCTTGGTCCTTGCAGTACTTTAAATGCACTTTAGTGTATTTGTGTGATTAAGAAGTAGGGAAGGCAGGGAGCACTGATTTCTGTTTTCCTCATTCTGAAGCAGTGGAATAGGAGCTCACAAAAGAAGTTTCTGTGAAAGCAGTTACTCAGAAAAAAGGGGAGAAAACGAGACTTGGAATGGGAAGCTGCTTGTTTTATCTGCCACCTAAACTGAGGGTTTCCTAAAGGGGTTATCAGTTTGTGGTAGTGTAGTTATCCTTGTCTAGGTGATCCTGCTGTGGCAGGGGGTTTGGACTAGATGATCTTTCAAGGTCCCTTCTGATCCCTAAGGATTCTATGTTAATGCTGTGCCCTTGGTCCAGTACTTGAATGCAGTACTTGATCAGTTGTGAAGATGAACGTAAAGTGTCATCCTGAATCAGATGTGTTCCTCCTCTGCCTCCTTGTTGGAAGAAATCCTCTTCTGCAGAGCACAAAGCTCCACGGAGGGCTCCAGTGCAAGGGCACAAAAATTCACAGGCTGGAACACTGTGTTTATGTGAATTCACAGTCAGAGTAATTGCTTTAGACTGTCCTAAGTTCAAGTGCTGCTTGGGCTTAGACTCTTACGGAAAATGTATGAGTGAAACATTCCTGGGGGTTTTAACTTAATTAATTTAATAGGGCAGAGCTATTTCTCATGTAGAGCACCCTAGCTGAATGAAGGCAATGGTGTACTAATCATTTATAGCAGCTGGCTTTAGAATCCTGTTTTAAGATTACTGGAGTGCTCGTCTTGCTGAAAAGGTGGAGACCCCTTAGATTCGGACGGGCAGCACTCTGTGCTGTTGTTTAGCACGGAGAGGTTTATGGAAATAGGGTAGTTTTGGGAGGATTATATCAACTTATGTCTGTCGTGATGAATCAGAGCTGTCGCTGTAAAGCCCACCCTGGCACAAACCACACCGGTCTCCTTATATCTCCCTCATACCCCGTTTTCCTTACAGGGCATCGCTGGCAATGACGGCAAAGATGGCAAGCCAGGATCTCTTGGGGAGCCGGTAATGTAACTCCAGACAGTTTTGCTCAGGCAGTCAGAGCTTGCATCCTGTTATTGTTTGTGGAGCTGCCTATCCGTGGACTCCTTAGGGGGGCAGCGAGCCCGTTGGCAGGCTGTTTTTAACACCAGAAGGACTGTATCATCTCTAGCAATTTATAAGAGTCACACACTAGTGGTCTTGTAAAGAAACTGATTTCATTTTCCTTCTACAGCTACCGTAAAGACACTGAAACTTAGTGATCCTGCTTTTACAGCCACCGTAAATACTGCAGAGAAAGCAGTTTATCTTGTAAATCTGGTGACCCATTTTTTGGGTGGAAGTTCATAGGGCATAAAAAGCGTAGAGGTGTCTTTAAAGAAGCCTTTTCCGACCATTCCTTTGTCCAGGATGAAGTGGTTTATAATGGATTTTACTCTACTTAGTCTCCACCTGCAGTTGCTGAGCCAGGAGGCTGTCAGTCTAAAGGCAATGTTGATGCATCTGGCAGTGAGTGTCAGTCCTTGCGACTGTGTTTGTTGTATGAGCAATGTTCTTGCAGTACTTGGCATTGCCAGCCTCTTTGGCTTTCAGATGGGACTTAGTGGTTCTGTGACCACCAGTTCCCAGTCACAAGGACAACTGGTATGTGCAACAGCAGCTTCAGACAGTTGTGTGCTGCAGGAGTTTGTATGGATTGTCTATCATTTCTGGGATGTTTTCATCAGCAGAGAGACTTGAGGATCTCACTAACATGAGTGTGATTGTTTCCCATAGGGAAAGCCTGGAGAACCTGGGCTCCCAGGCCAGGAGGGTGCCAGAGGCTTACCTGTAAGTGCTCATTTCAATCCAGTCTCCCTTCTGTACTGTATCCAGGAAGCTTTTGTTGGGCAGCTGAGGTCCTTTCCTGATGCAAACATGGCATTTCCAAATCCTTCACTCTTGGAGAACTGACTAGAAGTGAAAGCACACGACCTCATGGCATCCTTCTGCCAAAGGGCACAGTACAGCTGCAGCCTTTCTGTTCTGATAGTTGCCCTCTGAAAGGATGGAGACAAAGAAATTTAGGGTTAAATCATCTACCGGCTGGTCACCTCCAAGAACATGCACTCTACCATCTTGGTCCTGCAGCCTAAGGAGCTATGGAAAGCTCTTCCTTCGACTTGACCCTTCCTATTCACTCCCTGGGAAACGGCAGCTCCGTGTGACTAATCCCCAGTAACCTTAGGCAAACCTGAGGAGGTTATTGAGTAAACATTCAAGCTAGAGTTGTCTTCATGTTTCATGCATCGGTGTAATGGGGGTTTATTGATTTGATTCTCTTTTTTAGGGTTTCAAAGGACAGAGAGGAGATGCAGGGCCCCCAGGTCCCAGGGTAAGTAACGTGTACCTCATACAGGATCCTTTGGAGAATGATTGCTTGAACTGAGTTTGACTTTTCTGAGGCATTAGCTAAAAATGATGACAGGGCCCTGCTTAACATGACCCCTTCCAACTATAATTCCATGGGCTGCAGCCATGGCATAAAATCACAGCAGCTGTCTATGTTCCCTCTGTTGAAATCCTGATTCCAGGTAAGGTGAGGCAGCTGGTGGAGCTGGCTCTTCTGATGCTCCCTTTGAGCTAGCCTTCTGTGAGGATGCTTCAATGATGCCTCTGTACTGCTCCCCTCTGCTATGAATAACACACAGGGTTAGGAACCCTACTGTGCTTATTGGACCAGCATCAGCTTTCCTCAAAAAAAAAAAGCCTAGAAAGTTCAGGAACAGAACTTGCAGCAATGTGAATGGAAGTCTCTGTCTCTGGCCCTTTGACATAGTTGTCTGTGGATCACAAAGCCCAAAACTCAAGTCCTCCATGAAAAGCTGGTCTCCTCTATTGTGAGTGATACTGTACATTAACAGGGAAATAAAATACTCTGCTTGCAGGAGCTGAGCTGAAAAATCCAGTGCTGGAGTTCCTCATCCCTTCCTGATTGCAGTAGTTTCTGTATCATGAATAGGTCGGTGGATTTCAGTGACTGAACTAGCAGTAGCAAGTAGTCTGGAAAGCAGTGCGCTGCCTCATGCATCACTGGCAGAAGGTGTTCTGAGTTACTCTTATAAGCTATGTGTCACGTATGATGAACGAGACTCCTGTTGGCTTTAAAAGAGTTTTCACTGAGTGCAGCCCAACGTTGAAGAAACCCCGTAACACTAACAGCATCGTTACTGGTCTGGCTTTGACCTTGAGTTGATCTCTCTATCCTTTTTTTTGCTGAATTGCAGGGGGAGCCAGGTGCGACAGGTCCTGCTGGTCGAGAGGGGCCACCAGGGAAGGATGTAAGTGCAGCAGTTCAAGCAGAAACTAAGCTGCTTCTCCTTGACAAATGAAGGCTTTAATTCACAGTAACCCTGACCCAAAACAGCTGCAGAAACTGCAGAAGGAGCAAATTACTGCAGCAGCGCACAGGGGAAGAGTTGAGCAAAGATCATTAGGATAACTAAGAATTGGAGGGCCTTTGTCACTGCTGAGCTGCTGACAGCAGCTGTATGTTTGGAAAAGCAGAGGGAACGACATCGTTTGGATCCCTGTGTAGCCACGGACCCCTCTCCAAGCAGCGCTTCGTTCTGCAGGTCCCTCTGGGCCAGGTTCTGTCACACTTCCTCTGCAAAGGCTGTACCCAGCTGTGTGCATAACTAAAACACATGAAATGCCTATGGAATCAACCACTGCTGCTCAGAGGGAAGAAAGATGGTGCAAACAGAACCTCTGACGTTATTAGTGTCAAATGCAGGCGCGTAACACAGTCCTGCGAGAGTGCAGCTGATGTGCAGTCCTGCAGCGGCTGCTGAGCAATGTGTCACAGTCTCACAGTACTGATGAGGCTGGAAAAGACCTTAAAGATCATCCAGTCCAACCTAAAAGCAACCAAGTAACCCTAACATCTGCCATCTAGCTCATGCCCTGGGGCTTGGGGGAGCGGTATCTCGTTTGTATCCCTGGAAAACCATCGTGCCCTACAAAATACAATGGAAATAGACCTAGAGGAACCCTGCAGAGAAGACAGAAGCAGGTCCTCAGCTTCTCTCAAGAGACAACAAGGTAGTCAGTTCTTGAGAAATAGTGGAGAGTCTCCAGCCCTGAGAAATCCAGCCCTAAGTGAACCTGGTAACTGATTTCTGCCTGCGTTCAGGCTGCGTTTTCTTACAGATGTTTGCGATTCAAAAGGCTGGCCTTCCTGAGGGGGAGAGTGACTTTACTCTTCAGTGCTGTTTCTCCCTCTCTCGTGACCAGCACAGTTTACTAGGAACAATTTTGCTTGCTTTCATGTCAGAGCTTTCCCTCTCACCATATTACTCTTCTTCATTTCAGGGTGATGCTGGTCCCGCAGGACCACAGGGCCCTCGAGGATTCAGAGGGCAGCCGGTGAGTTTTCTCTGCTGGTAAGGCATTTCTGCAGGTGTCTTGTGGGAATATCCCAAACAGTCCAGGACTCTGGCTTGGAAGAAGACTCTTGAGCAAGATACAGGGTGTTTGATTAAAACACTTTACCTGCCTTGAGTCATGTCTATAAATCTGTGAGGGGTGGGTGTCTGGAGGATGGAGCCAGGCTCTTCTCAAGGGCATCTGGTGACAGGACAAGGGGCACTGGGTGCCAGCTGGAACAGAGGAGGTTCCATCTCAATATCAGCAGGAACTTCTTCCCAGGGAGGGTCCCGGAGCACTGGAACAGGCTGCCCAGGGGGTTGTGGAGTCTCCTTCTCTGGAGATGTTCCAGACCCCCCTGGCTGTGTTCCTGTGTGACTTGGTCTGGGTGATCCTGCTGTGGCAGGGGGATTGGACTGGATCTTTCAAGGTCCCAATCCCTTATGATTCTCTGATTCTGCCAGGGTTGCAGTGTCAGGAGTGCTCTTACTGCAGTCCTGCCTCTGGCATCTCACTCCCTTCTCACATGCCCCCAGTTTTCAAAGGTAGACACTATCTGCACGTGCACAGTGTGAGTTACATGGGGTCCAGTTTGGGGTACTAGTCATTTCTTTAATGCTCTTTGCTATTATTTTCTGGAGAAATTATAATAATTGTTAGGAAAAATGGATTTAACTGAACCCCTGGCGAGTTTTATTGCACCTGCAGAGGAAAAGGCAGTTGAGGTGACCTGTCTGAAAGTGCCATTTGCCACGGTTGAGGAATTACTTTGATTAATTTCATGGTTTCTTTCAATTGTCTCTTAAAAACCAACCCTTTGCCAATCTGAATGCAGCTCTCTCTTGCTGAACCTAAGCACATATTTAATCTGTTGCCTTCTTGGAAGACCTGCAAGTGAACCGCTTCCATAATCAGGAAAAAATGCTGATTCAGTCAGAAATGCCTGGAGCCAGAACAGCAGATCCCTCTGAACTGGGAGAGTAGGGGTTTCAAGTGGGCTGTGGGAACATGTGGAGATACCCAGTGTCTGCCTTCTAATTATCTCATTATTCCTGTGCTGCGGGTATCACTCTCTGTGGTGTCAGGCCCCTGCGCAGCACTGGCAATGAAGAAAAGGATGTGAGGAAACCAACGTTATCATAACCCCAGGCCCTATTCCTGTTTGGAATGCTGGTCAAGACTATGGAATCTGGGTCCACATCTCTCACTTGTTGCTGTGAGATGGGGTCAGACTTGTAAGCAGGGATGCAGAATTATGGGGTCAGTTGAAAAGAAGAACACCTTACTCTGTAGTCTGCCAAGAGAGAGGGTTGGACCATCCTCAAGGCACCCTTGCTGGTGTAGCAGTAGGTGAATACCCTTACCTGTTCTGTAAGTTGCTTCCCTAAAGCTGTTCCTTTTGATTTAGGGCAAGAATGGACCCCCTGGACCTCCTGGAGAACCTGGCCCAACAGGTAACCCTGTAAGTACCACAAAGGGAAATGCATGCATCAAGTAGTTCTGTCAAGGAGAGGTGACTGATGAAGTACAGGTGGAGTGGCTGCTTGAAGATCAGTGATCTGGCTGGCCCAGACATCAGGAGGGGTTTGGCTTTGTTTCTGGAGCTGAGCTGCTAGCTGGGTCGTCATCTTTACAAGCAAAAGTTGAGTGTTCACAGATAAAGGGAATGCTTGCTTACCTGGTCTGGGGAAAGGATTGGCACGCCTCATCCTCACCAGCAGGTTGCATTTTGCCAAGTGAAGACTGTGCAGCCAACAGAGGGTTGTCAGAGGGAAAGAGAGGGCTCCTCAGGGAGCTGGCAGGCTGCCACTGGAGAACAGCAGTAAAAAATCCTCCCCAGGCACTTGGGGAAGGAGCAGATAGTGGACAGTAAACCAAAAGCACGAAGCAGAATGTATCCCCCTCTGGGGCCATCCTGTGTGGAAGGCAGTGTGGTCATGAAGAGCTGTAGGGGGGAACAGTGAGGAGCTGTTTGTTGGGCTTTTTTCCCTCTGTTTTGCTGTTGAAAATGATTCAGGATCCAGCAAATCCACGCAAATATATCTCTGTGTCCAGGAGCATCTATTGCAATGCAGAGTTCATCCCTCTAGACATGGGTGGACGTGCTGGGCTGTTAAATTCAGGTAGAAACAAGGCCATAGCAGGAGAATCTGAAAGTCTGCAGCAGGGCTGTGCTCTTTGTAGCCCTTACAGTGCCAAGAAATAGCCTCGTACTCGTGCCCTAAACATTGCTGTGCTGCAGGGCTGTCTCATCCTAAGTGAATCAAGCAACACCTTTCTGCATGGGGAGCTGATGCCTTGCAGATTAAAGGGGAGGTGCAGTCTAGCCCCTGTTGTTGCCCATCACGGTGTTTCCGATGAACCGCACAGTGCCGGGGGAGCCCCTGGACTCCCCTCTTGTCACTTCCATAATTGTCACCTCCTTTTCTTCTTGTCACAGGGACCCCACCCCGTGTAGCTCGTTAATAGTGCAGGCATGGAGATTGCACCCTGCTTTTCTAAAGGACTTGGTTCTTCCTTCCCCTGGCAGAGCTGGGGAGTCCTGCTGCTGCGGTGCAGCTTCCCAGTGCCAACAGATCTTCTGATCTGGAGGAGGGATGTTGGAGAAAGGGCTGCTAGTGTCTTCTTTTCTTTCCTGTCCTAAGGGTCCTAAAGGAAATAAAGGAGAAAGTGGCAGCCCAGGACTCCCTGGCTTCGCAGGACCCCGAGGACCGCCTGTGAGTATGTCTGGTGATGCTCTACCCCTCTGATGAGCTGCTTCTAAACGCTGTATTTTTGAAGATGGGGTATTACTACCTTCACTTAGGCAAAAAGCCAGAAGCAGGAGGTCTGACGGATGCAGAAGCTGAGTGCTTATGCGTCCAGAGGAAACTGCCCTGCACAAGTTGTGTTTGTCGGATGGCCATCCATCCATCCATCCATCCACCCATCCATCCACCCACCAACCCATCCATCCACCCATCCATCCTCTCATCTCCTGAGCTCTTTTTTTTTCCATTTCTCCCTTTTTTCCATTTCCCCCCCTTTATCCATTTCTCCCTTTTTTCCATCTCTCTTTTTTTCCCATTTCCCCCGTTTTCCATTTCTCCCCTTTTCCCCCATTTCTCCCTTTATTCCATTTCTCCCTTTTAGTTCCCATTTCTCCTTTTTTTCCCATTTCTCCCTTTTTTTCCCATTTCTCCCTTCCAGAAGTGACTCGGAGCAGTAGGGTAAGGATAGACTCCCAAACCTGCTGCTCTGTCACAGAACACTTGGGCTCTAAGCAAACTTGTGGTGTTGGGCAGTTCTTCTGGCTCCTTGCAGTGTGATGCTAAATTCACTCTCTGTTTCTCTCAGGGAGAGCCAGGAGAGAAAGGTCCCCCTGGAAAAGAGGTAAGCTACCTTTCCACTTGTTCAAAAGTAGGGCTGGTGTCTGGGGGAGATAAAAAGCATCAAGGATGCTACCTGAGTAGCAACAAATTGATTTACTACCCTGAACTGTTGATATTTGAAAGCAAAGAGGGGGCTCTCAGGAATC
This sequence comes from Upupa epops, assembly GCA_013397515.1. Taxonomy (NCBI): domain Eukaryota; kingdom Metazoa; phylum Chordata; class Aves; order Bucerotiformes; family Upupidae; genus Upupa; species Upupa epops. The sequence goes on along the minus strand of VZRI01014341.1, from coordinate 16,479 downwards.
TGTGGGACTGATAGGGAAAGAAATTTTCCCTAGGTCACAAAAATGATTGCAAAGGCATGGACTGTTATTATGAGTAGCTCTGTAATGCTCATCCTTATTGTGTTGCAGGGTGCACCAGGGAAACGGGGTGAAGCTGGCTCCAAAGGAGAGAGGGTAGGTTGGAGACTATTATTAGTCATTTCACAGAATCATAGAATCCTTAGGGATTGGAAGGGACCTGGAAAGATGATCCAGTCCAATCCCCCTGCCACAGCAGCATCACCTAGACCAAGT
>VZRI01014341.1:0-15954 GCA_013397515.1 Upupa epops | reverse complement strand
CTCCAGACGTGGTCTCACCAGTGCAGAGTAGAGGGGGAGAAGAACCTCTCTTGATCTGCATTTTGTTGAACTAAATAGAGCTGTTCTGACTTAGGGGCTGGGGGAAGGGGTCATTCAAGAGTGAAGTGTGGCCGGTAGAGATCTGCCTCACAGCCCTCTCTTTAATCATCCTCTGTCAGTAATAAATTGTGGATCATTTGTAGTGCACCAGATGCTGTATTCAGCCACTTTGCCAGCTCAGCAATTCGTGTTTCGCTGTGCTTGGGAATCAGAAGTTTGCCTCTCGTTTCGTGGTGGTAATGATGTTGTTGTTGTTGTTGTTTTCACTTAGGGAGAGCCTGGCATCAAAGGAGAAAAAGGCCTTCAAGGAGAAAAGGGTCCTCCGGGTGATCCTGGGATACCTGGTCATAAAGGCCATCCAGGACTGATGGGTCCTCACGGACCGCCAGGAGACGCTGGGCAAGTGGGACCTCCTGGCCCTCCAGGACAGCCAGGATTCCCAGGACCAAGGGTAAGGTTGCCAGAGAAGGGCTTTGTCCAGCAACTTCAATGCTGCAGGAGCACATTGAAGGTTACAGTGATGCTGGTAGGAGGTGGAGCAAGCGTTGGTGATGATGGGGAGGGGGCACCTTTGTCTCCTGGTTCTCAAACTAGAGAGCTATCGCGTACCTCAGGGAAGTGGGATCGGACTTCAGGCAAGCTGAGCAATCCAGACCTGTGGGCAGCCAGTCCCTGCCACCTTGTACCCCTAAAAACCTGACCTCACATCACTGTGGCCGTGGGTCTGGAATCTGAAGGAGCTTCTTCCCATGAGAGTGTTAACGGGTAGCATGGGGGTCTCACACCTGCCTTCCTCTGCTGCTGGGTGTGATGAGACACCAAACGCTGAGCTGTGGAAAGGTCACTGCTCTGTTCCTGGAAATCCTGGAGTCAGCTCAGCAAATTCATTACCTTCTATTTTTGTTTCATATTCCTTTGTTTTTTGAACCTAACGGGCAATAATCTGGCTGCTGAGAAATCCTGGGGGTCTAGACGATTGAGAAGAAGGGCCAACGGGAGTGAAGCTGCTGTGCCCATCCTGAGGATGACTTCAGGGTGGTTTCGGAGGGGAATAAACTGGGAAGGCATCTCTAGCATAAACCTGGGTACAACCCAGATATCACCTACACAGAGATCTGATGGACTCTGGTGGTGATCATGGAGACTTCATGCAACTAAGAGGCTTAAAACCAGAAAAGATGTGTTCTAAGCCCTCAAAGGTGTGCCACCATCATGTTTACTTCCTGGGATGCTCACTGAGAGCCCTCATAACTGGTCGGGACTTAATGACAAAATCGTTTATCACCCTGGGATGCATCTTTTCCTCAGGCAGGATTTGTGTTGGGAAGAAGGCAGCAGAGGGAGCGGCTCTGTGCCAAGCAGTGATGCCCCTTAGCTCTTTAATAACACCCACGGTTCGTAATGGAGAGTAACTTCTGATTCAAAAGACCTGGTGAGGCTTCTATAAACACAGAGATCACAGTCTGCATCCTTTGAGGTTTCAAGGGGTGAGTGTGAGGGGAGGGCAGCAGTGTGATGCAGACAGCTCGCTCGCCGTTGGGTTCCTCGGAATTGTTTTCAAAGCTGGCAGGAATTCCCAAGAGTGATTTTAGCCAAAAAATAAAGAGTTTCTTTCAAAAGAAAAATCTCATTTTACAGCTTATAGACAGCAACCTTTGGTCTGGTTGGTTGAAAATGGTTTGGTTTGAATTGTAGAATCATAGAATCATTAGAGATGGGAAGGGACCTCAGAAGACCATCCAGTCCAGTCCCCCTGCCACAGCAGGATCACCCAGACTGAGTCACACAGGAACACAGCCAGGGGGGTCTGGAATGTCTCTGGAGAGGGAAACTCCACAACCCCCCTGGGCAGCCTGTGCCAGTGCTCCGGGACCCTCCCTGGGAAGAAGGTCCTGCTGATATTGATAGGGAACCTCCTCTGTTCCAGCTGGCACCCAGTGCCCCTTGTCCTAGCACCAGATGCCCTTGAGAAGAGCCTGGCTCCATCCTCCTGACACCGATGCCTCATAAACTGGCTTGTTGGACTTGATATTGTAGGTCTTTTCCCACCTTGGTGATGATGCTGTGGTTCTGTGACCTCTGCCCATGAGTTTATAGAAGGGAGCTTTTCTCTGAGAAGCAGATGCCCTGAGTGTGCCCTCTGGCCAGACACTCTGCTTACATCATTGAGCTGGGTACTGTGGATATTCCGAGTCCCCTTACCCTGTTCTTTCAGGCCCTGTGTCTGCTGTGGGTGATGAAACACAACCCACTGTGGAAGGTTTAATTTGCACATCCCCTGGCTGTGATTATCAGGTCTCGATATTGCTGTGATTGTTACTCTCTAGGGGGAACCCCCATCTCTGGAGACTCTGAGAAGGCTCATTCAAGAGGAGTTAGCCAAGCAGCTAGACAGTAAGTAATCAGCTCTTGGGAAGCTAGATGTGTGTGAGAGTATGAATGACACTGCCGGTAGCTCTGGTGACACCTGAACCCCTCTCCTGCTGCTGGAAGGGGATGTCCTGACACCGCTGGCTGGGAGGAAGTGTCTGAAATGAAATGTGCTTACAAACTTTGCCATTCCCAAAGCTCGGTGTCCCAGGCTGTAGCACAGGGGGCTTCTCCCTTCTTCCACCCAAGGCATTTCCTGAGCTGTGCACCTCACGGCTTTCTAGTACCAAAACAGCTTGGCTACAGGCTTATTCCTGCAGATGCCTGGCCTGAGATGATAGGAGACAAGAAAATACAAACTCAAACAGAGCAATAGGAGACCCTGCAAGATAAAATCATCAGAGTAAACCTAAACTACTTGTTGAGGTCCCAGCTGGAGGAGAAGGGTTCCCGTTTTCTAGCTGAGGCATTTGATGCTCATCAGTATGAGAAGGAGGTGGAGTGGATTCAGGCTGCTGCTTCTATCAAGGTCCATGAATTGCAGCCCAGCACTGAGCCCATCTCCAGTGAAATGCAGAGCTCTGGAGCTGCTTTTCACACAGCTCTTGGAGCAGCTGACGTGTAGCTGCAGCCATTTTCCTCCTTGGAGGTTCAGTGATTTATTTGAAGGATATTATTTACACACTCTTAGACTTCAACTCCCATGCCAATCTAAAGGCATTCAAGATTTTGGATCAATCAGAGAAGACAGAAACTCATCTCCCTCTATTCTGCAGGATGTTTTTGAGATGCTGAGTATGTCTTAAGAGCCCTCTAGGCTGTTCAGGGTCTTAATATGGAAGCGGTAAGCAATGTCCCTGCCTGGCAATCGGAGGAAGTGCTGATGCAGGGTGATGCTGGAGTTAGTTTCCTACTTCACAGCCAGAGATGGCTACGTTAGCTTCAGCTCCACACGTGTAGCATCCCAGAAGAAGAAAAGTTAAGTCTTCTTCCTGCCGAGCAGCCACGTAGCCTCTTCCTCTGTGCAGCAGCAGCAGCAGTGGAACTGCGCTGTTGTGTTCAGAGCAGCAGTGATTGCTGCTTGAGAGAAATCCAACAGCTGGATGGCTAAAGGAGGAGATGTTCCAGATACTTGGTGCACAAGGAGCAGAGAATGGGAGGAGGTTGTGTGGGGATAACACATGGGCAGCTCTGCAATATTGATCTGTGACTTGGCTTCTCCTGAGCCTCTGGTTCTAACCCATTTCCCTCTCTTCACAGCAAAATTAGCCTATGTTCTGGCTCAGATGCAGCCTGCACATGTAAAAGCATCCCATGGAAGACCAGGACCACCTGGCCCCCCCGGGAAGGAAGGACTCCCAGGAAGAACTGGGCCACCTGGAGAGCCTGGCCAGCCTGGCCAAACTGGATCTGAAGGGCCACCGGGACCGGTTGGTCCCAAAGGTGGGTGGAACCGGGTGTGTTCAGGCTGTCTGATAAAGGGATGTGAACACCACATGTTTGCATCTGCCTTTCCTGCTGCTGCAGCTAGAAAGTCCTCAAAACATGTGTGTTAGCCATGCACACTCAGTCTGGTGAACCAGAGATGCCAAATGAGACCAGCAGTTGCTGGTGTATTCCACCTCTGGCCAGACCTGGAGTCGTGTGAGTCTTCATTCCCACTGGATGTCACATCTCAGAGGATTAGCCCCGACTGGGAGCTGTGACTGTGACTTCAGAATGGGTGCAAGACTTAGGGCAGTATCCTTTCATCCACTCTTTCTTTATTTTCCTTCTCTCTGCAGGAGAAAGAGGAGCAAAGGGAGAGAAAGGAGACACGGGCGTTGGCCAACGAGGAGAAATAGGTCCTCCAGGAATTCCAGGTGTGTTTATTCAGAACACCTCACCAAACACCTTACCCAGAGCCACTACAAGGACACAGATCTCTGCCACATTGGTCAGGACAAAGTAAAGGGAGCATACTCATTCCTTTAGAAGCAGCCCAAAGGGAAGAACTACATCACTAGCATCATTAGGGTGTCCAGCGCAGAGCAACAAAGATGATGAAGGAAGGAGAGCAGCTCCCCTTGTGGGGAGACGCTGAGGGAGCTGGGTCTCTTCAGCTTGGAGAAGAGGAGGCTGAGGGGGGACCTCATTCATGTCTATAAATCTGTGAGGGGTGGGTGTCAGGAGGATGGAGCCAGGCTCTTCTCAAGGTCATCCGGGGATAGGACAAGGGGCACTGGGTGCCAGCTGGAACAGAGGAGGTTCCCTATCAATATCAGCAGGAGCTTCTTCCTGGGGAGGGTCCCAGAGCACTGGCACAGGCTGCCCAGGGGGACTGTGGAGTCTCCTTCTCTGGAGATGTTCCAGACCCACCTGGCTGTGTTCCTGTGTGACTTGGTCTGGGTGATCCTGCTGTGGCAGGGGGATTGGACTGGATGTCCCTTCTGATCCCTAAGGATTCTATATCTGGCCACCTTGCTTCCTCAGCCTGACTGACAGGTACAATGATCCGTGTCAGCAGCAGCTAAGTCAGCTGACTTTGGGACAAATCCAAAGTGAAGCTTTCATTACTAGATACTCTGAGAAGCATCCTATCTGCTCTTTCCAGAACCTTGTGGTGCCACAGCTGAACTCATAGATCCAGGCAGCTCAGATGCTGCAGCAGGTGATACCCAGCACCCGTGCCTCAGGCACACGGCTCAGGCTTTACTGTTGCTGACAAAGAAGCTGCAAATAAGTTTTGTTTCTAGCTTGAAATGAGGGACCATTGATCACCTCTGCCTTCCCTCTGCTTTGCTGGGAAAGGAAACTGTGAGAGGGCTTCAAAACTTCCTGGTCTGTGTTTGGCAAACTGCCCCTGTGTGCCTTAAAGTAACAATAGAGCCACGATGCTCTGTACAAATGAGTATCCCCCGAGGTTACTCAAGCTTTCCCATCCTCATCTCCTCTCCTCTCAGTGAGGACTATATGTCACTAACTGGATCATGTAGCTGCATGGCTTCAGTGTAGAGATAGAGGAAGAACAGCCACAGCAGAGCCAGGAAGCCCAAGGATGCCACAGAGTGGGGAAATCTGTCTTCCATGGGAGACATCCTTGTCGGCACGTGCTTGTCAGACCCAGATCTGTGGGAGCTGATGTCTGCATCCCTGTTTGGCAGCAAACCCATCTCCTGTGATGTTATCAGCTCAGTAATGCACCCTGGGAATGCTGCTTACCAAGGGTGTTTTGCTTTTCTTTTAGGCCTCCCAGGAGAGCCTGGCTATGCCAAAGATGGGATGCCAGGACCACCTGGCCCTCAAGGTGAAGCCGGTGTGCCTGGTCTCATGGGTCCACAGGGCCCTCCGGGAGCCAACGGACGGTGTGATCCCGCTCAGTGTGCTTACTATGCAAGCCTGGCTGCCAGACCTGCCAACGTCAAAGGGCCGTAGCGGGCAGGGAGCACCCCCAGACTCCTTTTCAAAACTTGAATTCCTCACGCCTGCCAAGAGCTCTCAGACGTCTTCAGCTGTGTTTGTGTTGTGGGAGGCCTTCTCGAGCCAACAAATGCTGCCGGTCGGTCAGATTATTTCTATGAATTATAATAATTATTGTTATTCTCTTTGATGTGAGATGGGAATCAGCTTCTTGTTGTCTCTAACATCAGGGCTATTAAACCGTTCAAACCAAGCGGGTGTTTCCTCTTTCGAAGGGCGCATCCTGCCGGTGCGGTGGGTAGCTCTGTGCCAAACCAGTCCGGTACCGAAACGGTTGTCTCTGTTATCTGGTTCGTTCTTCCCAAGGCTTTAGCCCTCACCCTTCAAGCTGAACTCCAGTCCCGCAGCCCAGGGCATTAGCTGTGAGACACAGGCTGCTGATGGGATGGTTGGTGCTAGCTGTCATCCGCACGGAGCGGAGGGAAGTAAAGCCAAGCCAAAGTGGTGCCTTCCAGGAGGAAGGAGCCAGGAGGATGCATCCTCCTCAGGAGGATGGAGCCAGGCTCTTCTCAAGGTCATCTGGTAACAGGACAAGGGGCACTGGGTGCCAGCTGGAACAGAGGAGGTTCCTATCAATCTCAGCAGGACCTTCTTCCCAGGGAGGGTCCCAGAGCACTGGCACAGGCTGCCCAGGGGGTTGTGGAGTCTCCTTCTCTGGAGACATTCCAGCCCCACCTGGCTGTGTTCCTGTGCCACTTGGTCTGGGTGATCCAGCTGTGGCAGGGGGATTGGACTGAGTGATCTTTCAAGTTCCTTTCCAATCCCTAAGGATTTTATGGTTCTTCTTGACTGCCCCTGTCCTAAGGGAGGTTGTACTGTCACTACGGCACTAACGTGGCAGCAGTGCTAATGCCACGTGGGGTTTATGGCATCGCTGGGTTGTCCCGTGGTTTCTTTTCAAACCCAGCCTCTGTGCTGGAGCCGACCGTTATTCCATTAAAATATTTGCCTGACAGATAAAAGAAATCAGAAACCAGACTGAAGCATCAGGATCACCCAGGGGAAATCATTTTGTCAGTTAAACTGTGTAACGTTTGCAGCTCGTCCTCTGATCAGTTTTGAATTAGCTGCTTCTTGGGAGCTGTAGCAGGGAATGAGTTCCTTCCCTCCTTAGTCACTTGTGAATGAATCTGGAGGTTCAGCTTTGAGATCCTGGTTTCCCAAGCTGTTCTTTTCCCACCTCATGATGTTTGGGCTAATTGACCCATGAGAGCCCAAGCTCTGTGCTACATGGTGATTTGGAGATGGGGGATCAAATCAAGGCTACTGTGTTCAGGACTAGACCAAACGTTTGTGGGGGGTATTTCCAGAGAGACATGAAGAGGATGCAGCAGCTAAGGCCAAGCACCGTGCTCTGGCTGTAAAACTGCCTGGGAGATGGCCATTAAAACTGGGACTGAAATAGAGGAATCTACTGGTGGCTCTGTCTTCTCATCTGGAAACTGGCCAAGCTCTGGGCTGATAGGGATTGCATTTTGGCAACGTCTGGAGCACAGCATTCTGTCTACGCACGGCTGGGTATGACTGTCTGACAACGTCTGGGGTGCAAGGGACGCTGCGAGAGGACTGCCTGGTGAGTTGAAGGACCTGGGGGGGGAGCTTTCCACATCTGGAGTGGACGACCTTAGGGGACATCATGTATTGTGTCAAAGGAGGGTAAGGTACTTGTATCTGAGCACCCATAGCCCATGCTGAGTCTCTCACCTAACAAGAACCTCTCACCTTTCAAGTCCTTTGTGGATGGTGGAGTTGAATTAGGAAACTGCTTAGTGTCTGTGATGCTTGGTGGAGCCTGGTAAATCTGGGGTAGCCCAGATTTAGAGCGTGCATCACCAGCAAAGTAAGTTTCCTCTTCTACCAGGGCGAGGAAGTGCTCATAGAGATGCAAACATGAGTCTGCAAACCTCCTGCACGGGAACATTTCTGAGGATCCCTGTCTGTAATCATAAAAGCCTTCATCAGTGTTACATTATGGAAAATTGCTGAGACTCCTTTCCGGATCATTTTGCTCTCTTCCCATTAGCCTCTCGTCAGCGTTTTCCTCCCAGCTCCCCACGGGTGTTTTCACTGTGACTGCTCTCTCTGACAATATCTTCAGGTTTTGTCATTTTCCCATCACAAGTGTCTCATTCCCTCAGACATGGTTGTCTTTGCCCTCTGTTTCCTTCGTTTCCTGCTTCTCCTTTGGCCAACAGTCTCACAGTGATGATGAGACTGGAAAAGACCTTAAAGATCATCCAGTCCAACCTAAAACCAACCAAGTAACCCTAAACATCTGACGTCTAGATCATAAACAGAAAGATGCAGCTTTGTGTCCTTCTTGGAAAGAAGAAGGGCTGAGTCAGATCTTCTAGGAGCTGCACGTGTTCCTCCAGCGTTCACAGGACAGGGACAGAGAAAGGGTTTGGGGCGTCGATGCAGGCACCATCAGTTTTCTTGTTCAGTCTTGTTCAGGGTGATCCTGCTGTGGCAGAGGGATTGGACTGGATGATCTTTCGAGGTCCCTTCTGATCCCTCATGTTTCTGTGAGTCTTCCTCTCCCTTTATTCCTCTGGCTCCCAAAGCGGAAGCCCCAGCAGTGCGTGTGCATCATTGTCCAGCGGCGTGGGGGCCATAATTAGATCTTGGTGTTGTCATAAGAAGGCTGTGTCAGTGTAATCTCAGGCTGCTTATCCTGTTGTTGTTGTACTATCTGTGTTGTTGCTAAGCACCCTCCTTTGCCTGTGCTCATTAAAACTTCAAGTGTTAACATCAGAGAGTGGCAAGCTGCTAGGACCTGGCTATCATCCATACCGGGGGAGGCAGGAGAAGGAGGGATTGTTGAAGCTGACATTCACATTGGTGGGAGTTGTGCTTACATTTCCCTTCGCCCCACTCTGCACTGTGAACAGGCTGCTGGAGAAGAACATTGTCCCCTGGAAATGCTCAGGACTTTCATTTCAAAACCTCTCAACTCCTGCAGCCAAACAGTAATGAAGTGGAAAAGCAGCGAGTGAAAAATTCTCCACAGAGAGATTGAGGAGGATAATATATATCGGGGCAGAGGGCTCCTTAATTTAACATACAAATGCATAACATTTCACAGGCTGCCAGCTCAAGCCAGATGAGTTCTGACTACAGATAAGCTGCATCATTTTAATGATGGAGAGTTCACCTGAGGACACGGCAGATTCTCCAGCACCTGAAGTCTAAAGCCCACAGCGGGGCTCACCTGAAGGTAGGGTTGTGGCACTCGGCCTTGTTTTATGCACAGTGAAACTTACAGAGGCTCAGTCTTTCAAGTGTGTGGCTATCATAAAGCTAAAACTGACCTCTTCAGTCTGCCCCTGCGTGAGCTTCAGCTTTTCAGTTTGCAATACGTAAAGGATGGAAGATCAGACACCAAGCCAGGAGCGCAGATCAGAGGGCTCTTGTGGTCACTGGTGGAGTCTCTGAGGTGGCAAAACAGAATCAAAGTAGCCCGTGCTGCTCTCCGCATGCCGTTTGGGGTCAGCAGCAGGCTTCCAGCTCAGAAATGGTTCTGATTTCACTTTGAGTGGGTTTAGCACTCAACTGTTTTCCAAGACTCTGAGAAGTCCTGTGGTTGATGAATGCATCGCTGTTAGTGGGCACCGAAGGAAACACAACTTTGCAGACCCCCAGCAAGCAGAAGCAGCAGCAGGCAGTGTCGCATGAACGATAGAACCATTGGATATCTTACTGAGAGTGAGGGCTTGTGAATCACAGAATGCTAGGGATCCCATGGCACCCCAAAAGGTCATCTAGTCCACCCTCCCTGCCAGAGCAGGATCACCTAGATTAGGTCACACAGGATTGTGTCCAGGCTGGTTGTTAACATCTCCAGATGAGATGTTAACATCTCCAGAGAAGGGGGTTCCTTTGTACAGTTGCTGAGGATCTGTCTCCAGAGGCTTTCTATGGATTCCCTGCTCCAGGTGGATATACTCAGCATGGAGAGAAGGCAGTGTTCCTGGCTAGAATCATTAGGGATGGGAAGGGACCTGGAAAGATCATCCAGTCCAATCCCCCTGCCACAGCAGGGTCACCCAGACCAAGCCACAGAACATCACAGAACAGAGCAACCTTGAGAGACCACCCAGTCCAACCCCCCACTACCTGGATAGATCCCAGTGCTACCTGTCTTTCTGTTTCCCTCTGTGCTCTGCAGCCTCTCTGAACCTGGCAGTCTGACTTCAGAAATCACAATTTCCTGGTGATGCAACACTGAGTCAGTGCGAGGGCTCGGGCCTGACAGGAATCCATGGAATCAATAGTTTTAATTATCATTGATTGCCTACAATCAGTCACTGTCAGGGGCCCCAGATCCAAAGAAACATGTTTCTCTACACTTGGGCAACGGTAGCACGGGAGAAACAAAGCAATCCATCACGATCAGAGGCCGTATCGTTGAGCACATCAAATTGCAACCAAAGCCTAAGCAGCATTTCTAATGAAGAACACTCTAAGCCCTGCAAACGAAGGGTTTATCTCCCCAGAGTGTTCAGCCCGTGAAGCAAGAGAGAGGGAGTGAACAGCGCTGAAATAAATACTACATGCAAGCCATGAATTTCTTGTGTTCATTACAGACCTCAGTGGTCGTCAAGAGCCTTTCTATTTTGCTGCCACCCTAGGGAAAGTGTAAAACGTGTTGCTGTTCTCACTGCCACGCAAGCAAACTTCCTTTCAACTGTTCAGGTAGCAAAAAATAGCAACGAGGGGAGAGACTCATGCCACGAGCAAAACCCAGATGGAAGAGCCCACACTGAGCCTTCTCCCTGAAACTCACGGGGTTTTGCCAGACGTTAGTGTCTGACAGAGGCAGCCTGGAGCTCGCTGCTGCCAAGGCTCCCGACGCGATGCCACATCCAATCGTGTGGTGCAGGAGCTGTGTGGGGACTTGCAGGCGGTGACTTTCACATGGGAGGTTCAGCTGGGGTCGGGCTGCTGGCACAAAGGCGTCTCCAGAGAGAGATCTTCCCAGCCCTTTGCAGGTCTCGCTGGTTGCTGAGCAGTTCCCGCTGAACCTTCCTGCTGTAAGGCAAGCAAGGACCTGGTCTGGGGGATCCCGCTGTGGCAGGGGGATTGGACTGGATGATCTTTCCGGGTCCCTTCTGATCCCTGATGATTCTGTGATGCTGAGCTTAGGGATTTTATTGCAGAGACTTAGAGAACAGATTATTGTCTCCCTGTTTACAGCACATTTTTATGTATGTGATGCTTGTTGAGGGCATCGTTATGAGACTTGTCAATCACCACCCAGCCTGTCAGTGTTTCCGCTCTACCCCTGCACTCCCCAGCTCTGGTAGCGCTCTGCTCTTCTGCTCTGTTGCTGCACATCCTTCCAGGGTGGTCACACTGATAATCCCATACAGTACGGCATCTGTGTCGATGAGAGGGCAACTGCACAGCTCAGGCGTCCCAACCCCGTTTGTTTGCTGCAGAGCTGCTCTCGGGAAAGGTTGATTTGGGTGTATTTGCATAATCTGAAGTTTATAACCTTGTGCCAGTCCCAGCTGAATTTCAGCTTTCCCTCTCCCACCCCCAGACAGGTTATGCAATTCTTCACTATCATTTTGAATTCAAGTGCTGTCCCTCTGTGCCTCCAGTGCCTCCGAGCTTTGTGCCATCTGAAAATTTAATAAACCTCCTCTCTTTTTTTTCTCTCCTCTAATTCATTAATGAAAACACATGCCAGGATTTGATCCAGAACAGACCTGGCTGAACTACACTTTCTATACCCTTCCAGCCTGACAGAGCTCCGATAACCTTTCTGATAGGGCATCAAACCGGCTCTGCACCGTATCGATCACTGTCTCGCCCAGACCGTGCCGCCACCGCATGCTTATGAGAGTGCCACATGCAACCCTTCTGATGATCTTCGTACCAGCGAGAGTTGTGACTGCTACCTTTCTTTATTCCTACAGCCCCCGTTACACTGCTGAAAGTGGAGATTAGATGGCTTCAGCAATCTACTCCTGACAAATCCGCACGGGCTACTTGTCCTTGCTGCTACACGAAGCAGCCGCTGCTGTGACTTCTTCTCTTCCAGGTGCTTATGGTATATGCTGGCATGTTTGAAAGGCTGGAAGGCAGGTGAGGAGCAATCCTCATCCCTCTCTCCCAACAGAAAAGAAAGGAGGCAAAATGCAGCAAGCCCCTGTGATCCTTGTGTGACCTGGCACAGGCAAGGTGACGGCGTGACCTCTCTGCAATACAGCAGCCACTTGTTTCAGCTCAGGAGAACAATTCCGAGCTGAATTCATGGACCAGGACTCCAGTAGAGTTACCAGAAGGATTTGGTGGGGCCTGGACCACGTCATGGCTAGTCCTGGTGTACTCTGGGTGGCCCCAAGGTGGTAGTGGAGGGCTGCTGCTCCTCTTGAGGTTTGGAGATGCATTTCCTTTTCCCTAGCTGGTTGCAGTGAAGAGGGCTTCAGCCTGGCTGTGGTTCAGGGAAAAGGCAGTAACTTGGAGGGTGAAAGGACACATCTCGGAGGACATAGCCCATTTCGATCCTGCCTAGTCAGCTGGGAGCTCTCCTTGGCTTTTCCTTCTGGGTCCTATTTTGAAACGGATGTCCTTAATCCCATTTTCAAGACTCAGAGTCATTCTGAACAGCAATTTCTAGGTAGACAGCATGAAACGGATAGTTCTGTGCCTGCTAATGGTGTCTCCAGTAGCTCACAGAGGGTGTCTCTCTGTGTTCCCTGGACAGTCGTTTCAACCAGAGGGTATCTGCATCCCTCAACTTAGGGAAAAGGCATTTCAGATCACCCCAGACATCTTTTCATCAAGATGAAAGGAGGATTCCTTTCAGTTCTCAACACTACGCCTGGCTGTTGGGAGGTTAGCCCTTTGCTTTGGGTCTGGCTGCTCTCAGGCAGAGCAGGGGATGAAGGGTAGCTCACACAGGCTGAACATCTCCAGGCTGCTTGTCTCCGCAGGGTTTGCGCAGCCCAAAGACTGTTGCACTCGGGCTGTTTCTAAACATCCGCGCAGCAGTAACAGTGTGGCTCTGCAGCAAAGTTTCCTTTTCAGGTGTAAACAGACCTGTGCAGAAGGGATTGCTTATTGTTTGGGCAGAAATCATTCCGAGTGGCCAGCAGGATGACTCTGAGCCAGCAGCGTGCTCTTGTGGCCAAGAGGGCCAACAGCATCCTGGGGGGGTCATAAGGAGGTTGGTTAGCAAATCGAGAGAGGTTCTTCTCCCCCTCTACTCTGCACTGGTGAGGCTGCATCTGGACCATTGTCTCCAGTTCTGGGCCCCTCAGTTCAGGAAGGACACAGAGATGCTGGAGGGTGTCCAGCGTAGAGCAACGAAGATGATGAAGGAAGTACAACAGCTCCCTGGTGAGGAAAGGCTGAGGGAGCTGGGGCTCTTTGGCTTGGAGAAGAGGAGGATGAGAGTGGACCTGATTCATGTCTCTAAATCTGTGAGGGTGGGTGTCAGGAGGATGGAGCCAGGCTTTTCTCAAGGTCATGGGTGCAAGTTGGAACAGAGGAGGTTCCCTCTCAATCTCAGCAGGACCTTCTTCCCAGGGAGGGTCCCAGAGCACTGGACCAGGCTGCCCAGGGGGGTTGTGGAGTCTCCTTCTCTGGAGATGTTCCAGCCCCACCTGGCTGTGTTCCTGTGCCACTGGGTCTGGGTGATCCTGCTGTGGCAGGAGGACTGGACTGGATGATCTTTCGAGGTCCCTTCTGATCCCTAAGGATTCTATGATTCTAGGAAGTTACAGGCAAACTTCTGGTGCCTCTGAAATCAATCACCATTCTTATTTATTGGAGGTAGGAAGAAGGAGTTTTGCAAGTCAAATGCACATTTCATTTTGACAATTAATTGCAAAATACCCCATGTGCTGTTCCCTAGAGAGGGAGATCATTTCAGCTTCCTGCTTTTCTACCAGTCTGAAACACAAGCCATCTCCTGCGACAATCCACCTCGTTCAGATAAAGCAAATGTTAGCTTTCCCGTATAATGTCAGCCCATCATTATCTTTCCTTTTTGAAGGAACATCTGAAGGCCTGGCATGAGCACAGTGACATTCACAAGAGTCTGCAAGGTGCTTTGAATATTAAAACATGGTGAGGAGCTGCGATCTGTACGGGGCATCTGTCTAATGACTCTGCTAAATGAGCATGGAGAGTCAACACGCACACGTACCCACATCGCATCGCTTCTTTCATATTCTTTTCTAGTCTAGTTCACCCAGATAATCTAAAGTTTTCTAGGAAATAAAAAGCATCCCAGTGTATGTGACTGTGCAGGATGTGTCAGGGCTGTGCAGAGCTGGCGGCAGCCCGTGCAGTACAAACACCAGTACAGAAAGCTCAAGCAAAATGACCTTTCCAAGGGAAAAATCTGGATATACAGAGCATCGGTTCAGCGTGTTCCCCATCAGCAACCTTATCTAACCAGCTAAGAAGTAGCTAAGAGGATGCAACTACCAGGAGCAGCGTCACTAAGCCTAACGTCTTGGAGGAGCAGGTGGATTGTTCAACTATTCATTAAAAAAAAGGATAAACAAGGAAGGGAAAAAAAGATGTGAGCTCTAGAGGGGTCTACAGAGGAGCTCTGCTTCTCAGTCCCATGCACACAGATCATTAGGGAATAGAAGGGAGCTCTAGAGGTCATGGAGTCCAACACCTCTGCTCCAACAGGCACGTCATATAGGAAAGCATAGGCCATGCAACTCCTTCCTCTTGCACAGACCCTGACACTGCTGAGCACTAGAGTAGAGGACCTAGGGCACAAACAAAGTGCTTGAACCTTACAGTGCACAAAAATATATTAGGAATAAGGAATAGAATCATTACAGATTGGAAGGGACTTCAACAGATCCTCCAGTCCAATCCCCCTGCCACAGCAGGATCACCCAGACCAAGTCGCACAGGAACACAGCCAGGCGGGGCTGGAACATCTCCAGAGAAGGAGACCCCACAACCTCCGTGGGCAGACTGTTCTAGCACTCTGGTACCCTCCCTGGGAAGAAGTTCCTGCTGATACTGATAGGGAACCTCCTCTGTTCCAGCTGGCACCCATTGCCCCTTGTCCTATCACCAGATGACCTTGAGAAGAGCCTGGCTACACCCTCCTGAGACACTCCCCCCCCCTCACAGATTTAGAGACATGAATCAGGTCCACTCTCATCCTCCTCTTCTCCAAGCTGAAGAGCCCCAGCTCCCTCAGCCTTTCCTCACCAGGGAGCTGTTGTACTTCCTTCATCATCTTTGTTGCTCTACACTGGACACCCTGCAGCATCTCTGTGTCCTTCTCGAACTGAGGGGCCCAGAACTGGAGACAATGGTCCAGATGCAGCCTCACTGGTGCAGAGTAGAGGGGGAGAAGAACCTCTCTGAATCTGCTCTTTACCTAACCCCCTGGATGAAAGGAGGGTGGAGGTCATAAGGTAAGCTGATGTTTTCAGAGTTGGAACTGCTGAGCTGCAGGATCACTCAGCAGAGCACAGAGACTGGTTCCTTCCTGTCTCTGTGATCAGTTGCAGTCATTAATCTCTGCCTCTGATTGCAAAGAAGCTCCTTAGGCAAATTGTGTCACAGCAGTTCCCACTGAGGACCCTTCCACGCAACAGTAATGCTGAGCAGTTCCAGCCTTGTTAATGCTTCCTGGAGAAGAAACAAGGATCAGAGGGACCTAGACTAAAGCTCTTCTCCGGAGGGATTCCCTTAGAGGCCCAGCTTCCTGAGGCTGACAGCTGTTTCTTTGAACAGGATGCTCTAAGGTGCAGCCTGCTCTCTGGGTAAGGTTGCCTGTGTATTTATGGGAAAGACTTGTCAGCAGCCTTCTGCAGGCACCTCCTAACAAACAGGTCCTGGTGTGACCCCACAGCTGGGGAACTGGTGCAGTGATAAGCTGCAGTAAGCTCCCAAAATGATGAGAAATCAACCGTCTCAGCTATGAATCACCACCCTGCACTGGGATCGGCAGCCAGAACCTGCAAACCTGCAGCCAGACCTTCAAACACTGAGGTGGGTACAGCTGAACTAGCGGTCTCTTCTGGCTACACACCTGGGAAAAAATCCAGAGGGTTCAGCCTGACTGGTGAG
>VZRI01014340.1:152152-163938 GCA_013397515.1 Upupa epops | reverse complement strand
CCCTGGTGGATCAGCCCGTAGAGCAGGGAGCCGCAGTGGTCGCAGAAGGTGGGGCTGGAGTACGTGTGGATCTTGAACTTGTGTTTGCTGCGGGGGTCCTGGGGGGAAACAGAGGGCAGAGATGACCAACGGGCAGCAAACGCTGGCACTCTCTGCCCTCCCGGTGCCAGCTGGCTCCCGACCGGCCCCTAATGGGCTCCAGTCACCGGCCACTGACTGGGGTGGCCCTGTCCCAGCCCCAGCACGGTACCCATCCTGCCCTCTGCCCTGTGTGGTGCTGGCATGGCTGGAAAGAACCCGCTGCCAGCGCAGAGCCCGCCGGGTGAGACTGGCATGTGGGGGGGGGCTGGCAAGGACCCAACTTCCACATCAACCCAGTGGGCTAAAGGACCAACCCCCCCAATTGCCACCCGGACGACAGCTGCCCAGCCAGCAGCCTGTGCTCTGCTGCCAGCCCCTCGCCAGCAGCTGCTTCGGGCTGGCTTGCCCGGCGGGAGCTCTCCTGAGCCCAGCAGAGCCCAGCAGAACCACCCCAGCGTTGCCGGTGGTCTGGGGCCTCTGGACCCCCAAAGGGTCTGAGAGGAGTTCAGGCCAGAGGAGCACAAACAGCTCCTCAACGGGAGGCAGGATCGACCCCTGCAAGGACAGCTGCAGCACAGCCAGGGTTTGGTGCTGCTGGGGGTCCTCTGGGTGAGACAGGACAGGTCTGGGAGCCCCCCCAAACCTCAGCCATCCAGCTCCATCCCCCCCAGACCTCACCCATCCAGCTCCAACCCCCCCAAACCTCAGCCATCCAGCTCCATCCCCCCCAGACCTCAGTTTTCCAGCCCAATCCCAAAGAAACCCCAGGCTTCCAGCTGAGTGCAGGCAACCTGGAGCCAGCACGAAGCTGTGCAGAGCCAGGAGCCCAGGGCAAGTCCTGCTGGCCCCAGGGCAATCACTGACCACAGGGGTTTGAGTTGCTGCAGCTGGAGAAGCTGTCCCTGCCCGGCTGTGTAACCTGACAGCACCCACAGCTGAGCCCGGGGTGCTGGGGCATCAGCCTGGCACCGCTGGCAGCCCCGTGCCACTCAGAGCTCAGCGTGTGACAGGGTGAGGATTCGCCCCCGAGCGCTGCAGTTCCTGCCTTCCCTTCCAGGAGCAGCCTCCTGCTCGGGAAAAGGAGAGCTGCAGTCATTCATAAAATCCCCAGCAGCTCAGTGTGGAGCAGACAGTGCCAGGAGCTCCAGAACCCCCCCCCCCGGAACCCAGTCCCAGGCAGAGCTGGGGGAGCAGACCCAGCAGTGCTGCGGCAACACAGGAGTGGCTGTGGCTTTCCGTGCTGCTCCCCCAGCATCCCAGTCCTGAGCTACATCCCTACCCAGCATCCCAGTCCTGAGCCTCCTCCTCACCCAGCAGCCCAGTCCTGCATCTGCATCCCTCACTGGGCATCTCATCTTCCCCCATCACTGAGGGGCTGATGAGGAGAGAGCCAGCACCCAGCACCCAGAGGCTGTGTGAAGGTGAAGGGGGCAGCTGAGCCTCTTCTCGAGGCTCTGTTCACCTCCACTGGTGCTTTAGAAGGTGCCAGAAGCTGGGAGCTCTGGAGCTCCTCCTGGAGCTGCTGCACAGAGCCTATTTTAGTCCCCGAGCTCCCTGCGTGTGCAGATGCTGAGGGACTTAAAACAAGAGCAGCTGAAAGAAGTTGGCCAAGAAAAGAAAAGGAGCTGCTGCTGCTGCTGCTCCTCCTCCTCCTCTTCCCAGCGCAGAGCCGGCCCTGGAGACTGGGCCAGAAGCAGCTTCCACCAGAGCCACTCTGGGAAATGCCCTTACAAGAGTCTGACTGCACCGAGAGGCTCCCACCTCCCCAGCCAGAGCTGCCAGGGACCCTCGTCCCCCGAGCCAGGGGTGTCCTCAGGGTGAGCCCACACCAGGGAGTTGAAGAATGAGGGCAGGATGGAGAGGAGCAGCTGCTGGCTTCAGTACCTGACAGCACCAGCCCCTCCAGAGGCTTCTGCTCCTCCACCTGACCACAGGTTTCTGGTCTGAACTACTGCACCCCTGCTCCTGTGCATCCTGCTCCTGTCCATCCCTGCTCCTCTGCGCCCTGCTCCTGTCCATCCCTGCTCCTGTGCCCCCCCCGGCCTCTCAGAGCAAACCTTGCAGCCCCCAGCTTCCCCCAGGATCACAGACTGGGTCAGGTTGGACCTCAGAGCTCCCCCAGTGCCAACCCCCTGCCATGGCCAGGCCACCTCTCACCAGAGCAGGGTGCCCAGAGCCCCTTCCCACCTGGCCTTGAACCCTTCCAGGGACGGAGCAGCCACAGCCTCCCCAGGCTGCCTGTGCGAGGGGCTCAGCCCCCATCACCCGGAGGAACCACCCAGAGCTCTGGTTGCTCCCGCCGTGGCCATGGGCAGCTCTGTGCAGCCCGTGGCCCCCTGGAGCAGGGCTGAGGCTGTGCCAGCTCCCCCAGCAACACAAGACTGCGACCAGAGGCAGCGCAGCCGCTGTGACTGGGCACACAGACACCTGAGAGAACCCCGAGAACAGCTTCCCTGCTCCCAGGCTGAGGCCACGAGGAGAAGGGGCTGGGCTCTGGCACAGCCAGGGAGGCACCAGAAGGTGCTGGGAGGGGGCAATGCAGAGACATCTTCATCCCACGGGAGCTGTCAGTGGCCGGCTGTGCCCGCAGGAGCAGGGGCAGATGGACCCCCCCGGGCTGGACAGGAGTGTTAGCAGGACAGACAGAGCAGCAGGTTGCAGCAAGGCTGTGAAGGGCTGCTCATGGAGCAGAGCCCGGCCATTCCAGAGGGGTGTGTGAGGAGGGACTGAGGTCCTGCTCTCAGGCAGGACCCTGGGCGAGGGGGGGGTTGGTGTCCACAGGGTGGTCCTGGCTCCACGAGCACATCTGGAGGTGCCACCTCCACCCCTGACACACACAGAGCTTGGTGAGCACCCCCCCACCCCCCCAGTGCCATCCCGTGCACAGCCCAGCAGCTCTCAGCCCTTGCCCCCAGAGATAGCCCCCCCCTCAAGGAGCTGCTGATCCTCCTGCTGCACAGGTGGCACCTTTGCTCCCTCTGCTGCTGGTTGCCCCCAGCTCAGGTTGGCACAAACCCTCTGGAGAAGGAGCCAGGCCTGGGGAAGCAGAGGCACCCTCTTTGCACCACCTGTCAGCCTGGGACCCGCTGATGCCCTGCAGGGAGGGAGATGGTCCTGGTGCTCCAGAGGTAGCTCCTGACCCCAGCACCACCTGCCTGGCCCCAGCAGCCAGCCCCAGCAACCCCCCTGTCCGGTCCTAAGAGCTCAGGAGCTCTTCAGTAGAGGAGGAGCCCAAGGCAGAGATGAGGAGATGCTGCCCCCAGCAAACAGAGTGCGGGAAGGGCCAGGAATCCCCCCTGGAGCTGCACACGGGGGCAAAACTGAAATGAAGCTGCACAGGGCTGCTAGCGACCCAGAGCAGCTCTGCTACTCCTTAATGAACCCTGATTAGAATGCTCTGCGGGGATAATGGTGAACAGGTCGCTCTCACGGTGATTTTGCCTGCAGTCCTTCCAATAGCTGCAGCCCTAACGAGGTCTGCTCGGCCCTGCCTGTGCTGACCCCAGCCCCTCGACAGCCCCAGGAAGGGTCAGCTCCACCCGAGCTGGAGAGCTCGGGAGGGTCAGAGCTTGCAGGGGAGGACAGTCTCCTGCTGGTGCTGGTGGCTTTGGGCTGGGCACCCCACCAGTGTCCACCTGCTGGGGAGAGGCAGTGAGGCAGGACCTCAGCCCCAGTGTCCCCAGGAGCAGCATCTACCCCTGCAGCTTGGACCCCCCCTGCAAGAAGCCACTTTGTTCCACATAACCCTCAGAGGACCCTGCTCCCTCTGCACCACGAGTCAACATGTCCTGGTGGAGGGTTCCTGTGCTCCAACAGGCTGCGCTTCACCAGCTCTCCCCACACGATGGGATCCAGCACAGAGCTGCTCCTGACTGGGGGGGCTCAGCAGTACCGGAGTGGTCCCAGCACTACCAGCCAGCCCCTGGGATCCCACTGCCCTCCGGTGATGCTGTGGTGCTCGGACCCCAACCCAGCATCCTCACACGGGAGGAGAAACCAGTGGGAAGGGGCAGCGGGCAACCCCCCTGTCTGCGTTGGCTGGGGGAGACCCCCGTTCTGGTGAAGGGGGGTCTCTGGGTCACTGGGACCCCCTGCTCCTCCTCTCCTTGCAGCAGCAACACCCGGGGGCACGGTCAGCCCTGCTTACGACCCTCTCCCCAACCCCTCATCCAGAAGGTGCTGACCTGACCCCCCCCTCCTCCAGCCTCACACCCTCCGCATCCCTCCCAGTTTATCCCAGTCCAACCTGTGCTCCCCCCCACCACCCCCGCTGCCTCTGGCGCCGCCGGCTCCCACCGCTTCTATTTTTGCGGTGCGGGCTGCGGGGCTCTGCTGCCTCCCCATCCCCTCTCCCAGCGCCTCCCGGATTAGCTGGGAAAGCACGGAACCTGCCAGACAGCCCCCAGGCGCCGGCTCGGGCAGCTCCTGCTCCAGCCCTGGTGCCCTGGACGGGGGCACCCACCGCCAAATCCAGTGCCCAGGACAGCAGGGACGGGGCAGCAGCCCGCGGGCAGCACCGGGGAGGCGTCTGCTTTGTAAGGAGCAGCGGGTGTTGTTTGCCAGGTTCACCCAGGGTGGGGGGTCCCAGCGACTCCCCTGACCCTGCTGCTGCTGCTGCCCAGTGCTTTCCGGGGGGGTCGGGGGCAGCGCTGAGCACACAAAGCCCTGACAGCGGGGAAATGGCCCTGTGGGGTTGGGTTTCACCCCGCAACAGGGGGAGAGTGGTCACCTCCAGCGCAGGGCACCCCGGGCAGCGGTTTGGCACCTCATGGGTGTCAGCAGACCCCAAGCCCCGGGGTCAGAGCCTGGGTCAATGCTTTTGCCGATGGGGAAACTGAGGCATCAAAGGGAAACGGTGGCAAAGCTGCGGACTCGGCAGCATCAGAACCACCCCTGCATCCCCCGGGTGCCCCCTGCTCTGCGGGCAGCAGCCCGCTGCCTACCCCAGAGCTGCCCGGGCAGCCGCAGGCAGCCAGGGCTCGGGGGTGCTGGTGAAACCAGGGTGGGGAAGGCTCCCTCGGGCCAGCCCCCCGCGCTGCCCCTGCCCTCGGGGCTGCGGGAGCAGGTACTTACGTCGGAGGCAGGGCCTTTGTCGGCGCCGGGGCAGGAGAAGGTGACGAACTCATGGCAGCGCTTGTGCACCACGAAGCAGCAGACTGCGGAGAGAAGGCAGGGACAGAGTCAGGGCAGGGGGCAGGGGTCGGCAGGGGCAGAGCCCGCAGAGCCAGACCCCGTTAGGAGACCCCCGGGACTGGGAGCAAGTCTGCAGAGGGTTTTTTAACCCTTTGGACTCCCCGAGCATCAGCGGCTGGACCAGGCGGCTCCGCAGAGCGAAGCGGGGGCTGGGAGCCCTTCTGTCGGCTTTGAGGTCACCGCCGAGTCTAAAACGAGAGAGAATCTGGTGTTCGTGGGTATCTGAGCCGCGAAGAACCCAAAAATGGAAGTCTGTGCCGATGGGAACAGGTGGGCAACGGTCTCCTCCCACAGCTCTGCTTCCCTGCAGCATCTCCCCAGCCTCCGTTCGCCAGACCAGGAGACACGGAACGGCTCCCCCCTCCCCACCCCACGCAGGCACCTCCGTGACAAAGTCTGATCCCGAGTAGACGCTGCACAAGCACCCACGGCTGCATCCCCATCCTTACAGCACAGACCCCCCCAGAGCCCTCGTTACCCTGGAGCTGCAGTCAGGGCTGCGCTCACCCCCGGGCGCCTAAGCAGCCCCTCAGTGTCACTGGCAGCCCTTCCAAGGGCCACTGTGCTCCGCAGGGACCTCAACCCACTCTGCAGGAGTTCAGCTCCTCTCGGGGTCTCAGCCTTCCTCTCCCGGCTGCTGCAGTGCCCCAGCTCAGGGGAACAGAGGCACCGCGTCCCCTCTGCCAGAGGACCAGCCCCGCCGGGTCCAACCTCCCTGCATCCCACCCCATGGCAGCATCCTCACGGCACCCCATCCCAACGGACGGGACCACAGCTCCCAGGCAGCCCAGGGGTGCAGGAAGGGGTGACCCCAACAAGGGCCGGCCAGCAGAGCTGGGCAAAGGCTGGGCACCGGGCACAGCTCCTTACCCCGAGAGCATCCTTACCCAGCAGAGAGACAGCAGAGGAGCAGTGTGAAACCAAGCAGTTTCAGTGCCCTCCCCCTCAGAGTTTCCCTAGGGAAGAAGGGCAGTGCCCTCTCTGCCATCAGCCCCCTCGCAGAGCCCCGCTCCCAGCAGCCTGAGCTCGGTTCCCTCTTTCCTGTGCAAAGTAACCCCCCCCAAGAGCCCCGAAGGTCTGGGGGTGAAACCAGGGGCCCAGGACTCCGTCCCCAGTTGCTTTTTGCAGTCTAACATCAGCCCCTTCCAGACACTTCTCCCCCGCCCTGTGCGCAGAGGCAGCAGCATCTGGGAAGCAGGAAGGACGAAATTAGAACCCTATTAGCACAGATCTGTCCTGAAGCTCCCGGGGGAGCAGGCGCTGCCAGGGTGGAGGGGGTTTGCACCAGGGAGAGGGTGCCAGCAGAGCCGGGAGGGGGCCGGGGCGATGCAAAAATGAGACTGCTGCCAGGCTGAGCCCAACAGTGCCAGGCACCAGCCCTGCCACATCCCCCCATGCCAGCTCTGCCAGTATCCTGATGCCAGCCCTGCCAGCATCCTGATTCCAGCCCTTATAGCACCCACGATACCAGCCCAGTGAGATTCCCCCGATGCCAGCCCTGCCAGCAGCACCCACCCAGCTGAGCACACCCCACCAGCACAGCACTGGGCTCAGGGATGAGTCCCTGCCCTTCCACCCCAGGCAGAGGGAAGAAGGCTGCCCACAGTGCGAGCAGCACAGGGTGCTGCGGGGTCTGGGCCAGTGTCCCCGGCCAGTGCAGCAGCCGCAGCAGCTCAGGGGGGCTGTTACCCAGAGGGTTAATTTGTAAATCCTGTTACAGGGACAACAGAGGTACCAGACCCTGCTGCTGAACTGCAAACAGCCTGAGTCACCCAGGGGCAACAGAAACCCCGAGCCCCTACCCCATGCCAGGGTGGCTGCTGGCCCTAGAGCATCGCGGGCACCTGGGGAGGCACCAGGCCTTGGGGGAAGAGAGGGGTACAAAGCCCTCCAGGAGAGGCAAAGCCCTGGAGCTCAGGGGTGTGTGGGGAGGCTAACAGCAGCCCCAGCACAGCTCCTCACATCTGGGCACATCTGCACCAAGGCCCTGGGGCAGGACGATGCTCTGCCAGTCCCTAGGGCCTCTCCTGCGAGGTCGGTTTCCAGAGCCAGGGCTCCGGGGTGGTTCCACACTCTTGGAGAGTGTGTAGCTTGAAGGCTGGCTCAGGCAAGTGTTGCTCATACCCAGATCTTAAGGCTTCTCGGTCTAAACCCCTGCTCAGACCTCCTCAGAACAAACCACAGCGGTTTCCAGACAGAGCCCAGAACCTGCCATCCCCACCGAAACGAGAGCCAGGAGGATGATGATGGCAGGAGCCTGGCGCTGGGAGCTGCTGGGGAGTCAAGGGCAGCCGCTCCAGCTCGGCAGCAGGCAGAGCATCCCCGAGCAGCAGCCAGGCAGGGCTGGGGATGCAGGGCACTGGGCCAGCCAGCCAGAGCCTCCCCCAGCCGCCTGCGGTCGGCAGCAGCAGGGCAGTCCCTGTGCCGGAGCAGCGCGGGGAACCGGTGAGGCAGGGGGAGGCTCCTGCTCAGCCCTGGGCAGCGGCAGGAGGGACAGATCCAGCCCCTGGCTGTGCCCGGGGCAGAGATGCCCCAGCTGCTGAGGACTTCTGCCGCCCCACACCCACGGCTGGGGGCTTCTCCTGCCCCGCAGGGGCTGCAGGCTGAGCAGCCTGTGGGATTCCTCCCCACAGCCCTGCCCTGTGTCACCCCGCTGTAGGGCTGGACTGAACCACACGCCAGGACCCCCCCCGAATCCTCAGTGAAAGGAGAACACGACGGGACCATCCTGAAACCACCCAGAGCAGCCTGCGGGTGAGGAGGGGTGATGAGGGTGCTGCAGGAGGATGCAGGTTGCCAGGACAGACCGGGCAGTCCACCCCCTGCTCTGAAACGGAGCGTGGTGCCCCCTGTTTGTGCCCAGGGGTCACCCCCAGCCCAGGAAGGGCTCCCACAGCTGACAGTGTGGGGAGCTCTGCCCTTCTCCCCTGCAGCAGCAGCTGACAGCAGTGCAGCTCTCACCTCACCTCTGTCTCAGCAGGTTTGCTCTCAGCCAACACCCGCACTGCCTCTCCTTCAGGGGATCGGCTGGAAACAAAGGCAGCAGAGCCTCCGCTCCTCCACACACCCCCCCCTCACCCCATCTCCACTGCGCGGCTCTTCCTGGCGCGGGGAGGGGAGGGGGGGCTCTGCCCCNTAGGGGGGGCTCTGCCCAAGCACAGTGCCACGCACACACACGCGGTGCCCCACGCAGTCACAGTGCCCCTCGCACGTCCAGGGCCCCACACAGTGCCCCGAACCCCCCCCACACACCCAGTGACCCCCCCCACTGCTTCTGGAGTACAAACACTTCCAGGGCCAGCAGCTTCAGCCCAGGAGCAGCCCTTGATCGAAGCTCTAAGCTCCTTACAGCTCCCCCGGGAGCAGCCAGTGTGGGCACCGGGATCCCAGCAGTGCCAGAGCCCGGAGGCCTCTGTTTGCAAAGCCCAGGTGCCTGGGGCTGCGGGGCCTCTGCTGGGCAGCAGCCACAGAGCCAAGGGCTGGAGCTGCGTCTGTGCCCAGGCTGTGGCTGCGGGGTCTGGGGCAGCAGCCAGGCCTGGAGTCTGCTTCTCCAGGAGACTCTGCCCTGGCTCGGGATCAGGTTCTGGGATGCCAGAAGCAGCTCCAGAGGGGAGCAGTGCCTGGCTCCATGCCTTGCCCACACCACAGGGACCCCCCCCGTGGAAGGAGCTGGGTGGCTGAGAAGGGTCTCAGATGAACAGGTGGTGGTGCCACCCAAAGCAGCTCCAGCCCAGCAGAGCCAGGAGGGCCCCAAAGCCACCCCAACCTCAACACCAGCTCTTGGCCACCTGCGTGGGGCCCTGGCACCAACCCACAGCCGAGGGCTTCAAGAACACCAGGGCAGCACAAACCTGGAGCATCCCTGGCAAAGTGAGAAAGCATCTCCTGACCCTGCTCCCAGCCTGGAGCTGATCCCACGGGATCTGCTTAGCCTCATCCCCACGGAACATCGATCCAGCTCTGTGCCAGAACCCCAGAGCAGTGACAAACTGCTCCCTGCAGGGCTCAGCCCTGGCTAGCACCCCTGTGCTGCCCCATCCCACCCCATCCCATTCCATCCCCATGTGTCCCCCCAACTCCACTGCATGGACCCCTCATCCCCGTGGTCTGAGGAGGGGGATAATCAGTTTCCCCCAGTCCCTCACCAGCTGAATAACCCAGTCCCCTCCAATCCCTCCCTCCCGAGAAGCCTCCTTTGCCCCCCCTCCACGGGCCAGGCAGCGGGTCTGGGGGCACCCCGGAGCCTCAGCCACTGCAGCCAGATGGAGAGAGGAAGGAGAGAAGGGTCAGGGCAAGTTCATCCGAAAAATCAAAGCCAGGGAGGAGAACCCTCCCCGGAGAGCCGGCCGCGCTGCGGTCTAGCAGATGGCTCCCCGCGGAAGCTCCGGGATGCTCTCCAGCCCAGCATCCCGGCGCAGCCCGGGGGGACTCCCTCTGGGGAGAGGTTTCCCCTTCCTAACAGCCTCGAGGATGCAGGGAGCAGCTCGGGGTGCGGGTTACCCCGAGGGCAAAGTGAAGCGGGGAGGGGTCCAACCCCCAACAAAAGGGAGGGAGCCCGGTGAAAGGAGCTCTGCGCGGAGCCTCCCACGCGGGGCAGCCCCGGCTCCGTCCCCGGGGCAGAGGACAAAGCCCCTCAGGCGGCGGCTGCCCACGGCTTCCCGTTAAATCGGAGCCGCTCCCTCGAACAAAGCCCTGCAGCACCGTCACCGCGAAATGAGGGGCCAGGGGGCTGCAGGAGGGCAAGGGCAGAGGTGCAGGCGCTGCGGTGCAGCTTTTCACCGCTCCCCCCGCACACGGAGGGGCCGAGGCCAGCCCGGTCCTCTTTGGGATTTAATCCCCAGCGCCACAGCCGCCAGGGCTGCCCCCAGCACAGCAACCCCCTCCTCCCCGCGCCCCCGAGCCCAGCGGCCCTGCCTGCTGCCCAGAGACCCCCGCTGCCATGCCTGGGCTCAGGGGGCTGGAGAGTCCTCCTGGGGGCTGGGGAGGGGGGTGGCCGGTCCAGCTGGGCCACTGGGTGGCTTCACCGGTTGGACCAGCCCGGGCTTCTCAGGGAAAAGGAGGGGTGCTCTCCTGGGGGAAAGGGGGCGAGTCCCAGCCCCAGGGACCCGTCTGGGGTCTCTCCAGCCCCATCTCCGCAGGAGCCCGGCTGCTCCCACTCTGGGCAAGGGGTTCTCCTCCCGACCAGTGCAGGCGCAGAGGAGCCTTCAGGAGGGACTGAGGAGGTAAATGAGCATCCTGTCAGTCGGCGCTGGGAGGATGAAGCTGCCTCTCTCCGAGCAGCAGCAGATGCCTTTTCCAAGCTCCACAGCATTGCAGCTGTTCCCACACATCTGGCAGAGCCCGTCAGCAGCTCCCACAGCAGGGACCACCCCAGACCCTGCCCCACCGGCTGCGCTTTGGCCCATGGGGGTTCATCCCAGGCTTCTGGGAAGAGGAGTGTGGCCACGCACAGGACCAGGGGCTGCTCCCCCCCACCCCTCCCCGCCTGAGCAGCCACTGGGCTCCTCCTTGCAGGGAGAGGAGGATGCTCCTGCCTCTGCTCTTCCCAACCCCTCACAGCCCTTCCCCAGCATCGTGGGAGCAGAGCTATGGGGATTCTGAGTCTGAGGAGCAGGAATCCTCTCTCCTGTGCAGGAAAGGGCCGACTGAAACAGCCTCCTTCACCTGAGCTCCTCGCCCGCTGCCCAGCTCCAGGCTGGGTGCCCACATCTCCCAGGGACAGCTGCCAGCTCCCCAGGGAAACCAACCCCTCGCTTCTCCCTTGAGGGAGGAAAACGAAGGGCAGCACCAGCCCCAAAGCCGGGTCTGAACAACCCAGGGTCCTGCAGGGGGACCCTCTCCTCAGTGCCCCCGGTGCCAAGTGGCTGGCAGCACCCGCTGCTCCGCACAGCCCCTGCAGGGCTGTCACTGTTTCCAGAGACACAGAGGCATTAATTTTACATCAGAGAGCCTGGTCCAGCGCAGACTTTAAATACTTCATCAGCCCTGCTCCCACACCGAGCCCTAACAGATTCACTTTCAGGCTGAATAATTCAGCCCCGTGCCCGCTGCTGGCCGGGCCGATGCACAGAGCGGCTGCCAGGGCTCTGCCAGCTGTGCCAGGGCAGCTCAGGAAGCCCCACTGACCCCCCACCCTGAGCCCTGACTGCACGGCCAGGCCCTGAGGCAGCTCGGGGCGATAGTTGTCAGCAGCATCACCCAGCTCGCAGCAGATCCCGTGTGGGCAGCAGGACCTGTCAAACCTCCCAGGGTGGGCGAGAGCCAGGGCTGTGCCAGCCCAGCTGCACTCTGCCCCAGATTCCTCCATGAATTCCACGCTTGAGGCTCCTCAGGAACCTCCCAGCGTTACCCATGCCCTGGGTCAGGGATCCAGAGGGGTTTGAGGCAGGATCTGAGCTGCCCCAGGCAGGGTGGGTGCTTTGGAAGGCTCCTGCTGCCATCTCCTCCTCCCCTCTCTCACGCCTGGCTGTCTCCACTCTCCACTGCCCATCCACAGCCCCACAGCAGCTCCC
>VZRI01014340.1:124998-150525 GCA_013397515.1 Upupa epops | reverse complement strand
CACTCACACACGACCCCCCCCCAGACTGCACAGGGTGAGGAGATGGCTCCAAACTTGGCAGCCTGCTGGAATGCAGTGACCTGGTAACTCAACCCTGTAATGGGATCGCCGGGTCAGCCGCTGGGGAGGAGGCAGAGGTCCCTGCAGGATCCATCCTGGCCAAGCCCGGCCCCGGGAGGGTAACCCAGCCTCACCCCAGTCAGGATACGGGCATCCCCGAGCCCCCCGCAACAGCCACCCGCCTGCTCCACAGGTGCCTTGGTCCCAGGCCAGGAGCTAAGGGTCGCTCTGTTAGAGCTGAGCTACCTCCTCTCACTCCTCTGTGACACAGAGAGGGGCACTTCACCCCCATCCTTTCATTTCATCACTCCCAGAGCAGAGAGCGGGGTCAGGATGCAGTGGGAATCCCCAGGCGGCACCGCCGTCACCCCCAAACAATCCAGGAGGCTCCGAGGACACCGGCCTGGTGAGAGATCCCTCCTCCTGAAGAGTCCCTGGTGCACACATCACCTCCTGCTGCACCACCACCGCGGCCCACACCCCCCCCAGCTCCTCCCACGCCCTCCCAGTTCCAGCTCTACCGGACACCTGGTGCCACCGGACCCTTTGCCCATAGTAAGGGCCATCACAGCCTCTGCAACGCTGAGGGAGAAGCCCCCCAGGCTCTGTACCCACTGCCCTCCACCTCCTCCATCGCTCACTGTCCCGTGAGGGCAGCAGGATCTGCACTGGAGGGCTGTGGTTTCATCAGCCTGAAAGAGGAGGCTCCAGCCTGGGAGCAGGGGCACCTCTGTGAGCAGCAGGACCAGCACCCTGAGCGTCACTGAGAGCTTGGGGTGGCCTGGGGTCAGCCCTGGGGTCTGACCTTGAGGGGCTGGAGTGGGGCCAGAGAAGGGCTGGAGGACAGAAGCTCAGGGAGCTGGGGTTGTTCAGTCTAGAGAGGAGGAGGTTGAGAGGAGACCTCAGTGCTCTCTCCAGCCTCCTCAGGAGTGGCTGGGCACTGGACCAGGCTGCCCAGAGTGGAGGTGGAGACCCCATCCCTGGAGGGGTTTAAAAACCGAGTAGCCAGAGCCCTTGAGGCCATGGTCTGGGGGCTGGGGAGCTGTTGGGGTGAGGGCTGGGCTGGGTGATGCTGGAGGTCCTGTCCAGCCAGGAGGATTCTGTGATGCCAGCAGCTGACACTGCAGTGTTCAGACCCCGAGGGGGCTGCAACCTCCTCCTGAACCTGAAACCCACTGATGGGAGCGAAAGCAGAGCAAGACTCCCTGCCAGAGTCACTCCCTCGGAGTCAGAGCCCCCTGTGCTCCCACAGGAGGAATCTGTGCCGAGCTCAGGCTGCCAGTGAAGCCCTCGTTCCCCTCGGAGAGGCTGTTGAGGGTGCAGAGCATAACCAGCCAACCCCTCGAGCACCCTTGGCCAGAAGAGGCTTTTCTGCTCTCCCAGGAGCCCTCGTGAGCACTGCTGGTGCTCCAGGAACTCCTCACCAGCTCAAAACCAGCCCCACAGACAAGGAAGGGGTCAAGATCTTGGACCAGGAGCAGCACCCGTGAGCCCAGGGCTCCTGTGAGGGATCTGTGCGGGGCTGTGGCTGCCCCCACGTTCCTCAGCCCCAGACCCTGACTGAAGCAGAGCAGTCCAGCAGGGGAGAGCTGTGGGGTGGACTATCCCCGCCAGCAGATGGGGAGGGGTGATGGGTGACCCTGAGACTCCCTGCACAGCCCCTTTGCTCTTCGCTGAGAGCAGAGGAGGAGAGAGAATTCAATCCCTTCTCGCTGCAGCTCCACGCTGCTTCTTTAGGGCTGATAGGAAGAGAAACGACTTCCCTGCTGCTGCTGCTGCTGCCTCCAGCTCAGGGAGCAGACTGCATCTGGGGAGGGCTTGCTCTCTGCACGCAGAGCTGCTGGCAGCAGCTGTCTCCGACACCCAGACACAGTAACGGGCCGGCTGAAGTGCAACGGAGAGCAGCAGCGAGCCCAGGGCCCCCCGTGGGTGAGGGCTCCTCCGTGGGGTGTCTGCAGTGCTGCAATCGCCCTGCGGGATTGTGCCACCCCCTTGCAGTTCCTGCAGCAGAGCAGCGCCTGCTCCTCTGCTGCACCCCAGCACCAAGCCTCTGCAGAGCCCCAGCCCAGCGCTGAGGGACCCCCAGCTACCCCAGCAGGGCTTTGAGCAGGGGGCTCCTGCCATCCGCCCACTGTGAGGGGATGTGAGCAGGACCCTTCGCAGCTGCTCCTCAGCCTCCACCCCTTCTGCCCTGCAGATCTAGCACAGCGCATCCTGCCCAGCCATGCGGGCACCAGCACGGTGCTGGGCACTGAGCCTCCAGCCACAGTGCCCGCTCCCTCAGTAGCCCCCCTGCCCAGCACAGGGGTGCCCTCCCAGCTCCTCCAGCCCTGCACACCCATGGCTCAGCCCACCGGCAGGAGATGGATGAAGCTCCATCCCTGCTCCTGCGTGCTGGGGAGCCGAGAGTCTGCCCCTGGGAGCCCCCCCGCTCCCACAGCGTGGCTGGGCACAGCCGGGAGGGGTCCGGAAGCCCCCGGTGATGCGGTCTGGTGCCGCTCTCCTCCCAGCCCAACCCAGGGAGCAACCGACTGGACTTTATCTTGTTGTTTCAACCACTTCCTCCCGCAGAGCACCGGCTCATCCCCACCGGCTGGGAGGCACAGCAAGGGGTTCCTTCGGGCTGAGGGTCTCCCCTGAGGCAAGAGCAGGTCCCACAGGTCCCAGAGCCCTGCAGCTGACGGGGGAGCTGGTGCAGAGGAGCGTCGCGGGGCTGGGGTCCCAGCACTGACACAGTACGGAGGGGGCTGCTGACTCACACTTCCCCACCCCATACCCTGCACCTTCCCCAGCACCCCCAGAGCACCAGCACCCTGGCGCTGAGGGGCCTTGCGGGGCTCCACGGCCATCACTCACCCTCCACGAGCAGGAGACTCGTCAGGAAGCTGTTCCCTGCTCGTGGAATCTGCTCCAACGTGGGATAAACCGAAGCAAGCAGCACCTTTGGCCCCCTCCTGGGTCTCTGCTCTGGGAAGGCTGACGGTGCCTCGGGCTGGAGCACCAACCACCCCAGCAGCAGCAGTGCTGAGGCAGAAGGTCTTCTGCCACCCGGGAAGATGCTGAGCCCTGCCTCAGCCCTCGCTCCCACTGGCCCTGCAGGGAGGATGCAGACCCCGGCTGGGCTGGGGGCAGCAGGCACCTGCAGGTGGTTAACGCTGAGGGCTGGGCTTTGGCCCCCCCGGGGCACCTGAGGTGGGGAGGGACCTCCCAGCTCATCCAGTGCAACCGCCACCACAAGCCCACCCTGCCCACCAAACCCTGTGCCCGGGGCCACAGCGACTGGCCGTCTGGACCTCTCCAGGGACGGTGACCCCCTCCACCCTCGCTAAGCCCAGCCTGACCCCTGGTGCTGGGGTGCTTTGCCAGGAGGCAGCCGCTCCTCTCTCCAGAGCCGTTTGCAAACAGCCAGAGCCCCCCAGCACTGCCCCCCGCTGCAGCCCCCCCCTACCCCAGGGCAGGAGGCAGAGGGCAGTGCCTGCAGGTTGCTCGCCCTCCCCTCGTTGTCTCCCGTCCCGAGGGCTCCACGCTCCTCCACAGCGATGCTGCTGCCCCCCAGCCAGGCAGCGGGCTGCAGCTGGCACCGACCCGGCGGCACTTGGCACCGGGGCTGCTGCTGCTCGCAGGAGGCACTAAAATAACATCCCCAGCGTGTGGATTTACTGTGGCTGCTCCCTCGCTCCCCTCTCGGCAGCCAAAGCCCTTCAGAAGCAGGGTTTTATTGATGCTGCGAGACAGGCGGTGCAGGGCGCAGCGCAGGACGGGGTCACCTTGCTGCGGCAGAGAGGGGGGGGCGGCGGAGCTCTGCCGCCAGGATCCAGCTGTCCCTGCCCCAGGCTTTCCAGGGGGAAGGTTTGGGATTCAGGGTTCCCGTGGAACCCCCCCTCGGGGCAGTGATGCTGGAGCAAGGTCTGGCGAGGGAGCGGGATCACGCCGGGGGGAAAGAGCCTTAAACGCTCGGCGGGGCAGGGAGACCTCGGAGCTGCTCCCGGCTTTCACTCCATCCCTGCTGAGCTGAAGTTTTGCTGCCGCTCTGAGCAGCCGGAGCCCTGGGCTTCCCCAGCCAAACCCCCCTGAGCCAGGAGCTGCGATGGCAGTGCTGGGCTGGCGGTCCCGCACCACTGCAGCCAGAGAGCTCCCTTCAAGCATCCTCTGCGCTGGCAGCACCCAGAGGAGGAGAAGGGGGAGAGAGAGGAGCCCTTGTATTTACACAAAGAGCTTTCTTGGCTCCGATCCCCAGCCCTGCTGGCCAATTCAACTTGGTGAGTGTGTAGGACGGGGCTGATTCCTTGCTGCTGCCCCTCCCCGGGGTCAGAACCTCTCTGCGTTTGACCTGGACGGGCAGTAGAAGCCTCATCCCCCTGCGCAGCAGCCTCGGGCACCAGGGTGTTGAGGAGCATCCTCCTCCTCCATCCCCAGGGCTGGCGCTGGGCAGGGTCTGTGCTGCAGCAGCTGGCACAGCCCCCTCCACCGCCCGAGAAATGGGGCCCTTCAGCAGCTCCCACAGCCCGGAGGCTGCTTTACAGGCAGCTTATCTTCAGCAGCCATACGGGGCGGGGGGAGATCCGCCCGTAAGATAGGAAACACAAGCACACACATCTTCCATCTCGCTTGAGATTCCTCCCGGCCCTGATGCAGGGCTTTGGAGAAGCGGAACGGGGCCAATCTCTGCCACACGGGCATGAGTTTCGCCGGGGTCTCCCCAGTTCACACCGCTGCCTCCTCCTGTTTGCACAGAAACAGCCCTTTCCCCTGCTTCTTCCCTTTGCTGCAAAGGATCAGGAGAGAGGAGCCTCTCTGCTGAGCTGGAAGGAGTTGTCGGCGGAGTGGGGGGAGAGGGAAAATGAACAGAAGCTTCCAGCAAGTGGCTGGAAGGCGCAGGATGAGCCCACGGCAGCCCCCAGCCCGCCCCCACCAGCCTGACACACACCAGCTCCTCCACGGCTCTGCAGCCCCCTGGACCAAAGCCCAGACCTTCAGCCTTTACCTGGGCTGCTCCCACCCCTGGGCTGCTACAGGCCTCCCCTTGAGCCACCCCAAAGGTTCCCCTTCTCCCTGCAGGGTGCAGCTGCCCCACAGAGAGCATCCCCACCCCACAGCATCCCCGACACCCTGCACAACCCCGGAGAGTCACCGAAACGACCCCTAAATGGCTCTGCACAGCAGCCCCCTGCACAGCCTGGCAGGAAGAGTCACGGCCCTGGGCTGCCAGGAGTCACTGGTGCTGAGCGAGGAGGCAGAGGCACAAGGCCCCAGCGCTGCTCGGGCTCCCAGCTGGAGGGCAGGGAGGTGTTTTGGGGTGGAGGGTGGAGGGTGCTGCTGCTGTGGCCACACAGGGCTGCTCCCCCAGCTCGTTGCCTCCAAAGCCCCTGCAAAGCCACCCCAAAGCTCTCCCAAGCACAAACGCATCCCTATCTCAAGGGTCTGGGGGCAGGAAAGCCCTCGGAGGTGCCTTTCCAAGCAGATCTTGTTCTGTCCCCCCCTCTCATGCTACTCTTGAATCTGCTCGACCCTCCCGGGGGTCCCAGCAGCCCAGCCTCCTGCCCGCAGCACCCAGTGGGGACCGAGCTCAGCAGCAGCTGCTCCCTGGACCCCGCGGCTGCCACCAGCATCTCGGATGCAGCCTCACCCGAGGCTGGCAGCTGCCCGGGGGCGGCTCTGCGTTCGGGCAGGCAGGCGGCACACGATATCCGATAAATATTTGGGAAAGGCTGGTTATTTTCACGCAAACACTACCGACTGCCTGCGGGGTGAAGAGCCCCAGCCTCCGCCGCCGCCCGGCTCCCAGCCCCGCTGGCCCCGGCAGCAGCCGGCCAGGGATGCCCGACCCATCCCAGGCTCCAGGGGGCTCCTGGCTCCAGCTCTCCCCGCTGTCAGCAGCCTCTCTGAAGCCCCAACACCCCCTCGCCGTGAGGTTGTGCCAGGCTGCGGTGTGAAAGCAAACCCTGGCATCACCTCTGCCAGCCCCGTCACTGGGGAAACCTCCGGTTCATCTCGCCCCCTCCTCCTGCATCTCCCGGCCCCGGGCAGTCAGTCAAACGGGCTGAAGACCCCGGAGCCCCGCAACGAGCAGCTGCGGGAGCCAGGACAAACAGAGACGGGAAGCAGCGCGTGATGCTCAGGCGATTTATCCTGGGATGCAGGGAGGCTGGAGCTGCAGACGAGGAGGCAGGTTCAGCCCAGGACACCCAACTCCTTTGCCAGCCGCCCCCAGGGAAGCACTTCTCTGCCCTTCAGACTCCGGGAACATCAAACACACTCCCACTAAAAGGTGTTTCCCAAAAAATCCCTCGCTTTTACACCCTGCCAGCCCTCTCATTCGCTGCAGGCGCAGAGCTCGAGGAGAGCACCGAGATGGCTGAGCCGCCCTCCCCACCGCCTGTCTTGCTGCCTTACATCACCCTCCCTCCTCCTGCAGCTCCGGGATCATCTTCCTCGCCATCCATCAGCGCCGGGGGAGCTGCCGGGGCACCTACGTGACACTGCCTGCGTCAGCCCTTCCCGTCCCCGCTGCCGTCCGTAACCGCTGCCCTCTAATTCGATTTCGGCCTGAGCTGCGTTTGGCTGAGCCCGGCGCTTTGCTAACGCGATTAGCCCTCCTCCCGCAGCCCCCAGGGCCGGCCGGTGGGAGCTGGGTGAGGCTGTGCTGCAGGACAGGTCCCGGATGCTTGGCCTGCTGCTTCTCCACCTCTGGGGGCTGCAGGGGATGGGGGCCAGAGGGTTTGCCTCTGCTCAGCTATGGCCACCACCTGCTGCAGTCACCCCAGGCTGCAGAAGGAGGCTCCTTTGTGCCTCTTCCCCTCGTGCGAGGGCCCCTCAGGAGGTGCCCGGCAGGTATTTCACCACCCACTGACCCTACAAGCCCTGGGCGACAGCACCAGAGAGCTGCAGGGCTCACAGACCCCCCCAAAGCAAGGAGGGCACCACCAGATGGGGCTGCCTCAGCCTTCCTTCTCTCCCAGGTTGGGGTCTCCAGACCCCCCTACTGTTCCAGTTTGCACTGGGAGGTCCCACAGGGAAGCCCCCCAACAGCCCCCCCCACCTGTGCTCTCAAGTTTTAACCCAATAAATCTGGGTTCCTCAGCCAGCAGCAGGGCTTGGGGCTGGGGCAGTGGAGCCGCAGCCCCCTCCCCACACACACTCGGGGGTTTCATCAGCCCCAAACGAGCTGCTGCTGCTAACAGGGGCTCAGAGAGCCAGGGGAGGGAAAGCAGCTCCCCGGAGCAGAGCAAACCAGCTCCTGGGCACTGAAGGTTCCCCCCTCCCGGAGCCACGGCCGCACTGCTGGGTTCAACAGGGGCCAGGCTGTTCCCAGCCGGGCTGAGGGACCGGAGGAGCAACTCCCTGTTCCACTGTCAGAGCAGCCTTTGCCTCCATAGAACCCGTCACGCCTCGAGCAGGTCCCTCCAGCAGGAACATTCTGGAGGGTATTTATCACCACCACCACCCCCCCCCACGTCAGGAGGGAGCTGAGGCATCACCTCCACCCCGTAAATTACAGGGTTCACCGTGCCCTCCCCTCCTGTACCTGCCACCCGCACCCCGTTCCGACACCGAGCTCCAGCTCTAAAGAAAAGGACCCCGGTAGCAAAGGCTGCAGCCCCGGGAGCCAGGAAGGCTCTCTATGGCAACCTGAAAGGTCCTCATTATCCATGCGGGTGGCATCGCGGGCACCCGGCACCTCCCGACTCTGCTTTGGAGCAAAGACAATAGAGCGGTCTCCTGCAGCCCCTCGGGAGCCCAGGCAGCTCCTTCATCAGCCCCAGACCCTCTCCAGCCCCTCGTGCAACCTGGGCATCGGCAGCTCCGGCCCCATCCGCCCGTCGGTGGGGAGCGGGGAGCAGGAGGATTGAAATCAGGCTCCCAGCCCAGGGAGGCCCCGTTCCCCTGGCAACGGTGCCTGTGCGGTGGCTCCGGAGCAGCTCAGGCAGCTGGCAGTGCCGGTGACACCGAGAGCCCTGGGCTCCCGGAGGATGCTCCCTGTGCCCTTTGCCCTGCATCCCACCGGGAAACCTGCGGCAGAGTGGGATCCTGGTCGGGAGCAGGAGATCCTGGAGAGCAGAACCAATGCAGAGTGGGCAGCAGCCAGCGCTGCCACCTCCACGGGGCTGCAGTGGGCACGACTCCTGAGGGGCAGCGTCGTGACCTTCCCTGCCCAGGAAGGGCTCAGCACAGGCTGCTGCTGCTCAGTGACCCCCAGCAGCTCCAGAGCCACCGCTGGGCACTTAACTCACCCCCAGCTCTGGGAAGGTGGGCTGCTCTGCCTGGGAAACGCAGAGACACCCCCTGCCACAGCCAGAGCTCTCAGCCCGCACGTGGCACCCCAGGGTGGGCACAACAGCACCCTGCTCGATGCCTGGGCACCGAGTCCTGCTCCTACACCACCCCGCTGTTCCCCGGTGCCCAGGGAATGGTCCCAGCAGCTCCTCACCCCCTCTTGGGAGGTTCAGGGCAGCCCCTGCCTCCTCCATCCTGTCGAGGGGGAGACGGGCTGAGCCAGAGCGGAGAGGACTGACCGGCTGTGGGGAGGGTCCCGGTGTGATGACGGAACCAGGCAGCATCCCTGGGGACTCAGCTCCAGGCGGCTCTGCGCTCGCTCGAGTACAGGAGTGGGAGAGCAATTAGGAGGAACAGAGCCTCCCCCCTCCCCGCCTTCCCACTCCCACAGCCCCCGTGGTGCTGCAGTGCTGGGGAGCAGCTCCCATCCGGTTCACCCCCCCGCAGCACCCGGCAGCCCCGACCCTCACACCGAGCCCGGCTGAGCATCGCAAGAGAGCCTGGCGGGGCTGCAGGAGGGCTGGGGCTGCCTCCTGGGCAGGGATGTGCAGCTGGAAAGCTCGACAGAAGAGCAGCCCAGCAGCCCCAGTAAAGCAGCTCTCCAGCCCCCGGCAGCAAGGTGGGGGTCAGCAGCACAGGCAGCACCTTCACTTTGAACTCTGTGGGGCAGAGGCAGCTGGAGGAGGGTACCAGCCACCCCCAGGCCCTCACAGGACACAGCCCTGGCTTAGAGAGCCCGGGCTGCCCCCTCAGGCAGCTCCACCGCTGCGGGGCCCCAGGTCACCCAGTACAGGCAGAGAACCCNGCCCAGCAGCCCCAGTAAAGCAGCTCTCCAGCCCCCGGCAGCAAGGTGGGGGTCAGCAGCACAGGCAGCACCTTCACTTTGAACTCTGTGGGGCAGAGGCAGCTGGAGGAGGGTACCAGCCACCCCCAGGCCCTCACAGGACACAGCCCTGGCTTAGAGAGCCCGGGCTGCCCCCTCAGGCAGCTCCACCGCTGCGGGGCCCCAGGTCACCCAGTACAGGCAGAGAACCCCCTGGTACCAGTGGGGAGGGCCCATGGGAGGAGGATGGACAACTGGGAGCCAGAAGCTGCCCGAGGCAGGGGGGAGATGCTGAGCTCAGCGCAGAGGGGCTCTGCTGCCTGCCCCTCGGACCTCAGCAGTCACCCTGGAGTGGGCAGCCCTCCTGCTGCAGGAGCAGCCGGCTGTGGGGTGGCCAGAGGCCACCAAGCTCACCCGCTGCAGCCACGGGGCACCTTGCCTGGCACCACCAGTACAGCCACCGCTCCTGGACCCCCAAAACCCCTCCTGGGAGCAGGGATGAGCAGGAGCCAGCAGAGGGGACTCTCACACCCTGGCATCAGCGCTGGGCTGGAACAAGTGTGGTTTGAGTTGGTTAGTGAGAACCTCCGGGCTCCAGAAATAGCTCTGGGGAAGTGAGACCACAGTCGGTGCCTCGGGGCACCCATGGGGACTTCTCAGGCTGCAGCACCCGGCTCCACTCTGCTCTCCCACGGGCACCGGCAGCACCCGAGGGGCTGCTCAGCTCCCCGGGGACTGGGCTGGGCAGAGAGAAGGGGACCTCCTGCTCCGGCTCTGGGTGGGGGCTTGGAGGCTGGGGAGCAGAGTCCTGCCGGCTGCTGCTGCACCTCCAGCCCAGCCCCCGGGTGCAGCCTGGGGATGAGGAGCCCACCCCAAGCCTGGGCTCTGCCATCCTCTCCCCTGGTTTTCATCTCGGCTCTCCTGCCTCGCTGCGCAGTCATGTGCTGAGAAGTTATCAGAGAGCTGGAAGTGAGTCAGCACCGGCAACCACAGCCCAAAATACCCCCCATTACAGCTATTCACTGCCAGCGGCATCTTCCAGCCACTCGAGACCCTCGACAGAGCCGGTGGCATAGGGGGGACGCAGCTCGCAGCCCCACCAGCTTGGCTGCTGCCTCCCGCAGCATCCCGCAGCAGACTGCACCCAGAACCAGACACCCAGCCAGGCAGGAGCTGGGGCTGGGCTCCTGGGCACTGAGCTCCTGGGCACTGGGCTCCCGGGCACCGTGCTCCTGGGCACTGAGCTCCCGGGCACTGAGCTCCTGGGCATCAAGCTCCAGGGCACTGAGCTCCCAGGCACTGAGCTCCTGGGCACTGAGTTCCTGGGCACCAAGCTCCTGGGCACTGAGCTCCCAGGCACCGCAAGGATGCTCTGGGTGAGAGACGGGAGGAGAGGAGCTGCAGAGAGCTCTGCCTCAGCCTGCGGGGCTGCCGAAGCCAGGCTGGGTTGAGGGGACATCCAAGCCACCGCTGGCCCAGCAGGGGTGGAGGGCAAAGGGCAGGGCTTGTACAGCACAGGGCGGGCACCGCGGCGGGTCAGGCAGTGGCAGAGAGAGCAGCTGCTCGTCCCCCGTCTGCCCAGGGGGAGCAGGGAGGAGCAGGTCAGCCAAACCCCTTGGCCACCAGGAGCATCGTTTGTTGGCCGAGCCCCGGAGAGCCTGGGGTCACAGAGCCTGAGGGTGGCAGAGCAGGGACCAGAGCCCCCAGGGCAGAGAGCAGAGCCTCACCCCCTCACTCTGCTGCAGCCAGGGGGGACCTGAGCTCCTCAGCTGTCACGGACGGGCACTGCTAGTGCTCTGCAAATGAGAGGCCCAGAGAGGATGCTGCTGGGACATCTGCTGGGGCAGGGCTGGAAAGAGCTCGTGGGCATCCCCTGGGCACAGCAGCTGGCAGCAGCAGGGCTGCCTCGGGCTCCCCCCACCATCGACACCACCAGATGAGTAGAGAAGAGAGCTCCTGCACCAGCTGCCTCCACAGGAGCCACCGGGCCAGCTCAGAGGCTCCTTACAAGCCAGATGCCCACTCCAGAGCCAGGGATGAGGCAGGGCAGGGGCGCTGTCATCACGGGAGAACCCAGACCAGGGGCCTCCGGTTAAAGACAGCAGAGAGGATCCTTCATGCAAGGGAGATGGAGTATGAGAGCATGAAAGAGACCCTGCGAGGGCAGCAGGGATGGGGGGATGAGGAGGGTAGCGGAGGCTGCCGTGAGCATCAGCCATGGGCATCGCTCCCCAGAGCGTCACCAGAAGGGTGATGCTGAGCCCATCACTGCACCCAGACTACAGGGGGGGTTGGAAACCAGAGCCACCTGCCCTGCCACCCCTCCTGGCCACCCCACCGCCAGCAAAGCCGCTCCGGCAGCTGAAGGGTGCAGGGTGCAGTGAGCTCTCAGGGTCTCCGTGTGCCTGGGGGGCGACGCCGCAGGGAAGGGGGTCTGCTGGGCCAAACCCGCAGGCACCGCAGCCCAAGGACGGGGTTCCAGAGCTCCCAGGGCACCCACTGCGTGGGGACGGCCCAGAGCACCCCGCAGCCCCGGGGGTGATGCTCTGGGTCCTCTACCACCCCGAGCAGCCCGGCTTTGCAGAGAGAGACCCCTAAGCAGCTTCCCCAGGCCTCTCCATCAGTCCTGAGGGATAGAAGCTCTGGAAGGAGGGAGCAGCCTGGCAGCTCTGGAAAGGATGGATCAGCCTGGCAGGTCTGGAAGGAGGGACCAGGGATGGAAGCTCTGGAAGGAGGCACCAGGGATGAAAGCTCGGGGAGGAGGGAGCAGCCAGGGGCAGAGTTAGGGCAGCACAGGGGTCAAAGGCTTTGTAGGAGACAATCAGCACCCGATTCCCCAAACCAGGGTGACCCTGTCCCCCCTTCCCCTCTGCAGGAGGCCTCAAAGCTGTGATGGGGGCTGTCTGAGGGCACAGCTGAGCTCTCTGCTCCTCAGGACAGGACACAGCACGGGAACAGCCTCGCTGTGCACAGCACCCAGCACCAGCCACGAGGCCTCAGCTCAGCCATGCAGAGCCCAGAGCTCCCAGCCCAGCTTGGCTATCACTGGCCCTGAAGCAGATGGGTGGATCTGAGGTGCCCGGGCACAGCAGGCAGGTGCCCTGTCCCTGCAGGCTGCCCGCTCACTCCCACCCGGTGCTCAGCCAGCCCCTCCGGTGCCACAGGGAGCAGCAGCACACCCCAGCAGCTCCATCCAAGGCAAAGAGGGCTTTCCCCAGCCCAAAGCACTGCTCTCCCTGGCTGTTCCAGCTCAGGTTCGTCACCACCCCACCAGGCACCAGCCCTGCTCCCTGGCTCTGCAGCAGCAGCAGCAGCAGACGGGGCGGCAATGCCAGAGGAGCAACCCTGGCAGTTCAGCTGCTGGGTTTGGGTGTGAGAGCTCAGCACTTCACACGGAGCAGACACCAGGCCAGCAGGGCCAGGGCTGGCTGTGCCACAACCCCATCACAGGGAGCAGCTGCCCCCAGGGCAGCCCCTCCAGATGCCACCACCCAGCTATTAGAGCCCAACGGCAGCGCTGGGCTGATGAGACAGTTCGCTAGGGAGACCCACCAGCCCCCCCTCGTTAGGGCCGAGCACAGCAAAGCCCGTGGCCAACGAAGCAGGGCTGCAGGTGCCAGCAGCAGGGACCATCTGCAGGCATCTCCACAGTCGGGCAGTCGGGCGGCCGCTGCCCCACGGCTCCAGCCTTTTGGGGTCACCTGCCCCAGACACCCCATGACTGAAGGGTTCAACTGGTTGAGCTGGGCTCTCCTGACAGCTCCAGGTCTGCTAACAGACGGGTGGGCAACTCCAGCTCCTCAGAACCCAGCGGGAGGGCTAACTGGTCCCCAGAGCCACCGCCTCAGGCCGGGCTGGTGCCCACCAGCCGTTCCCGCTGCCGACTGTCAATCCCAAAGCCAAAAGCTCCAGCACCCCCCGAGCCAGCAGCGAGCTGACAGCTATTATTTTAGGAGGCTCCATATGGCCCCGTGGCAGCATCTTGCAGCTCTAATTTAGGGCACCGGCTGACTTGCAGCCCAGGGCTGCTCCCACCCCCCAGGGCTGTTGCACG
Organism: Upupa epops; assembly: GCA_013397515.1. Taxonomy (NCBI): domain Eukaryota; kingdom Metazoa; phylum Chordata; class Aves; order Bucerotiformes; family Upupidae; genus Upupa; species Upupa epops. The sequence goes on along the minus strand of VZRI01014340.1, from coordinate 137,314 downwards.
ACAGAGCACTTCCCAGTCGGCTCCAGTCTGGCCCTGAGAGAGGGAGAAGTGCCAAGGGAAGGACTTTGAGCTCAGGGTGTCCCCAGAGCAGCTCTGTCACCCAGACAGAGCAGAGGGGCAGCCAGACCTCGGCTGGAGCCCCCAGCCCCGGCTCACTCACCTCAGCCATCCCACATCCTACCCTGAGGACTGGGGCAGGCAGCGCTTTGGGATCCTGCCCCAAAGGGGGTCATCGACCCCCCAGAGCACTGCTCGCTCTCAGGGTTCTCCTCCCTGACCCTTTCAAGTTCTTGTTTCGCTCTGACGGGGGGGAAGAACAGGGCCAGCCCAGCCGGCAGCGCTGGGGGAGGAAGCAGCAGTGAGGGGGGATCCATCCACCCCCTGACCCTGGGGCGCAGGAAGGGACCCTCACTGGTGGGGCTGGGGTGGGGGCACCACCCCAGGGGCCAGGAGGAGGTCTAGCAAAGGCTGCTTGGCGTGGGGAGCGATGGAGGGGGATGTGACCCTGCCCCGAGCTGGCGGGGGGATGGACCTGGAGAAGCCCACGGAGCCCCAGCTGGCGGTGAGGGGCGAGGACCGGCTGTGCTGCCCCTTGCAGCAGCAGAGCATCAGCTCTGTGGGACCAAACCAGCAGCAAAAGCAAACGAGGAGCTGGTTCTGGGGGGGCTCTGGGGCATCGTGAAGGCAGGGGCGCTGGGTCCAGCCCGACCCGAGAAACCCCATTCCTGCCCGATTTAGGGAGCCCACAGCAGGGGGAGGTGGTTTTGCTGGGCAGGGGGGCAATATCCTGGCTTCATCCAGACTCCTCCATGCAGGCTCCTCCTGTCCCGGCCCCGTTGTCCCACCCTATGGCTCCTGTGCCACCGGGGCAATGGCTGATGCCAGCCCTAAAGATCCAGCCTCCTGCCCAGCAGTCGTCCCCGTGGCCAAACCTCAAGGGAACTCTGTCTGCCGTGGCTGCTCCATCCCTGGCAGTGCCCGAGGCCAGGTTGGATGGGGGTCTGGGCACCCTGCTCTGGAGAGAGGTGTCGCTGCCCGTGGCAGGGGGCTGGCACAGGGCGATCCCCGAGGTCTCTGCCAGCCCAAACCAGTCAGGGATTCAGTGGAACAGGGAGGCCAACCCAGCTGGGGAACCCCCCACCTGCCTATTGGGGAGTGGGCACTGCTCCCAGCAGAGCCTGGGATGGAAGGGAGGGACTCTGGAAGGGTGGCAGCGACGGAGCTCTCGATAGGGGTTGTTCCAGCCCAGCAGCAAGCAGCCTGCTCCGAGGATCTGGTGGCAGCCCTGCCGAGCGGCAGCTCATTAAAGCCTCCCCTCCTGCCAAGAGCCCAGATTCCCAGGCTCTGGATGACCCAGTAAGTGAGACTTTTTCCACCTCACAAGCCCTGGAGGCTCTAGGTCAGCGGCTCTGCTCTCGGTGCCCTTCCCGCGATGGGCAGTCGGGCAGAGGGGGACACGGACGGGCACCCTGCTGCTCTCCCTGCTGCTGCCAAGCCCGTGGGATCAAACCGTCTCCCCAGGCAGCATCCCACCTCCCACAGCTTTTCCTACAAGCCTGATGAAAGCTCTGGAGTGGCTCCAGGAGGGCTCTGCAGGATGAGGGGCAGCCCCAGGAGACCCGAGATCCCTTCCAGCAGGCAGCAGCTGCTGCACGGGGCTCAGCCCCTCTGACCAAGGTGGGGGGTGAAGAGATGGCATCAAGGAGGTGGCACAGCCCTGCCCGGCGGTGCCAGGCTGTGACCGTGGAGATGCAGATGTCTGAGGCAGGGAAACCCCGAGCAGCACCCTGTGCTTTCAGCTTCCCAGCTGCCACCAAGGTCGCTCTGTCCTAGCCAGGAGGAGCTGGCTGCGCTGACAGCCCTGCACCCTCATTTCCAGGGGGCTCTGGCCCCGAGGCCCCTCTCTCTCTCTCCATCAAAGACAAACGGATCAGACAGACTCACAAGTTAATGGACTGAGCTGTGGGAGAGGGACGGGCGGCCACTGGGCCATGTGGGGAGGGCAGGAGGCAGCAGCCCGTCCTCGCACCAGGAACGTCCCCTCCTGCCCACCCCATTGTCCCCAGACCCCTTCCACAGCTGCTGCTGCTGCTCAGGAGGGCAGCTGGCTCTGCCCACTCCCTGTGAAGCAGGTCTTTCCCTCTCAGGAACCGAGGGGACAGGGGGAAGGTCGGTCTCTCCCTTCAAGGCAACAAAGGGGTCACGGAGCCGCTGGGCTGGAGGTTGGACCTGATGATCTTCCAGGTTGGAAAGGACCCAACCCAACCCCTCGGCGAGATCGACCCGTCTCCTTCACGAGACAAAGCAAAGGCTGCTCACGGCACAGCCTGCGGGCAGCTCTGGGAGCCTCCAGACAGCCCTGGGGGGGCTGTGTGAAGCCCCCAGCCGACCCCCCCAGCAGCTGGCCGTGCCCTGACTGACCCCGGCCATGGAGCACCCCCCCAGCACCGTAAGCACTGAGCCCAGGGGCCCCAGGGACCCCAACCACGCTACTGCTACCCCTTGGGCAACCTTTGCCCCTCCGGGCTACTGTGCTGCCAGTCGGGGAGGGTTTCCAAGCCTCTCGCTGGGTGCAGGTGTCTGTGGCACAGAGGCTGCCAGATGCTGCCAGCCTGCACCCCTTCACTGTAAAGCAGACCCCAGACCCGAGCGGCCCCGCTGCCCGGGGTCGCTCAGCGTCACCGGCCGTGAGCACCCAGCCCTCCGCCTACCAGGCAGGCGTGAGGGGTCCTGCCGAGCCCAGCCCCGAGCCGCGGGGGGCTCTGAATCAGCCTCTGGCAGCCGAGGCAGCAGAGGTGAATAATGACTTTGCACTGCGTCAGGAGCTAATCCGCTCGGTGCTGCCGGTGGCAGCTGCGGGCCTCTGCCCCCTCAGCTCCAGCTTCACCCGGATCCAACGGAACCGGCTCGGAACCGACGCCAGAGAGCACAGAGCTGCTCGGGAGAGCCGGGGCGAGCAGCGTCCCCTCCACGAGCTCACCCTCCCCTTCTTCTGCTAGGGCTGGCAGCCACGAACAGGCACCAGGGGTGCCCGCTGCCCTCCGGCCGGGGCCACCCCCCTGCAGCAGAGGGGTTGGGAGCCGCTGGCTCCGAAGGTGAAGCTATTCCTGTTGCATCGCCCCGCATGGCAACCGGAGACGGGGAGGAAGCTACCAGCACCATCAGCACCCGCGTCACCGCCGGAGGAAGGAGGGGAGCGGCTGGAGGCTCAGGCATCGGTCGTTTTTAGCCTCCCTGCTGCTGACTCAATGCTGAATGTAGGAAGAGCTGCAGGAGGCTGGAGTTTTTAAACACGACACCCAGCTGAGAGCAGAGGCAGAGCCTCCCCGAGCAGGCAGCTACTGCTCCCGGAGCTCTCCCAGCCCACCCTGCCCTCCACCCCAGCTGGAGCTGCTTGCGTCCTGCTCGGTCCCAGCTGCTCCCATGACCCCCAACCCCCTGCGGCACCAGTTCTCCCCCTGCATCCCCACGAAACAACATTCACCTGGCTATTCCCCCCCAAACCCCTGCTCGGAGCCGGAAGGATTCTCTAGCCCGAGGGAGGGAGGACTCCCAGCAGGGAGCAGAGCTCTCGCAGCCTGCCCAGCGCCTTAACGGGACGCGAGAGAGCCGGCAACTCGCAGGGACCATCAGCAGCGGGTCCTGCGGCAGGCAGCGCCCGTCCAGCCAGGATTAGCAGCCAGGCTATTCTGCCTGTCACACTCCATCAGGACGGATAAATCTGGCACAAAAGCCAGACCAAATATGGAAGCGAATCCTGGAAACCCACGAGATGCAGCTCGAACGCATCAGATGCTCAGCGGTCGGTGGATTCAGCTGGGGAGGGGGGGATTTGTGCTGCAGGAGGTGAATTTGGGAAGCAAGAGGCTACAGGTGCTGGCACGATGGGAAGAGCTCCAAGGAGCTGAGGAGGGCAGCTCCAATCTAGGGTTGGGGGGGAGCAGCTTGGCAGAGGCACGGTGGCACCTCGGGGTGCCGCAAGGATCAACACGCCGGGACCCTGGGCATCCTCCTCCCTGCCGGCTGCCCCAGGCCAGCAGGTAGTGTAGGGGGAGCCACCGAGGGAACCATCCCCAGGGTTTATCAGCAGCCACTGGCAGAGCACCCAGCGCCACAGCCCCGCTCTGCCCGGCCCTGGCAGCCCCACAGGAGCAACTGGTTTCCAGTAACGAGATGATGAGGACGAGGCCCAATTCCAGTTGGCGAGGAGCGCTGAAGCGGAGCTGACACAGCTGCAGGGGAGCTCCTGAAGGGCTGCTGTGGCCGGCAGGCAGTGCCCATCGCTGCCCGCAGCTGCGGGGCTGCTGCCCGAGCTGGGCTGGCACCTCCCAGGGGATCCATTTCCTCTGCAGGGAACCAGCGGCAGCTGTCGGAAGCGACTGCGAGGGCTGACGCAGAGCAGAGAGGGACCCTGGAGGGCTCACGCCGCTTCCTCCCCTATCAATTAAAGCAGCTAAACGATCCCCTATCGCCTCGAGAACCAGCACGGCTGCGGGAGGGGCTGGTTGCCCGCAAGTGCTCTGTTCCTCTGGGCTCCTCAGGGCACCTCAGGGCTCCGGGGCAGGGAGAGCGGTTGAATTGCTCTTCTTTTTCCAGGGGAGGGCTGGTCCAGGCGCCGGGGCCATCAATCACACCCAGCCTGGCGGAGGCACTGGGAGCAGAGAGAACCGCGGTGCTGCCAGGCAGCCCTGGAGCAAAGATCCCCCCTCCCTCGGGGCAACAGCCCAGGCTGGGAACCAGCGCCAGGCACCCCCATCCCTGCTGCTCCCCCAGAAACAGAAGGGTTTTGCTCACCCCCCTCCTCCTCACCGGCAGAAAACCCCGCAGGGTGCTCCCTCCTCATGGGGCAGCAGCTCTTTCAGGGGGCAGCAGCTCCCAGCCACCTCCCCGTGCACTGGGGCTGAGCAGGACCGAGCTCAAACGAGTGACCTGGAATGGGAAGGAGCTGCTCGGCCAGAGCTGTCCCCCTCGAGCCTTGGCCACACGGGCAGGGGATGGAGCCCTTGGGGTCACCCACTCCCCATCCAGTCCTCGGTTCTTGGGGATGGGGCACACAGAGGGAGGACAGAGCAACCCCCTGGGACAGACCCCATGGCTATGGGATCCCCTCCAGCGCTCGGCTGCCTCTGCCCCTGCACGGAGCAGCCCCGAGGAGCAGCAGCAGCTCGCACTGGGAACGCTGCCTGCCCGGGAAGGGTTGGAGCCAGCACAGCCCCTTCTGGGAACTGCTGCTGCTTCACTCGAAGCACTTGGCTGCTACCAAGCACCACAGGACCAGAGCCTTCTCCTCATCCCCAGCCCCCCCAGGGCTCTGTGGAAAAGCTGACTCCTCAGGATGGGGCCAGCTGGGGTCACGTCTGTTCCAGCGGCAGAGGGACCCTCCTCTGCTGGGGCTTCCCTGGGCTTGGGAGACACCCCCTGACACTCATCCCCATGGGGTCTGCACCCTCACGCCCTGGGTGCCTGCCAGGGGGGCTCTAGCGGTTCCTGTGTCTATTGCAGAGTCATCAAGGTTGGAAAAGACCCCCAGGATCATCGAGTCCAACCGTCTGCCACCCCCAGCCACTAAGCCCTCTCCTCAAACGAGAGGGTTTCACCTCTCCGCCTGTGCTACCCCTCTGGGGGCTCAGGGACCCCTGGCCAAGCAGTCACCAACCCCTGGCTGTGGGGATGGTTCAGAGCAGGGGAGGAGCAGCCCACAGTGCTCCTTCTCCCAGGGACAGTGAAGCCCAAGGGACACCCTCGTTTCCTACTGCACGAGGGTCAGCAGCTCAGCCCCCCCCGGCTGTTTGGGTAGGAGATCCCAGCTCAACACCTCACCCGGGGACACCCCTGCGGGGGTCCTGTCCCGAGGAGCTGGCTGCAGCCTGAGCTCCTGCTGAAACCAGCCAGGGGGGAGGATGAGCAGCCCCTCAGCCAGGCTTCATTTCCTACCGCCCCTGCTGAAAGCCCGGAGGGTCTGCGGAGCACGGGGGGCCCTCTGCTGCTCTGGGGGACCATTGGAGCAAAGGGGGCTGGTGCCACCGAGACACACGGTGATGCCCAAGGAAGGAACAAGACACAAGGCTGTGCCCAGCATCACCCCACGACGACTCCTGCTCTTCCAACACAGCTTTTCCAAGGGGCTGGTTCCTATTGACCTGCCCTGGGCTGCAGCCAGTGACCACTGCTGGCCCAGAAGAGCTGCAGTTAGCCCTCTCCTGCGGGGAGCTCATTACTCACCCTTTCTAAAGGGCTCCAATTTATAGTCTTTCAGAGCAGTGATTCACGATGCTGCCCTGGAGGGATTAACTGCTCGGTGCCACAAACGCCCTCCGTGCTGCCTGTCCCAGCGGAGCCTCAGCGCAGGCACCAAGGCTGCCACCAAGGGTGCCCTGAGCTGCGGGCTGGGCACGGCTAGCTGTTCGTTTCTTAGCCATCGGGATCACCCAGCTCCCCTGCTGATGAACCCAAAGGGGGATTGGGTGGCACTGACTGCTTCTGCCCCTTCCAGTGCAGCCAGAATGAGGAGGCTGCTCAGTGCTGGGAGGAGCAGCCCAGCAGCAGGGCTCCCGCACCCTCCCTACCTCCAGTTTCTAGATAAACCCCCCTAGTTAACAGAACCCACAGCTAGTCCTGCGAGGAGGCTCAACCCCACCTCCTGTCCCTCTCCAGGCCTCCAGCCCTCCAGCTCTTGCTCTGTTCTGCAGCCCCAGCACTTTGTGTCAGCACAGAGAGCAGCGGCCACCCCCAGCCCAGTGCTGGCACAGGGGTGCCCTGAACAGCCCCCCTGCAGCCTGTGAGCTGCAGGAATCAGTGGGCTCCTGTGTGCCCGAGCCAGCAGGTGCACAGAAACACCTCAAGTGGTGGCTGAGGAGCCTCCTCAGAGAGGGCCCTGGCATCCACCTCCCCGGGCAGGCTCCAAGCCCACAGCAGAGGCCGGTGCAGCGGGGTCCAGCTGGCAGAGAGCACTCTGAGGCGATGTAAACCCTCCTGCCACCCCCTGGGGCCAGCAGAGTCCCTCTGCCCAGGGTTCTATTGCTGACAGAGGTCAGTGGCAGCTGCCCCCAGGGATGGGAGTCACCTCGAGGGAGAAGAAACCTCCACAGTGCTCCCTGCAAAGGGGGAGGGAGAAGAGAAACCTCTTCCCCAGAGAAACTCATCGGAACCCTCCTGCTCTGTGAGGAGACACTGGTGGAGCTTAGACCCCCCCAGTGACCCCGCTGAACCCGACAGCCACCGACCCTGCTCCGCAAGAGGCTTCTGCGGGTCCAGATCTCCTTCCAGAGCAGCTCTCCCACCCCAGCTGCTCCAGGAGGGGGACTGGGGAACCAACCCGGGCTGCAGCCTTCGCCGGGGACTGAGCCCTCCCCCAGCCCGTGCAGAGGCAGCTCTTCCCAGCTCCGCTTTCACTCCCAGTTCCGCGGAACCACAGCCCATCTGGTGCAGCCGGGGGGCCCAGCTGACTTCCCCTTTTCTATTTCTACCTGCCCCATCGCCCCGGGGGCTGAGCTGCCGCCGGCCCCACGGCCAGCACCGAGTTACCCCCGCGGGGTTTGGGAGGTGAGGGGGGTAAGAGGAGCAATAAACCCAACCCGAGCTGCTGCAGGAGGCTGCTCCCGTGCAGCCGCATTATGTAATTAGCGGCGTCAAAGTAATTGCAGTAACCCTTTTAATTAGCCCACTGCAGCGGCAACCTCGCGTAATCTGTTGACACGAAATTAGGGGGTTGGAGGCGACTCGGGATGATTGGAGTTTGTTTGGCTTTTGTTTCCCCCCTCGAGGCTCTAACAGCATCACGGACCAGCGCCTGCCTGGAGCTGGTGGCCGCAGCCCGAAGCCCCACCGGCCCAGCGGCAGCGGCACCGCGAGCTGCAGCTCCCACCGGGGCTGTGAGCGGTTTCGCTTCCGTCTGGAGGGCAGCGAGGTGCTGGGGGAGGAAGGGAGGGTTTGGGAGGCTGAAAGCAGCACAGGCTCGAGGTGAGGGCCCTGCTGATGTTTCTCTCCGGCTGCTTCGCTCGGGGGAGCAGGGGGGGTGGTCGCGGGGGTTGAGCGCTGAGCTGTGTAAACGCCAAACCCGAGGAGAGCACTGGGCTGGGAGGGAGGGGAGAGGAAAGCCTGGGGGAAGGAATCCCACCGGGTTTGGAAGGGGGCTGAAGATGAGGAGCATCTTTGCTGGCTGGGACAAGGAGGAAAAGCTCCCCCCAGAGAAGCTGCTGCAGGAGATCTGAGCATCCAGCGGTAAAGAAAGTGATGCTGGGTTTCCCCCCCCCTTCTCCTCCTCCTTTCCAAGCTCTGCCCTACACGTGAGGGCAGTAGCAGATGCACAGTGCCTCTGGCTCCTACGTGACAATCCCAGTTCACAGCTCTCCAGCCAAACCAACCCAGCTCTCGGTGAGGAGTCCCCTCCGAAAGCCCCAGTGCAGCTCAAGCCCTGCTCTGCAGAGGGGCCGAGAGCTGTTTGGGCACCCAGAGAAAGGCACCCTGGCGATGGGAACGCGAGCAGGAGAGAGGAAAAGAAAGCTGCCAGTTCCCAGAGGCAGCTCCTTCTGAGAGCTGCAGCAGGAACTTCGCTCTCCAGCTCCCAGAGAGGGTCCCTTCGCCACCCAAAGGGCTGTAGCTCAGCCACACGCTGCTCCATCACCACCAGAGCCTCCCTCCTTCCCTGTTCCCTGGTGATGGTGCTGCCCAGGCAGGTCTCAGAGCCAGGGAGGGGGGAGAACTGTTCCACCACCCCCTTCTCTCTGTGAGTTCTGAGATCACAGCAGAGCTCAGACCTTCCAGCTGCCTCAGATCGCTATCAGCGGGCAGAAAGCCCCTCTGCTGGCCCTCACCAGCTCACGCAGAGCTTCCCCAGGAAGAGCCGGGTGTCTGGGTGGCAGCTCCAGGCTCTTCACTCCCTCCTCAGCCACCACCCACCCATCGATGGGTTTGATTAACGGGCGAGACCCAGCCCTGCAGCTCAGGGCCCCCCTGCTGCCTGGCTCTGCCGAGCCGCCTCGGCCCAGGAAGCGCTCAGATGCGGCGATGGATAAGGAGGAGATGGTGGGGCAGGATAAGAAGCCCATCAGGCAGCAATTAAGCGGCCTTGGAGGGCTCCATTCGTGCATCGAGCGACAGAAAGTCCCTCTCAGCCGCCTGCCTGCCAAAAGCGGCAGCTAATGAGCTAATTAACAACCTCGTTACTGCCAGCGCCCCAGAAAAGAAACCAGGGCGCAGGTGAGGACCCACTTCAGGCATGGAGGCAGGAGGGAGCCGCTCAGCGAGGCCAGGGCTGCGCTCGCAGCCGTCCCCAGCCCGCTGCCACCTCGCACGCTTGGGGAGCTCCGCGTGGAAGCGAAGCCGAGGCAGGTGAGGGGATCGCAGGCAGCAGCCCCTGCGGAGCCGGCCCAGGAGTCTCCAAGCTAGAGCTGGCACCCTGTTCTCCCCGCCTCGTGAGCTCAAGCTCTTTCCCAGGCGTGAGGGAGGCTGCAGGGCATCAGGGGGGTGGCAGACCCGACGTCTAGAGCTCCTCACCCAGAGGAGTGGGCCCCGCTGCTGTGATGGCCCCGCTGCAACAGGCTGACCCACTCCCGGGGCAGGCAGGAGCAAGCTGCGGTGCCAGCCCTGGCACTCCGAGTTCCTCCTCCCGGAGCCTCCCGGGGTAGCTGTGATTTCCAAGCAGATGGCGAGCGGCAGCGACTTCTAGCTCGTGCTTGACTTCCCAACCTAGAAGTGTTCTGCTCCACACGGAGACGCGGCGTGACTTCCATCACGGGGCACCACCCGCCACCAGCATCTCGCCCACCCCGCTAACGGCAACGGTGCCACCCAGGGACCCCGCGGCGCCACAGAAGGGGGGGGGGGCATGCCAAACCCCACTGCGGATCGTTGGCTGTAAAGCGTTTGGGGGAGAGATTGGCTGCTTTCCCACTGCAGTGCAGCGATGTGGTTTTCCTCTCTGTGATACCAGAACAACCTGGAAGGCGGCTTCTCGAGGCAGGGGAGTGCAGACAGAGCAGGCACAGAGCCCCGGAGGCACCGCTGTGTGCTGCTGGCAGCATCGCAGGGCTCCTGCTCCGGGACCCAGGCTGCGGTTTAGCACCTCCTGGCTGGTTGAGGGGCTCCTCGTTTGGAGGCCAATTGCTCGGCACCTCTGAGACCACCCCCACCAGTCCCGGTGGCTGCCCCTGCACCCACCAGTGCCACTGGCTGTGCCAGCACTAAAGGGTGATCTAGCACCGGTTGGAAACACTTCAGGACCAAGCTTGAGGCAAGAGCACAGGTACTGGTTTGGACAGTCAGTTCCTAAGGGCTGGGAGCCCTAAAAAGACCCCAGTTCTCTGACACCGACTGCTTCCACCCTTGGCAGAAGAGCACAAAGCACCGGGACCCTTCGGGCAGGGTCCTGCCCCCCCAGCAGACCATCCCCACTGGTGGTTCCAGCCCCCTCCATGTTGCGGGGCCGTGGTGTTTGCTTTGCAACACCTGCCCCAACAGGAAAACCAGAGAGTTAACGGCTGGGTGAGCCTGGAGACAGCAGCCAGAGGAGACACAAGGGGCAGAGAACTCCGAGTACCCTGCCTGGGCTGCCCCTGTGCGGAACCTCTGGCAGCCGGGCTGCTGCGACCTTGAGAGACGGCACTAGGGCTCTGCTGTCGCCTCCACAGCTGTTCCCTCTGCCCACCAGCACCAACCCAGGCCCCGAGGTGGGGACCTGCGAGGCAGCAGGGGGATGCTTTAGGGTTATAGTCCCAAGGCAGGTGTTAAGGGCGAGTAACTGCAGGACGTACGCTGCTGTCCTAGTGCCTGCGGGGATGCTCCCAAGACACCCACAGCGGAGCCCTCCAGCCTGCTGGTGGGTGCAGCGCAGGCACAGCTGCTGCTGAGCCTCAGACCCACCTGGAGCCCCCATTCTGCACCCCCCCTTAACCCGGGGGAGCTGCTTTCCGCCTCAGGCACGAGTGGAGGCTGCCAGGACGAGCTATTCTTGAGATCCCGGAGTGACAGCCAGGGTTACTGCCGCACTAAGTGCCTCCACCCGGGACTCAGCCACCCCCCCAAATTAAACTCTGCCCTAAATAGTCCTCAGGAGCGACGTTCAGTGCCGGCACCTGCAGCCACCAGCCTGGTGGGAAGCCCAAGCGCAGACCTTTACCTCCTAAGGGTGTAACCTCCCCTCAACCATCCATCCACCCCCCCCAGTCACAGTCAGGACGAACGGGGCTGCCTGCGAGAGCATCACAACCTGGTCAAACCCCTTTCATTCACCGAAATCACCTGCAGGGTGATGGGTGGCCATCACCACCCTCATCCCCTGCAGAGCCCCCCAGCAGAGCCCCCCCAGCAGCCCAGCGCTGGCAGAGCAGAGGATGCCGGCCATAGTAACCCGGCAGCTACCGCACCAGGTTTTGTTCTCGAGTCTCCTTCCTTCCCCAGCAACAGCACAGCCCAGCCATTCGGTTCCCCCCGCGCCGGACCNTTCATTCACCGAAATCACCTGCAGGGTGATGGGTGGCCATCACCACCCTCATCCCCTGCAGAGCCCCCCAGCAGAGCCCCCCCAGCAGCCCAGCGCTGGCAGAGCAGAGGATGCCGGCCATAGTAACCCGGCAGCTACCGCACCAGGTTTTGTTCTCGAGTCTCCTTCCTTCCCCAGCAACAGCACAGCCCAGCCATTCGGTTCCCCCCGCGCCGGACCGTGACAGCAGCCCCCGCCCGCACTCGCGTTCGCCCTGCTGAGCCCGTGGGCACAGAAACCCCCAGGAAACTTCCCTCTGCCTCCCTCTCTTTTTATCTTCTCTTTTTTTGACCCCCCCCTTTCCTCCGGGGGGAGGATTTAGGGGAAGTCTGGGGCGCTTATCTCTGCTAACAAACCCCAGCCGGCTTAAAAGCCCCAACCGGTTGCTCAGTCGGTTGTCGAAAAAACCGGGAGTACAAATGACTAAGCTGCTTCCCCCGGGCTCTGCTCGGCGCTGCCCGGGGATGCTGCCGCCAGCCGCGGCCGCGATGCTGCCGGGGGGCTCCGCCGACGGTCCCCGGGGTGGGGAACGGTCCCTGCCCTCTTCCCCCCGACCAGACCCTCCCCGACCGCCGGCAGCGCGACACTCACCTTGACACTGGAAGCCCTGCTTGCCGAAGCCCCTGCGGAGAGAGAGCGCATTGAAGCACTGGGGGGTCCCAGCACGCTGGGTCAGGGCGGTGGGAGCGGCTCGGGGCGCGGGGTGCCGGGGGAAGCTGAAGGGGATGTTCCCGGAGGGGGTCGGGGGGGATCGGAGCGAGTGGGGATGGAAGCGACCGGAGCGTGAGGTGGGGGGGGCTCTCGGAGTGGCTCCTGGGGGGGGAAGCTGTACCCGGG
>VZRI01014340.1:84087-104622 GCA_013397515.1 Upupa epops | reverse complement strand
GGGCACCAAAACCCTCGCCCAGGTGCTTGGGTGAGGCTGCGAGGGACGAGAGCCGCTGCCAGCGGGCGACACAGCGGGCTCGGGCAGCGGGCTCGGCCCGGCCGGCCTTATCTCCCGGCCCCCCCGTTTATCTGGAGCCTCAGTGCTTGCACAGCCGGGGCCGGCAGGGCTGGCGGGGTTATTTGCAGCCCGCAGCAGTGCCCGGGTGAGGTGACCTCTGCCCGCCCGCAGCTCCCGCGTTGCTCCATCCCTCTCCTGGAAATCGCTGCCCGGGAGGGTGGAAATTTCCAGAGCCCTGCAAGCCCTGGGGGGGAGAGAACCCGGGGGGGATGGAGCCTCTCAGCCCTGGGTCTGCTGTTCGGCACGAAAATCCACCCAGCCCTCAGCTGGGGGGGGAGGATGCTCCCCGTCCCGCACAGCGCACGGCCTCCCCGCAGCTGCCTGGCACCCGGGTACCACAGTACCCACGGGGACCCTGGAGGGCTGACTGCAGCTCCTTCCCCAGGGACTGCAGCTCCATCCCCAGGGACTGCTCTTCCATCCCCAGGGACTNAGGGTGGAAATTTCCAGAGCCCTGCAAGCCCTGGGGGGGAGAGAACCCGGGGGGGATGGAGCCTCTCAGCCCTGGGTCTGCTGTTCGGCACGAAAATCCACCCAGCCCTCAGCTGGGGGGGGAGGATGCTCCCCGTCCCGCACAGCGCACGGCCTCCCCGCAGCTGCCTGGCACCCGGGTACCACGGTACCCACGGGGACCCTGGAGGGCTGACTGCAGCTCCTTCCCCAGGGACTGCAGCTCCATCCCCAGGGACTGCTCCTTCATCCCCAGGGACTGCTCTTCCATCCCCAGGGACTGCAGCTCCATCCCCAGGGAACTGCTCTTCCATCCCCAGGGACCTGCTCTTCCATCCCCAGGGACCGCAGTTCCCTCTGCCCCAGCAGCACCAGGACCTGAGGAGCCCTGTGGGCACAGAGTGAGGGACTGGCAGGGGCAGAGAGGTCTGGCAGCCTCCTGTCCCAGGCTGACAGCCGCCTCCCGTCCTGTGCTGGGGCCAGAGGGCTATTTGAGAGGAGCAGGAGATGCCCAGGGCCTGGCTAAGGCAGAGGGAGGGATGGAGGGAGCACAGGGAGGGTGCAGAGCGGGCACCGTGCTGCTGGCTGGAGCTCTGACGGAGCGAGGATCACAGCCCAGCATGGCACAGGAGGGGTTTCGGGCACCTCAAGGGCTGGCACTGCCCCCGTGCTCCAGCCCCCTGGCTCTGCCATGACAACTGGACTCGGGCTGCCGGCTGTGCCAGCGCGGTGGCCGCGGGAGGAGCGGGGAGCGCAGGAGCAGGCGGCCTTGGGGAGGGAGGAAGGGGCCTTTAGAGGTCACCTAGTGCAAGCCTCTGCTTCCAGAGCCCCAACTGCCCCGGCTGTGCCCGCTCCCTGGCAGAGCTCCTGCAGCAGGACCTGCACCCCGCGGGCATCCCCCTGCCACCAGGTCTGTCTCCGGGCTGGGTGACCTCGGGGGTCCCTTCCAACCCTAACGATTCCCCGCTGCTGTGAGCTCCAAGCCCCTCGTGAGGCCACAGCCAGCCTGGCTCCTGTCCCCAGAGGATGCCCCGTGCAGAGCGGGGGCACCGGGCGCTGGGCTGGCTGGAGGGTTGGGGCTGCCCTCACCGCCGACCCTCGCTAGCAGGGACCCTCGCTGTCACCCAGCCCTCTGCACCCCGCTAGGAGCGGACCTGGCACCGCACGGCCTCAGCCCTCTGCCCAGCACAGCCCTCTGGCTCTGCTCTTCCAGGCACCCTGGATGGAGAGGACTTTGGGTGCCCACGACGACACCAGTCAGAGCAGGGGACGGGCACCACGGGGCAGCAGGCTCAGGCACAGCCCCCGCCAGACCCACACTGGGGGCATCCAGTTCTGCCCCGGGTGCCAAGGAGAACACCGTGCCCTGTGAACCCACGTAGGCCTCCTGCACTGGAGAGAGGGCTACGAGAGAGCAGAGAGATTCAAGGGCCGCTGGGCAGGGAGGCTGGCAGGGAGGCAAGAGGCGATGCCCCTGGCACGGCCGTCCTGTCACCCTTCCATCCCGTTGCCTCCTTGCCCAACCTGGTTGCCACAGGATGGAAACAGAGGGGCCAGCACTGCTGAGGACAGACTCCCCCACCCCTGCTCAGGTCACGGTGAGCAGTCCTGGGTACCGCTGCTGTGCTCGGGAAGGGGGCACTGCCCTGTGCCCGCCGAGGAGGGGGCAGCCCCAGCACCCAGGGCCCAGCTCAGCGCCAACCCTGGTACCTGGGAAGAGGCAAAGGGTGCCGGCTCCTCTCCCAAGGGCACAGCCCATCCCTTCTCCTCGGGGCAGAGGGTTCGACGCCGAGGCCGCAGAGCCCCTGCCCTGGGGGGCAGCGGAGGGGAGGCCAGCTCTGCTGACTGCTCCTGGAACTGACAGCCACTGCCACCCTGTCTGTGCTACCCCAGCGGGCTCCTTCCCTCCAGCTCCAGCCCGAGCCCCCCCAACCCCTTCCCCAGCCGGCTCCTGCGAGTCACGGGCGCTGGGGAAGCAGCTCTTGCTCCTGCAGCTGCTGCCTGAGAGCCCCGGTGACCCCTCCGGTGCCGGGAGGGCCAGGCAGCGGCTCCGGCAGAGCTGGAGAGGTCGCCTGCAGGGAGCAAGAGAGCAGCAGGGGTAGAAACACCAGCACGTTTATTGTTCTCCACGGGAAGGCTGCGAGGGCTCAAACCAGGGGGCAGGCTCTTCCTCTGCTGCTGGCCACTGCTTTCTCCTCAAAGGGGAAGGCAGGAGGAGCAGAAGAGACCCCTGGCCCCCAGCAGCAGCGCAGCGAGAGCCCTTCCCCTCTCACCTTCGCATCCCTGCGCAGCAGCAGCACCAAGCCCAGGGAAGGGCAGTCCCAGGGCACGCAGGATGCCCCCCGCCAGGCAGCACCCTTCTTCTACCCCCCACCAGCCGTGGGGGCCGTGGCTCCTCCGCACAAGTCCAGGCATAGACAGCAGGGGAGGCCGGGGCGCCAGCAGCGCCCGGCTCTCGGCTGCAGCCCCCAGGGCAGGCAAGCTGCACGCGTGGCACCGGGACCAGAGTCCTGCTCACAGCGGGCACAGCCAGGCCAGGGGCCAGCGGGCACCCTCCACGCTGGCACCAACAAAGTCCCCTCGCTGCTGGCATCCTGTCTCGAGCAGGAGATCCATCGCTGCGGCTCCCGGCCCCAGGGCCTCCCTCCACATCAGAACGAGATGCTCGCAAGCCCTGTGGGAAAAGAAAGAGGGATGGGGGGGAGAAACAAGCGCCTGCTCCTGCACTGCCTGCTCCTGCAGGGACACTCGGAGCCAGGGGACTGCTCTGAGAGGTCTCTCTTTAAACTGGAACCCAGAGGATCCGGGGGAGGGAGGGAAATGGAAAAGGTTGTTGGAAGGAGCTCACGCGGCATCTCCCGCCGGAGAGAGTCAGACCCCCTGCCGACAGGCTTCCTCTCAGGCAGCTGGGGTACCTGTGCAGCCCCTCAGCTTCCTCTCAGGCAGCTGGGGTACCTGTGCAGCCCCTCAGCTTCCTCTCGGGCAGCTGGGGTACCTGTGCAGCCCCTCAGCTTCCTCTCGGGCACCCGTACAGCCCCTCAGCTTCCTCTCGGGCACCCGTGCAGCCCCTCAGCTGCTCGCAGCTGCAGAGGCAGCCCCCTCTCCTGCGGCAGGACACGTCTATCGTAGGGGGTCGCAGCCTCTCAGGGAGATCTCAAGGCAGGGGGTCAGCTCCGAGGTGTCCCAGGTCATTACCCAGATCGCTGCTGTCCTTGGAAGCCCAGCAGATGCAGTAGTGCTGCATGAGCTGCTCAAACAGCTCCTTCTCATCCAGGAACTCAAGCCCTTCTATCCTGTAGGAAGGAAAGAGAGAAGTGACTGCAGCAGGAGCCTTGGAGCAGCTTTCAAAGCCCTCTTCTTCCCTTCCCAGCCTGAAAACCCCGGCGAGGGAGGCAGTTCCCACCCACGAGTGGCAGTCTGTGCATCGTGAAGATCCCCACCTCTCAACTGTTAGGGTCCACACGGGGAACAAGCGACCCTCGAGACCCTCTCAGCTCATTCCTGCATGACCTCACACACCAGGGTGAACCCTGCCACTGCTCACCAACACCAGCACCTCCAGCAAGAGCAGCAGGAGACAGCTCAGCAGCCCCACCAGCACCGAGCTCTGGACACCAAAGGCTGCAGGGAAGGCAGGAAACCCTTGCAGCAGGGTTTCCCCAGACAATCCCAGCGAGCCCGTGTCGTGCCTTGGAAGAGGCATGGGCACACACCAGAGCAGCTTTAACAACTCTCCCCCATCAGCCTGGGATGAAGCACAAACCAAACGGTGCCTGCAGGCTCCGAGCTCCCCTTCCTGGGCTTCTCAGAGCTGCCTGCATGTCCTCCAGCCAGCACGCAGGGGAAGCTCTCCAGGCCGGGCTGGGCTGGCAGAGCTGCACCAGGCTCACTCCTCTCTCTCGCTCTACACGCCTGGAGCAGCAGGGTGTTTACAGCCCTGGAAGGGCTGCTACTGACAACCAGAGAGGCTGGGGGGCTGAAGCTGTACGACAGGCTGGCAGACGAGCAGTCCCAGCAGCAGAGAGCACTGCCTGCCTCGTTAACTCAGGTCACCTTAGCTGCTCCCCGGGCTCCGCAGCGGGCGGAAGGCGCCGAGCAGAGCTAAGGGAGGCAAGCACGCTGCGAGAGGAGTACGAGTCTGCCTCCCCAGGAGAGCCAGACAGTGCCCTCGCACAGCCCCTGCTCCTACCGAACCAACCCAGCGCTGTCAGGCTCTCACCCGCTCAGCTCTGCATCCCCACGTGAGGCTTCCAGAGAGCCAGGGAACTCGCTGGGCTAACCCAACCCCAGGTATGCTGCACCTCGGAGGTTACTCAGCTAGTACAGCCCCCTGCCCTCAGGCTGCTTTAGTGCAAACACTTAATAGAGCCCTGTAGCAGTCAGCCTGTAGCTGTTTGAGCTGCACTCTGGCTCCAGAGCCAGCAGCATCCACCAGGTAGAGGGTCCCAGCACGCAGCTGGACGCGCCTCTCCTCTCCCTGCTCAGTGCCACGGGTCACAGCACTGAACTCCCGCTCCACTGGGCTGCTCCCTCCTTCCTGGGCAGCAACATCCAGGGAGGGAAGGTCAGGACTGGCCGTCTGCCACCCGCTGGTAGTGGAGAAGCCAATGGGCAAGTGATGCCAGCTCGGCCTGCAGGACTGGAGCAGACCCCTGGCTGTCAGCTCCCCTGGGGACGGGAAAGCGGTGGCTTGTGGCGAGGGCAGTGCAGGACTCCATGCCAGCCACGCAGGGACGGGGAGGCTGGATGCTCACAGGGAGCAGCTCGGGCACTGCTGCTGCATCCCTTGCCAGCGAATGCCTGCCGTGAGGCGTTTGGTGCCAGAGCTGAGTCAGAGAGATCAGCGCTGCCCCTGGCAGCAGGGACCCTCTGGACCAGGAGCGCTGCTCCAGGCATCACCCCGAGGCTCTGCAGAGCTCCAGACGCGGCCGCACGCTGCCCCCTCCGTCACCCCCTAGGGGATGCCATGCCATGCCACGCCACGGAGCGAGCGAGCTGCCCCACAAGTGGCACCTGCAGGCGCCTCTGGCTGCGGGCAGGCGGTTGGCAGTACCTCCTGACGTCGGCCTGCGGCAGGCAGCTGTACACTGTCATCATGTCGATGGCCCGGGCGCTCTCCCAGCCGCTCAGCAGCAGCCGCTCCCTCTGCAAAACAAACGGGCACCACAGACCTCAGAGGAGCTGAAGGAGAAGACGAGGGAGCAGCTCTTCCTCCCCTCCCACCATGGATTCTGTAGGTCTCTGCGTGAGCTGCTGCTCTGAAGAGCCCTGACACCGAGCAGCCTCAGCACCGGCAGCAGGGGAGCACAGGAGGAGGCTCTGGCAGGTGACAGCAAACCTGCTGGAGTCCCCAGGAGCCTTCCTGCGGGAGTCTGGTATCACACACGGGCAAAGCTCTGCACCCCCTTACCTGGGAGTCCAAGGACCTGCAGAGCTCCACTCCAGCCAGGTGACACTGCCGCCGCTGCAGGTTCTCGATCATGATCTGCCCGAACCGGTCGCTCATGTTCACCTCGGGTGGAGAAGGACACACGGTTGTCTTGGTCGGCACAGGTACAGGACAAGGTTAGCAGGGAAGGCAGGAAACACCCCGGCTGCTCCAGCCTCACCCCAGGGCTCAACCCCACCGCCACCACCTCCTCAGCCCCTCCACTCACTCCCAGCACTGCCGCCTTGGCCGGGACCGGGCAGGGCAGTGCTGCGGGCTGTCAGCGCGGTGGCTCAGCTCGAGCAGAGCTCAGGAGCTCCTGCTGCCAATTCCTGGAGCTATCTAGCTCCCCCGAGGCAGCGTCTCAGTGCTAGGGAGAGGAGCTCGGCTCACGCTGATGTGATCTGTGCTCTGCTCTGCCAGAGGACACCGAGAGGGAACGAGGAGCCGCTAGCCTCTCGTCCCCTGGCTCGGCAGCACTTCGATGGCATCAGCCACGCGGGGATTAGGTCTGGGTGATCCTGGGTCAGGGAAGTCCGTGGGGAAGGGCTGGCCTGACGGACCCAGCGGGGCAAACTCAGGGCTCAGGACATCGTGAGCACCGGCTGGACAGGAGGACTCGGCCCCCTCTGCCCTCCCAAGTGTGGCCCCCCTCTGCCCAAAGCGACTGTGAGGGGGCTCTGCGAAGGCTGGGCTTGCTGTACCTGCTCGTAGTTGATGAACATCCCCACGGGGAAGGTGCTGGCTGCCCACTTCAAGAGGCCTGCGGACTGCTGCGGCGTCATGTACACCAGCACACACTCGGCCACCAGCAGCGTCGGCAGCCTGGGGAAACAAAGCACCCGGGCAGCCCTTCCCAGCAGAGGGAAGGAGTACTCCTGCCAACAGTTCCCAGCGAGTGAAGCCCCAGGAGCTCTGCACAGAGACCCCTCTAGCATCTGCATGCTTTCAGGCTGCCAGCTGAGTAGAGGAGGGGGACCTTCTCCCTCTCTCCAGCTCCCTGAAGGGAGGGTGCAGTCAGCTGGGGGTCAGGCTCTTCTCCCAGGCACCCAGCACCAGGATGAGAGGGCAGGGCCTGAAGCTGCCAGGGGAGGGTGAGGTTGGCTGTCAGGAAGCCCTTCCTCAGGGAAAGGGTGCTCAGAGCCTGGACTGGACTGCCCAGGGCAGTGGGGGAGTCCCCGTGTCTGGAGGTGTTGAAGGACAGCCTGGCTGTGGCCCTGAGTGCCCTGGAGTGGCCGCTGGGGTGCTGTTAGGTGCTGGGCTGGGCTGGAGGAGCTTGGAGGGCTCTGCCAGCCTCAGTCCCTCCGGGCTGCTGTGATTCAGTCCCACCGTGAGCAGAGCAGAACAGGTCTGCTCTGAGCCTTCCGCGAGCCGGGGCGGCGTGAGCTGCAGCGCACGTTGCGGTCTGTTCTGCAGGAGAACTGCACCCTGGACCTCGCCTAGAGAGCAGCACCGCCAGGAACACAACAGCAACTGGGAAAACCCAGAGCTCCTCTCAAAAAACAGCCGCAAGAAGAACTGTCAGGAGACAGAGCTGCTCAGCTCGGGAGAAGCAGCCTCACGTGTTCCCAGGTACCGTGACAGGACCGGGAGCCTGCACGCTGCCTCTGCCCCCTCCATCCCCGAGAAACAAACCTAGGGAGTGGCACCACCGCTCAGAGTCCTCAGAGCCACGGAGCTTTAACTGCTCGGAGGAGCAGGAAAGGAGAGAAGTCGCTAGAAGCAGGAGAAACTCCACGAGGAGCAGCGCTGTCGGCAAGCAAGGCAGGATTTCAGCAGCGCAGGGATGCAAATGGCAATGGGATGCGTTCTGCTTGCCCATCTGCTCTCTCCCACCCAGCCAGAGCGCCGCTATAAATACCTCCCCTGTGTGAAAGGTACGGCCGTCACCCACCATCGCCCCAACAATCACCCCCAGAGAGCAGCCGCCCCGCTCCGAGTTCTCAAAGGACCCCACGGCAAAGGCTTCAGCCAGAGGGAATGAAAGCGGGGGTCGAGGGGAGGCAACGGGGGCTAAGGACAAAGCTGGTGGATTTAGTCTTGATTTCACCCGCTCTGCTGGTGAAGATCTTGACTCACACAGCCCCTGCGTGGCCCAGGCACCCCGGGCAGGATGGAGGATGCTGACTGCTCTGGGTGCTGCCCGTCACTCAGCACCACAACTGACTGCACCCAGGAAAGGCCCCTCTGCCTCACACATCCCTCTCCGTAGCCCTGGGCTCTCTGTTCATTCATTTCAGCCCAATTCGAGCAGGGGGTGACTCCTCCTGAAGTCTCCAGAGGAGTTCAATTCACAGAGTGGAGAGAGGAAACTCACGGAAGCTCTGGGGCAGACGGCTGCTGCGGGAACTCACCCTCCCAGGGCAGGGGATGGGCGGAAGGAGGATGATTTACAGCTGCCTGCCCTGCCCGGGGAGCTGCGGCCACCGAAGAGCCAAGCAGCACCGACACAGAGAGCCTTCTCCCCACCTTACAGCTCCAGCAGGAGGTGAAACACCAAGCAGCAAAGAGTCCCGTGACGCCCGAGCCTCTCGGGAAGGCCAAGGCGCAGCCCGCAAGACAGAGCGGGCAAGGAGGACCCCGGTTTGAGTCTTGGCACTCGGAAGCAGTCACGGCACCGCCAGCCTGCTGGGCTCTGCGAGGCTGCGTGAGGTGTCTGAACAATCCCTTCTGCTCAAAGGGCTCGGGAGAGGTAACCATGGAGATGGCATAATGAGCTCTGGATGCACACGCTCGGCGCCCGAGCCTGACGGGGCTCTCGCCGTCGCGCTGCCACGAGCCCCTCCTAACGAAAGGAGTCACAAAACAAAGGTCAGTCTTACTGGACATCCAGGCTGTGCTTCTTCAGCTTGTCCTCCAGGTCCGAGGAGAAGCGGAGGTCTGCTCCCACTATGGAGTAGCGAGTGGAGTCCAGGCTGTGAGAATCTGCGAGTTCCAAGCGGTGGGAGAGCAGCGGTTACACAGGGAGGCCGAGAGCAGGACCCCCTCCCCAGCAGCACGGCGCAGGCTGAGCGATCTGAGCCCCCCGGCTGCAGCCCAGCCTCCCCGTCCCTTAACCCCCGACGGACAGACAGGGCAGCAGACGCCTCCTCCCGGGCTCCGCAGCCGCTCGGGCGCGGATGGGTTAGCCCAGCCGTTACCATGGTTTCGGGGAGAAGGAAAACGTGAGGAGCAACAGGTGAGGGTTGTGCTTTGAGGAGACTTCGGGGGACGCTCTGGCTGACCCACACGGAGCCACGGCCGAGCCAACACAGGGAGGGGTGGCCCAGAGGCCAGCAGCCAGCGCCGCGGAGACAGCAGCCGCGCGCAGAGCCAGGGTCTCAGACAGATTGGGCGGGGGGAGCAGGGAAAGTTCTCTCCCAGCCTTCCGGGATGATCTAGCGCTGGTATTTAAGCGTGGAGTTAAATTAGAAACAAACACTCACCCCGGGACACGGCAGGCAGCGAGAGCCTGCTGACACTTCCCACACGGAGGGGGAACGAAGCCCAGAACCCCCGCGGCTGGGAGGCACCTCGGAGAGCCTCGAGCTCAACCTTCAGCCCAGCGCTGCCAGGGCACCCCCAAAACCACATCCCTCAGCCCCGTGTCTGCCTGCCTCCCGTGAGGAAGGCAGCAGCAGCAGCACCCTGCTCTCAGCAGTTCTGACCACCGGTTGCCATCAGCTAGACCAGACGAGCCCAGAGCCCACGGCTAGCGTTTCACACCAGCAGGATCAAAGCCCCTTAGAGCGGGGAAAGAGCAGGCTGCTCTCACTCTCACGCACTGCCTTGACCAGAGCGAAGCCAGGAGGACAGCAGAGCCAGCCCGGGGTGGCAGAGCAGCAAGCAGGCGAGCAGGGAAGAGCCCTCCAGCGGGCCTGCTGCAGCAAGTCCTGGCTCAGCCCTGCCCGGGATCCTGCTGCCCGCACGCACAGCTCCTGGCCGGCCACACGGAGCAGGTGTCAAGGGCTACTGAGGGAAAGGGAAGCCAAGTGGCTCAAGCNAGGGGCAGGAGCAGGCAGCCCAGCTCCTGCAGAGAGTTACAGGGGGGAAAGCTAAAAAAACCCCCAGCCCTTGTGTGGCAAATGATTCAACATTTTGAGTCAAGGCTCCTTCCATGTGCGTGTTCTGTAATAGCTTTACTACTTCCCACACCCTTCTATTTCAGTTATTATATCAAGGCCATGATAATGGCATCACAGAGGGAAAAACCACCCCGTCGCACGGAGGGGAGCTCGCACAGGGGCCGCCTCTGCTGTCCGGAGAGGCGCTGAGCAGCAGCCCAGGGTCGGGGTCACCGCAGGCCCAGCATCGCCCGCTGCACTCGGCAGCCGGCCAGCNTTGACCAGAGCGAAGCCAGGAGGACAGCAGAGCCAGCCCGGGGTGGCAGAGCAAGCAGGGAAGAGCCCTCCAGCGGGCCTGCTGCAGCAAGTCCTGGCTCAGCCCTGCCCGGGATCCTGCTGCCCGCACGCACAGCTCCTGGCCGGCCACACGGAGCAGGTGTCAAGGGCTACTGAGGGAAAGGGAAGCCAAGTGGCTCAAGCATGGTTTAGGTTGGAAAGGACCTGCAGTTCCAGCTCACCGGCAGGGACACCTCTCGCCAGGCTAGAGGCCTGAGGGGGGTGTCTGCTACAGAAGAGGGCTACAAACAGCCCGAGGGAGGCAGGAAGAACCCCAGCAGGTGACTTCTGGAGCCAAGAGGGGCTGCAGATGCTCGGCAAGACCTCAGCTTGGCTTTCAAGTGACCAACTGTTTGCAGAGGGCACCAGCAAGTGGTAGTCAGCACCNCTGCTGTCCGGAGAGGCGCTGAGCAGCAGCCCAGGGTCGGGGTCACCGCAGGCCCAGCATCGCCCGCTGCACTCGGCAGCCGGCCAGAGCCAGGCGGCCACAGAGAGCCCTTCCCCGAGACGGAGGTCAGCGCCTCCTGCTCGCTCCACTCCGACTCCAGCACAGGAAAGCACGCGGACTCGAGGCCAGAGGAGTGCTCTTCAGAAGAGCTCAGCTCCCAGCCATCAACCCTCTCCAACCAGCCCCACTCGACTCCCCCTAGCCCTGCTGTGGCCGCAGGGAGCCACTGGAGCGATGCCCGCTGCAGCCCAGCAGACAGGCAGGGGGTTTGGGAGGTGGAGGTTGTGGAGAAGGGAAAACCAACAGTCACAGAGCCACAGCCTGGCCTGGAAGTCCCCCCCCAGTGCCAGAGCAGAAGGGGTCTGGTGGAAGCGTTCCTCGGGATCGCCTTCCTCTCCTCCTGAGCCCCTTCCTCCCGGTGCAGCGGTGGTGCTGCCGTCCCCAGTACCCGCCCTGCCTGCTTCTCCTTCCTCAGTCCATTCAAACAGAACGTACTCGTTCCTCCACACATTCTGCTGCCAACTTCCCTCGGCTCCCCATTGACGGCTGTTGGCAAACACAGGCACAGATAGTACCCAGGCAGAGCCGCAGGCACGTTACACACAGGCTGACAGAGTCCCTCAGAGCTCCCCGCTCCAGGCACCTCCGAGAGCCCCTCGCTCGGCATCCCCCTCGCTCGCAGCGCCCCGTGCCTGCGTCTCCAGGGGAAAACGAGCCCTTCACGGCAGGCGACTTCCAGAAGCAAGAACAGAGAGGCAGGAGGGCTGATAAAGGAAGAGGGGAGGGTTCAGGCTCTGCCCAACCGCCCCGCAGGGCTCTCTGCTGGCTGCCACCTCCGGCCTAGGCACGGCACTGAAAAACCCCTCCCTACAGCAGGTCCGAGGGATGAAGAGACCCTGCTCCACTGAGCAAAGAGCCTGCTAGGTTGGAAACTCAGGCTGAGAACCGCTCCATCGCTCCCCACTTAGAGCGGGCACTGCGTGGCCACGGCAGCGGGCGGCGGTGCTGCCCCCAGCCCGGGGGCTGAACACGGGTGCAGGGCCATCAGCAGAGAACAACGTGCTGCCACTGCACGGTCTGGCACCACCTGCCACCTCGCTGCAGCCTCCGATGCTCTAAGCAAGAGAATCCGCTCTGTGAGGGAGCAGCGCGGGTGCAAACGCAGCTGCCAGCCTCTGCCTCTCTGCAGGGGAAGGGAAACGGTGCAGAACAGCGAGCTGCTCTGCACTGAGCCCATCTGTCCTGGTGCTGAACCTCCCCCCGGCCCACACTCTTCTGAAGGGGTCTGCCCCAGTGACCTCCCCACAGACAGGAGGCCTTGCACGCTCCTGCAGACCCCTGTCTGGATGGAGAGCCCTGCAAACTCCTGCAGACCTCTCTCTGGATGGAGAGCCCTGCACGCTCCTGCAGATCTCTGCCTGGATGGAGAGACCTGCGTGCTCCTGCAGACCCCTGTCTGGATGGAGACCTCTGGATGGAGAGCCCTGCACGCTCCTGCAGACCCCTGTCTGGACAGAGAGCCCTGCACACTCCTGCAGACCCCTGTCTGGATGGAGAGCCCTGCAAGCTCCTGCAGACCCCTGTCTGGATGGAGAGCCCTGCAAGCTCCTGCAGACCTCTCTCTGGATGGAGAGCCCTGCACGCTCCTGCAGATCTCTGCCTGGATGGAGAGCCCTGCACGCTCCTGCAGATCTCTGTCTGGATGGAGAGCCCTGCACGCTCCTGCAGATCTCTGCCTGGATGGAGACCTCCACCAATGCACAAGGCACTGGTGGATCTCAAGCAGGCAGGGCCCCGTGGTGTCACCCAGCTCAGGTCTCAGCTCCACGGCTGACTCCCCACTTAGAGCCCCATCCCAGCAGCGATTCCTGCCCAGGTGCCACAAGGGACAGGAACTGCCCATCTGGCCCTGATGCCCTTCTCTAGACCCCAGCTTCCCAGTCCTTATCCCTACCTCAAGCCCCACGGAAGTGAGGAGCATTTACCTGCTTGGAGCCACTGCTTCACCTCAGTCCCCGTGCTGGGGCACTCCCTGAGCACTGCACCACTCTGACAGCCCCACCAGTCAGACCACAGGCCCCCCAGCACCCCATCCTGCCCCTGCGGGAGCCAACAGCCGCTCCCGAGGGAGAAGCAAAGAGAGGGCGAACAGGTACTGCTGGCATCCGTGCTGCTGTCTTTCCCCAAGAGCCCTTGCCCTGGATTTGGCTTTCTGGAGCGCTGGGGAGCCAGTGTGCTCACGGATGCGTTACGGGAGCCCCCAGACCCCGCTGGCAGGCAGCGGCCCCCCGTTCAGCGTGAGGCACGAGCTATTTATTCCACCCGTGCTCGCCGCCCGCTCTTAACCCGCACGGGATTTATCACCCAGCCGCTAACTGCACGAGATTCTGCTGCAGCTCCCGCCGACTCTGAAGAGTTTGGACTTGCCAACAAGCTGCCACTCTCCAACCACTCTATTTTCCCAATCATTTCCTGGTGTTGAACAACAACAGATCCCTCAGCACGGATCTCCAGCTCCCTCCGTAACCAACATTAGCACCATATGCCCACCCTCCGTCCCCAGCTCCCCATCCATATGAGAACCGTTCCTGCCTTCCCCCCCACCCTCGACTGCCGGGCGGCTCCTCTGGCAGGGGATGCTGTCAGAACACGGTGCAGCACCACGCTAACTGGATGTCCTTTCCCAGAGCACCCCAGCGGGGTCTGGGGGCAGCACGTACCCTCTACAAGAGCCGTGCGGACTCTTCCTCAGCATGCTCTACTGCTCCTGTCCTCTACTGAGTCTCTTGGCAAGGCTCTCCCCTGCCTGGGGTCCGGCAGAGACAGCAGTCCTGCTGCTTCGTCGACCCCTGGGTTTCTCCTGGAGCCCACCTGAGCCACAGCAGGCACCTCCAGCTGAGGCAGAGGGAGTTTTGGAGCGAGAGGGCAGGCAGGGGTGAGCAGCTGGGTGAATGTGCTGCCCAGCTCCCTTCCATCTCCCCATCAAGTGGTCTGGTTTGGCTGCTCAGCCCACAGCCTGCTCCATGGGCACTTCCACAGGAGGCAGAGCTGTTAGGTCAGTCTCCCAGCGAGTGTCCCCAGGGCTTTCACTCCAGCTAACCTGTGGCTATCGCCTGGCAGTTCAAACTGGGAGGTCACGACAGGCTTCCAGCACCGCCGAGTGCCTGGACACTACCTGCTGCATCCCTCTGACCTCAGTGCAGCGCAGCCTGCAGACAGCAAACGGGCTGCTCTACAGTATTTAAAGAGCTGAGAGAGAACAAGAGCAGCAGCTCTGGAGAAGCAAGGCGCTCTGGCACGTTCCAGCAGAGACACTAATTGCTGTTGACTACCGTGATGGCTCATTAGCAGGTTTTGATTACAGTGCACCGCCCCAGCGCGATGCCTCCGCTGTTGCTTCGCTGTAGTGGATGCAGCCACGGCCGATCAGGAACACAAACCCTAACCAACCCTTCCGAGGGGCCCTCGGGAGGTCTCCCCAGGGGAAACCCAGGGGTACTGCGAGCCTGAGCGGTGCTTCGGAGCCCTTGTCCTGAGCTGAGGCTTCCCTGCTGGGCGCTGAACATGTTCCTCAGTGGAACCCGGAGTGGGTTTCTCCCTGACAGTCCTGACAGAGACACAGCGAGGCGATAAGCCAGGAGTACAACCCCTCCAGACCTCACCTGCTCCCAATACTAGAGCACAACGAGGCGCTAGCTCCTGCGAGCGGACGGCGCGGGCTGCGCGTCTCCTGCCACACGTGAATACCCTGCTCCTCACGAGCCAGAGGGGAGACGGAGGGGAAAGCTGCACAGATGTGCTCAGCCAGGACGCACGGAGCTAGCGGCAGCGCCTTCCCTGCTCTGCCACCGAGAAGAAGCCTAAGTTAAGCCTAAGAAAAAAAAACCACCCCAACAACTTTCTGGCAGAACAAACCCACTTGGAGAGAAGACGTTTGGAACATGACAGAGAACAAATGGGCAGGAGTCTGTACGAGAAGAAAAAAGCCTCTTTTCCCTCTCAACTCGCTGTCCAAACAGCATCTCAAAGACTAAAAGCCTGCCCACATAGCAGAACAAAATGATCGGGGCCGTTTCGCCAGCGCGGCAGCGCAGCGCTGCCTGCGCGGGGAGATGACTCACCTATTAGGAGAGAGTCCCCTGAATGGGATTCCATAATTGGTTTTGACAGGGGAGGTTTGGATCTGTGGGAAGAAGGAAGAAGCAGCGCTGAGCAGCTACAGTTTCTCTGAACAGATACCCGTGTGTGTGAGTGTCAGAGACTGGAGGGTACCTCTGCCCTCTGCTGGAACCGAAACCCTTTGCAAGCCAGCCCCTGGAGCAGGGTGCAGGCGAGTTTGACACCCAGTGACTCAAGGTTTGCAGTCATCTCGCAAGAGAAACCCAGACACTGACATCAGGTTCCTCCGAAAGCTCTGTCAAACCCAACACTCACGCACTCAGAGCGGCTCTGCTGCCTCTCCGACTGAGCCTGCAGCCTGGGGGTTTATGACTGTCTTTGTTGAGAGAAGCTCTCTTTCCCCTCTGCTCTGCCCTGGGGAGACCCCACACCTGGACTCTGGTGTTCAGTGCTGGGCCACTCAGGTCCAGGAGGACACAGAGCTGCTGGAGAGAGCCCAGCACAGAGCCACAGGGGTGATGGAGGGAGGGGAGCAGCTCCCTGCTGAGGAGAGGCTGAGGGAGCTGGGGAAGAAGGAGCCTGAGGGGGGACCCCATGGCTGCTGATCAAGATGGAGAGGGTGGGGGTCAGGAGGAAGGAGCCAGGCTCTGCTCAGGGGCACCCAATGCCAGGACAAGGGGCACCGGGTGTCAGCTGGAACAGAGGAGGCTCCACATCAAGGGGAGAAGCAGCTTCTTCCCGGGGAGGGTGCCAGAGCCCTGGCAGGGGCTGCCCAGGGGGGCTGGGGAGTCTCCTTCTCTGGAGCCGTTTCAACCCCCCCGGGCTGCTCCTGTGCCCCTGGATCTGGGGGCTGCTGCTGTGGCAGGGAGGTTGGACTGGGTGATCTTTCAATGCCCCTTCCCATCCCTCTTGCTCTGTGATGCCTGTACCCACCGTGAGGCCGCCCTGCCCACCACACTTTACATAACTAGGGATGAAGTCAGCCTGACCCCCTAAAGCCCCCTCAGATCAACCTCTCCAAACACAGCAGCACACTCACACGCAATGACTTGGCTGCATAACGAGACCCTCATTCTGAACCCCAGAGCAGGGAGAGCTGCTCAGGAGAGAGATGAAAGGTCCAGCCCCGCACCGCTCGCAGGAGGCTTTCACTCACTTGATGTTGTGTATTTTTCTTGCCACGATCATGGGAAAATCCACTTCAAAGTATTTCTTGGGGAGAAGATTTTCATCCTGGGAAGCGGAGGAAGACTGGAATCAGTGACATTCGAGTCTCTCGTGCGTGACAAGGCACAACCTCAAGGCCCAACCAGTACTGGTTTAGCTTACGCTGACACCTGCAACAGCAGCAACACCGGCAGCCCCACAGGATCAAAACCCCGACAAGACCGGGTGGGAGAGCCAGGGCACCCTCTCAGCCCTGAGGAAATGATAGTGCCTTAGGCATCGCAGCAGCTGGAGCCCCTGTATCGAGTGCTCCAGCCACATCCCCTCAGGAGCCAGCAGCAGGAAACAACGACGGGTACCCCCAGCATACTGTTCTGCTGAAGGAGCGAGGAGTGTGCTGCACAGCTCCTCACAGAGCATGTCCCACAGCCCGTCCTCACAGCAGCACCCCTCTGCTCCACAACAGGGGCAAACCTCCTCATCCCACACTGACACCGGCAGAGACAAGCTGTGCCACCGCCCTCCCTGTGCAGCAGGTCCTTTGTCAGGGGGATGAACGGCTCCTTCTGGCTCGTCAGCCTCCCCAGCCTCTCGGCAGCAGATTAAAGCCGCCAGCAGAACGCTGAGCCCTGTGTTTACCCAGTCCCAGCCCCTGCACGTTAATGCTTCCACAGCTGCTCCTCATGAGGAGAAGGAATTGGGATCACAGACCTTGCTTCAGCTTCAAAGGGGAGCCAGTGAAGCCCTGCACTGGCCCAGCTCGCACGGGAAGGCGGGTCAGCACAAGGCTGCTCAGCTCACAAAACTCCCCCCGTTTCTCTCCCTTCCACTGCCAACCACAACGCAAGCAGCCCCCCCCTCAGGCTTCTCTTCCCCGGCTGACGAGTGCCAGCGAGAAGCCAAGCTGCCGTGGAGGTGTCTGCAGAGTGACAGTGGCACAGAGCAGCCGGATAATCCCCCCGCTGCGGCTGGCAGACAGGCGTCCTCGCAGGCAGGATCTCACGCCGACAGAAATGATTCCAAGCACAGAAACAGAGCCTGTGCAGTGCTGAGCTTCGGGGCCTCACTCCTGCCTCGTGGAGGGATAAAAAGAGCATCATCCTCAGCTTCAGGGGGACAGTGAAGGGAGGAGGTCAGGCTGCTGAAAGCCCACTAGGTGTCAGCTCTGTCACACGCTGGTGGGACAGGCTGGGACAAGCACAGCCACTCCTGCACACTGAGGTCTGCAGGGTCCTAAACTGCTTATCAGGCAGCTGAGAACTTCAGCAGCCCAAGCAGGGCCAGCCCTCACCGGCCTCAAACCTCTCCCTTCAGCCTCGCTCGTTACCTTGAGTCTCCAGAACAGGGTGTCCATGCCAGCGCCCAGATTGACAATCTGACAGTTGCACTCTGTCTTCTTGAGAAAAGCTTTAATCAGGTAGCTGACCCCGTGCACACGAGCGTAATAGCCTGGCAGTGAAAGGGAGAGAGGAGATCCTTTGTAGTGATTATTTCCACCTGCTGAGCACTAAGACTGCCAGGAAACTCTGCTACCTCTCTGTGGATCTACAGGTGAAGTTACTTAGGAACTAAAACATGCCTCAGGACACCTAACGTGTCCTGGCTTTGCTCTCAATTCCTGACAAAACCTGGCCTGGGAACAGGACAAGACTCCTCATGTGCATAAAGGTTTGGCCCAGCCTCAGCTCAGGCTGGGCAGAATCACCCCAGCCGGTGTGTTGAGACATTCTGTTCGAAACAGAGGAGGCAAAGGACACGAGTTTGAGATTAAAGACAGTGGAGTAAAAGATCATAGAATCCCTAGGGATGGGAAGGGACCTCGAGAGATCACCCAGTCCAACCCCCCTGCCACAGCAGGATCACCCAGACCCAGTGGCACAGGAACACAGCCAGGCGGGGCTGGAACGTCTGCAGAGAAGGAGACTCCACAGCCCCCCTGGGCAGCCCCTGCCAGTGCTCCGGGACCCTCCCTGGGAAGAAGGTCCTGCTGAGATGGAGAGGGAACCTCCTCTGCTCCAGCTGGCACCCAGTGCCCCTTGTCCTGTCCCCAGATGCCCTTGAGCAGAGCCTGGCTCCATCCTCCTGACACCCACCCCTCACAGACTGAGAGACAGGAATGAGGTCCCCCCTCAGCCTCCTCTTCTCCCAGCTCCAGAGCCCCAGCTCCCTCAGCCTCTCCTCATCAGGGAGCTGCTCTCCTTCCTTCATCCTCTTCATTGCTCTACGCTGGACACCCT
This sequence comes from Upupa epops, assembly GCA_013397515.1. Taxonomy (NCBI): domain Eukaryota; kingdom Metazoa; phylum Chordata; class Aves; order Bucerotiformes; family Upupidae; genus Upupa; species Upupa epops. Next base: position 86,274 of record VZRI01014340.1, on the reverse strand, counting down.
CCAGCAGCTCTGTGTCCTGGACCTGAGGGGCCCAGAACTGGACACAGTACTGCAGATGGAGTCTCACCAGTGCAGAGTAGAGGGGTAGAAGACCCTCTCTCGATCTGCTAACCTTCCCCCTTCTGATCCCCCCCAGGATGCTGTTAACCCTCTTGGCCACCAGAGCACAGTGCTGGCCCAGAGTCACCCTGCTACAGCCTGCAGTTATCACTGTGAGGAAAAGTGGTCTCGTTCCTTTCTGCCTTTGCTGCCCTCCAGCACACAGAGATTCCTACTCTCCAGGACAGCGAGGGAGAGACACCTTTGCCCTCGTCCACGCTCACGTGCCCACTTGCCTCTGTTGATTTCAGGTGCCTTCCTCTCTTTGGCCTGTCTCACGAAGTACTGGATGTAAGGGTCCTTCCAGTAGCCGACACTCACAGCAAACCTGCCCAGCGGAGAGAAAGAAAGAAGAGAGATGCAAACAGACCACCGGGACTTCCCGCACAGGGCACACAGGCTGGAAAGGTCCTGCCCTGGCTGGGGTGTGAACACACGAGACAGCTTGAGAAGCCTGCTGAGTGTGGAGCTGTCTCAATTAAGATGCTACACTAAGCCTAATCAACTGCTGGCTCCCGCCCTATTAAACAGCAAGCTCCTCGTTTATGGCCTCTGTGCACTCCTGCAAAGACCTAACCTCAAGGAATTCCTCCCCGAGGACCCAGCACGCAGAGGACGTGTGCGTGAAGTGCCTCAGAGCACAGCGAAGCGTGAGTTACTGCTAGACAGAAGCACAGTGTCTCAGTCACTGGTACCACGGAGGGACCCTTACGGGATGTCTGCACTTACCCACCCACCACTCCAAGCACAGCCAGCAGCCCCGCTCCACTCTGATTGAGCTCACTAGCCTGACTGAGGCATTCATAACTTTAAACTCCGGTAAAACAAACGCAGGAGACTACAGGCTGTGAGAACAGGAGGTGAATTCACCCCAAGCACAACCCCACCACCTCCCAGCACAGGAGAAAGGAGCTATTCTGGCCAGTATCAGGAGGGGCTTTTTCCAGACACCCAGCACTGCTGGTGTCTCTGGTCCCTGCTGCGAGGCAGCGTGATTCTGGCTACTGCGGGGTTCACCAGCAGCCTCCGAGGGGAGCGCTGGGCAGAGGGAGGCTCTGGCAGAGCTGAGGGTTAAAGCTGCGGGGGGAAAGCAGCTCCTGAAAGAACCACGGCCCTTATGAAGGGGACCCGGACACAGCTGCAGTTCGGTCACCCATTCACAACCGAGCTCCGTACAGCCCCGGGGCGGAGGGGGGGAGCGGGACTGGGGCGCCTCTTGGCCCGAAGGCCCCACCAGAGCCCTGGAATTCGCTCCGGGCTCCGATACCAACGAAACACCGGGAGGAGAAACAGGGACCCCCTCTACCGCGGGGGCCGCCACCTCCCCACCCGCTCGACCTGCACCGAACACCCCCCAGCTCCGTCCCGGGGCCAGGCCCGGCGCAGGGAGGCACCGGAGGGGCACCGGGAGGGCCCGACCAAGCCCGCTCCACCGCCCCCCAGCCCCAGTACCGTTTGCAGACGGACGCGTCCTCGCAGGTGCCCCGGACGGCCTCGTCCGCCTCGTCCGGGGAGTCGCGGGCGGCGGCCNTCTCCTCTTGAACCCTTGCCCATCCCATCCCAGTGTTTGGCACTGAGTATCCCCACAGCCTCAGCACCCCTGTCCGGACAGTAGCAGCCGTGCAGAACAGGTGAACCCGCCCCAGACAGAGGTTGGGTATTGTCTGCCTCCCGCACTCCTTGTGAAGGGGGGACCGGGGGGTCGTACCAGGTGGGGGGCTGGGTCCCGCTGTGGTGAGGCCTGACAGCGGCTCTCGGTGTGTTCCGCAGAGGACGGAGAGATCTACAGGTCCGAGGAGTGCGACCTCGACTACAGCAGCCGGCCAAGCCGCAGCCCAGACAGCGAGCTGCAGGACGACGAGGAGTTGTGCAGCGAGGAGAGCAGCAGCAGCAGCAGCAGTAGCAGTAGCAGTGGGTGCCCGGGGGGTCCCGGGAGAGCGGCCGCCGCCATGAAGAAGCAGTTCAACCGCATGAAGCAGCTGGCGAACCAGACCGTGGGCAGGTGAGTGGCCGCGGGGGTGGCGGCGGCGGCGGCGGCCCGGCGCGGTTGGGCCCAGGCGGTGGCTCAGCTCCCTTGGTCCCGGTGAG
>VZRI01014340.1:17469-35430 GCA_013397515.1 Upupa epops | reverse complement strand
GCTGGGGTTGTGCTGCCACAGGAGCTCTTGCCAGGCAGCCTGAGCCCCGTCAGGCTGGCAAGTGCTGCCCATAGCAAGGGGCACTGTGGCCAGCCCCGCAGAGAGTGATGCTCTGGCTGAGCCGCCTCCCCTGTGGGGTCACTCTGAGCCACCGCTGGGTCCCGGGCAGACAAAGTGCGGGGCCAGAGCTGGTGCGGGAAGCCCCGGGGAAAGCTCCAAAGCCCGGGCTGAATAGGGAGGAGGAGGAGGAGAACAAACGAGGGGGAGGGATGGCGAGAGGACCTTTGTGAGCAGCAGCAGCAGCCTCCTCTGCTGGGCATTTGCTGCTCTCCCTGCTCGTGGCCGATGCCCACTTGGCCCCGCACAAGCCCCGCGGGGCACCCAGGGCGGGCAATGCCCTGGCACCACGGGGCTCCTTCTCGTGTCAATCCCCGAGGGGGAGCGGGTTGTGCAGAGGCCCGAGCACAGCTGCTCCTTGCAGCAGAACCCCCCGCACCCCCTGTCCCTCTGTCGGGCAGGGGTGTCCGAATGCTGCTCCCCCCCGCCCCTCCGAGCTCAGCGCACGGGCCCCCCGTTGCTCCTCCCCACGGTGGTCCTGCCCCAGCAGAGGAGGGGAGGGGGGGGCTGACTGGGAGGTCCCCAGAGGTCCCCTCCAACCCCGCGGCTCTGCGAGGGGCCCCGCTCCGGGCAGAGCCCGGGGAGCGCAGGGGTCCCGCGGCTGCTCGCGGGGGTGCGGGGTGCTGTGCGGTGCTCTCGCCGCTCACCCTCCCGAGCCCGGCCACCTACCCGCCACCGTGTAGATGGCCGTGATGGCCAGCAGCCCCGCCACGGCGATGTAGAGGTCCCAGTGCAAGGCTTGCTGGATGAAGAGGGCTCCGGCGTACATGTCCACCTGCGGGAGGGACGGCGGGGTGATGCTGCCCAGCCTGGCGGGGCTGGCAGTGCCAGGGAGCACCAACACCCAGCCGGCCACACCGTCCCCTTTCGGGGTGCTGCCTGGTTTGACCCCTCATCCCGCTCTGCCCAGGCTCGGGGGCACCGGGGTGAGGGCACCTCCAGTGGGCTGGGAGGGGGGACCCGAGCACCTGCGGGGAACCCCCTCTCCCCAGCCCCTGCAGAGCAACCCCCCTCTCCCCAGTCCCCGCCGATTCCTCCCTGCTGATAACGGGAAACAGTGCCCTCAGGGCTGGGACCCTGCCCCGAGCAACCGGTGCTGGGGCTCAGGGCAGCTTTAGGACGGCAGCCTGCAGCCCCGGGGGTGCCCAAGGGTTCTGAACACAGGAGTGGCCTCAGCAGAGGATCAGAGAGGAGTGGAGGATGGGAGGGAGCTCAGTGCCACCCCCCTGCCATGGGCAGCGACCCCTCTCCCAGACCAGGGTGCCCAGAGCCCCATCCAACCCGGCCTTGGGCACCGCCAGGGATGGAGCAGCCACAGCCTCGCTGGGCACCCTGTGCCAGGGCCTCAGCCCCCGCACAGGGAGGGCTTTTCTCCTAAGATCTGATCTAAACCACCCTCTCAAAGCTCATCTGTCACTACAGGCTCTTGGGAAGCCCTTCCCTGGGGTTCTCACAGCCCCCCTTCCCTGGGGTTCCCACAGTCCCCTTCCCCAGGGTTCTCACAGCCCCCTTCAGGTGCCGGGAGGCCACCCGTGGGTTTCTGCTGAGTGGAGGTCCCAGAGGAGAGCCTCAGCCTCCGTCCTCGATGCCACCCGAACCCAGCAGTGGGAGGGGACCAGGCCAGCCCTGTGCCAGCCAGCCTGTGCCAGCGTGAAGAACACGGAGAGGACCCTGCCTGCTGTGGCAGCCCCGCAGGCCGCTGCCTGGTTAATGAGCAGCCTGCTTGTTCAGGGCACCGCAGCCAGCAGCTGCCCTAAAGCACCCAGTGCCTTCCCCCAGCACCTTCCTCAGAGCTTCCCCTGCCCGCAGGCTGCTCGGGCTCTCTGTGCGAAGACCAGGGCCAGGGGCAGGGTNGGGGGCAGTGCTGGGCCCCTCCCTGCAAGAGAGAGCTGGAGGGGCTGGAGTGGGTGCAGAGGAGCAACGAGGCTGGGGAAGGGACTGGAGGGAGAGGCTGATGGGGAGAGGCTGAGGGAGCCTGGAGGAGAGGAGACTCAGGGGGGACCTTCTCCCTCTCTCCAGCTCCCTGAAGGGAGGGTGCAGTCAGCTGGGGGTCAGGCTCTTCTCCCAGGCACCCAGTGCCAGGATGAGAGGGCAGGGCCTGAAGCTGCCAGGGGAGGGTGAGGTTGGCTGTCAGGAAGCCCTTCCTCAGGGAAAGGGTGCTCAGAGCCTGGACTGGACTGCCCAGGGCAGGGGGGGAGTCCCCATCTGTGTCTGGAGGTGTTGAAGGACAGCCTGTGATGCTGTGTGACTGCGTTTGCTGACAGAGGCACCAGACCTAACACCACCCCCGCTGTCAGGGCTCGGGGTGTCAGCATCTCCCTTTCCCCAGAAAGGAGAAATCAGGGGGTTGTGTGGGACCCCAAAGCAGCCCCTCTCTGTCCTCCTCAGCACTGTGCTCACTCACCCTCCTGTGCCAGCGCAGGGGAGGTCAGGAGCTGCCTCCCCCAGCCCCCCGGCTGCTGTCTCTGTGCCCCCAGGCTCAGCCCAGCTCCAGCCCCTCCTGCTCACCGATATTTTGGTGAAGATGTAGATGAACAGGTAGAGAATGGCCAGGAACATCTGAATCCTCCTCCCTCCGAAGCGCCTGCGCAGGTACTCAGGCATCGTGGTGACCTACACGAGGGGGGGGGGTCAGGGGAGGGGGGCACACGGGCACTGCTTGAGCTGCTCACCCTTGATGCCCGAAGGAGCCTGCTGCTCGCACTGAGCTGCTGTCAGGCTCTCAGCTGCCTCCTGGGGCCGTGCAGCAGCCTAGCAGGAGCTGCCTTTGCTGCAGCACCTCTGTCAACAGGGAGTGAGAGGCTCCAGCTGTCTCCTCAGGGCACAGAGCTTCTCTGCTCCACTGCTGGGGTAGCCCGACAGCCTGAACCCCCCTCCTGCCCCAGGCAGCAGCTCTCCTGTCCTTCCCCCCAGCCCAGAGGCAGCAGCAGGTGGTTTGAAAGCCCCTGGGGCACTCAGCATCCCCTCGACTTACTCCTGCGGCGATGTAGATGGGGAGGAAGAGCCAGGCCAGCACCAGGACACAAAACATCCCCTGCAAAGGAACGGGGGGGAGCTCAGAGGGGCCAGGAGGGAGCTCGGAGGGGCCAGGAGGGAGCTCGGAGGGGCTGGTGAAGGCTGCAATGGGGTGGATCAGTGGGGACAGGAGGACTGGGTTTCCCTCGGAAGCCTCAACCCCCCCAGCAGCTGTTCGGGCAGGAGCAGCCTGAGCCCTTGGAGCTGCCAGACCTGCCCCTTGGGTGGTGCCCTGGTGGGGTTGGAGTTGCCCCATCGGGCACGGAGGTGGCAGCTCCACACTCACGTTCCACTCGTAGGCTGTGGCAGCGATTCCCGAGGCGGCTCCCGACCCAGCCAGCCCGATGAAGTGCCCACTCCCGACGTTGCTGGCGAACAGGGATGCCCCCACCTGGGGAGGCACAGGGAGTGGCCTCAGGCCCTGGCACCCATGGTCTCAGATGTTCACCCACTCGTGGCTAGGGGGGACGTGAAGTCCTTGCCACCCTCTGCCACCTCCTTCTCTCGCCCAGTGGCTCTGGCACCTCTCTCCAGCACCTCCCACCCTTCCCTGCCTTCCCCCTCCTCTCTGGGATCGGTGGGACCCTCCTGTTTCAAACCGGTGCCCGGTCCCTTGCGGGGCAGCAGGGCTGAAGGTGAAGGTCACCAAAGGAAACCCCAGATCACCGGGTCCTTGTGTTGGTCCCTACTGCCTCCCCAGCCCCAGGGACCCCACCGAGCAGGCTGTCTCCACACAGGGACCCCCCCAGCTCATCCCAGGGAAGGCTGTGGAGCCAGGCAGGGTCTGCACTCTGCAGGGTGGCTCTGGGGGGGTACAAACAGCTCTGCAGCTTCAGATGTGGAGAAACCCCAGCTGTTAGAGCCTGCAAAACCCCTTACCCAGCCTGCGGGCTCCAGCAGGGCCAGCAGAGGTACTCACAGGCCACCAAACCATCTGTCCTCCAGCTAGGAAGTAGCCCTTCACCGTGCTGCGCTGCGTCTTCCACATGGCCTGGGGAGGCAGAGGAGCAGGAGGTCTCAGCAGTCCCTGCGGGGGCTGCTCAGAGCACCCCTGACTCTCTCCTGTCATCATCCGATGAGAGCCAGGGGTCTCTGGAAGGACCTGCTGCTGCTGCAGGGAGAACCCGGGGGACGGGAGCAGGGGACCGGCGATGCTGTAGCCCTGCGCGGCCCCTTCTCTCCGCTCAGCACCCTGGTTCCTTGTTCTCTATGAGAAGCGAACAGGATGGCAGCAGAGGGCTGAGCGGGGCAGCCGTGGCCATCCCTGGGCACTAGGGGCAGCCAGGAGAGGTGCTGGGCACTGCCCACTGCCTGCTGTCCTCTGTGGGTTTCTCTGTCCCCCGTGAGGAGGGAGCAGCAGCTCCTCTCTGCCCTAGGACGGGGGCTGGGTGCCCCTGCCAGCAGAGCACCCTGCTGCACACAGCCTGCACCTCTGACTCTGAGAGCAGGGGCTCTGGAGGCCCCAGCGGGCACACAGGGGTGATTCAGAGGGCAGCAGCTCCTCCTGAGTGAACGCCACGTTATCATTAGCAGATACTTCCACGGGCTCTTCCTCACAGGGGTCCTCAGAACCTTGGCTGGAGGGAGCTGACCCCCTCCGCTCTGGGGCACCGAGGGCCCTCCCCTGGGCTGGGCTGAGGACAAGAGCCTGGGGGGCTCCATCCCTGTGCTTGTAGCATCAAATCCGGTCAAGCGCAGCCCTGGTCCAACAGCTGGAGGCCAAAGCAGCCCCCTGTTCTCCCCGAGCGTTAGGGGATCTCTTACCCAGAGCCCCACGGCGAGGACGAACACGAAGTAGAGCACGAGGACGGCGATGTCGATGGACTCCAGCGTCTTCTGGGGAAACCCCTGCCACGCGGGGGTCACCGAGGAGGGAGGGCTGCTGGTGCTCTCCATGGTTTCGTGGGCAGACAGAGCGCTTCCTCGTCCTGCGGCATCAATCTGTCAAGAAAGGGGGTGCAGGGTTAGGGGGGGACGCGGCGGCACCGCGGAGGTGCTGAGTGCTTCGTGGAGAGTAACTGGGGGCTGACGGGGGCTGCGGCTCTGGCTGAGGTGCTGGAGGTGTGGAGAAGGCTCTGGCGTTGGCCCTGTCCGTGGCCACTGCTCCCCGGGGGTCTTTTCCAACCTGGAGGACTCTGTGAGCTGAGGATGCTGCCGGCAGACAGAGCAGCCGTGGCCTGGGGCTGCTCCTCCGGCCCTGGACAATCCTCTAACTGGTGCTGAGAGGAGGTGGAATAGCTGGAGAGCAGCACTGGGGTGAGATCCAGATGGGGATGCCCTGCAGGTCCCAGCGTGGCAGCAGCGTGGACCCGGCCTTGGTGGGAAGCTGCTGCCTCCAGCTCTGCTGTCGGGGTGGGAGGACACGCGAGCGGCTCCAGCAGTGGTGGTTTCCTCCCGAGGGCAGTGGGCATCACTCCTCCCAACGAAGGTTGGCTTCCCGGGGAGTAGGTGCCATCCCCTCCACTCCCTCACCAGGAAGGGAGCCTGGCAGCGGATCCAAGCAGCCCCGTGGTGCCAGGCTGCTGCCCTTTGGCAGGAGGGGCAGGATAAAGTCCAGCGAGGATGTTGGTTGACTCTGAATTGGTGCGGTTCCTCCTCTCCTCACCCAGGTTTGAGCAGAACAGGAGGCGAGAGGCAGCCCCGGTGCCCCGGGGCGTCCCTGGCTCGGCGGTGGCCACCATCAGTCACCAGGATCCCTGGCCCTGGCACCTCACTGCAGCCACGGAGCAGGATCGGCTCGGGACCATCGCTCTTACCCTGCAGAGCCAAGGAGATGGTTCCTCTGGGGAGGAGCAGAGCCCGCACCCCCCGGCCTCGGTGTCTCCTCGCCCTCCGGGGCCAGCCCCGGCGTCGCCTGGGCTGGGCTGGGTTGGGCTGGGGGTCTGCTGGTCCCGGTGCTGCTGCCGCCTCTGCTGCCGGCCGGGTCCTTCGGCCTCCCTGGACTCGAGGGCGACTCCCGCAAGCCACCCCCTGCCAAAAAGCCAGGGAAGGTGGGGCGAGGGGTGGCCCGCAGAGCCCGGGGCTGCCGGCGGGGACGGTCGGACAGGCAGCGGTGGAACGAGTTCTTCTGCGGCCGCACAGCCAGGGCCCCGGCCGCCTTTCACAACCCCCTGGCACCTCGCCCCGTGCCCGGAGCGGCCGTGCCCATCGGCAGCCGCCACCTGCCCTTCCCTCACCTGGGAGCCCGGCCGGGCTGCTCCCCTGCAGCGCCGGGCACCGCACGGGAGCGGGGTGCAGCGGGAAGGGGTTGCGGGTGCCCTGGGGAGGGAAGGGCAGCGATTTCCCCCACCGGCTGGTAGCGGGGAGGGCAAACCCTGCCCGGTTCGCCCGGTACACCCGGTCCTGCAGCGCGGGCTGCCAGGCTCGTGCTTCCGTGGGAAGGTTGGGCAACCAGTACCGACTTTCTGTGTGGCAGGGGCCACCCCATCGCCCCCTCTCCACGTCGGGGGGCGGCATCCCGAGCCATCAGCAGCCTCCAGCGCAGCAGCTGAGGATGGGACAGAGCTGGGTCCCGGCTGAGTGGCAGCGCCGGGCTGGGACCGGGGACTTCCAGCACCTTGGCAGAGCCCCTGGATCCCTCGGGAGCTCCCGCCCGGCGAGGACGCAGGGGCCGATGCGGGGTGGCTGCTCCCGCACCCCCTCAGGAGGCGCCGCTCTTGGCCGGGGCTGAGTTTTTATTGGCACCCTGCACCTCTGAGTGGGAAGGGGAAACCAGGGCTTGGAATGGCAGCCTCGGGAAGCTGCTGACCCCGCTCTCACACCTCCTGCTTTCTCTCTCGCAGCTCTGACGGCGCCGCTTCTCTTCACCCCGAGCCCCTGCCCGTGTGCGGGGCCGCGGCCGGTGCCCAGCGCCGCTACCGTCAGCCGCAGGTGCTCTCTCCCTCTGCAGCTCTTGTGGGGCTGGGGCAGAGCTCTGCAGGTCCGTAAGGGCAGGGGACGCGGGATACGCTCCAGGGGAACCCCCGGAGCCGGATGCAGGTGCCTGGTCCCAGCTGGTCGCGCAGCTCCCGGAGCCCAGGAGAATGCGGTCGGGTCGGTTGCTCTGATTTCACCTCCTAACTCTGCCCAGTGGAAATTTTGCCCGTGTTGTGAATTCAGCTCACAGCCCGGCCTCCCTCGGCTCCTGGCACAGGCTGGCAGCGCTCTCCTCGCCAGAGATTGTGAGGAGGGAACATCCGCGGCATCGAAATGAAGGCGCTGAAGCCAACCCTTTATCGACGGCGCCGGCGGAGACGAAGCCCACGTGGGTCTCGAGTAGCCCTGCGGGACCGTAGCGTTCGAGATGCCTCCTCCCGTGGTCGTGGTGGTGGGTGTGTGTGTGGGGGATCTCCTTAAAGCATCCCCAGCTCCATCCTCCTCCGGGCACCGCCGCTCGACGGGGCTGACGCGCGGCCCCGCAGCCGCCCCGACCCCACGCGCGGACCGCAGCTCGAGGTAGAAGCCGAAAGGGGAACTTACTGCGCTCAGCCGGGTCCCTTCTGTTCCCTGCGCCGGGCACCGCCGAGCTCTGCCAGCTGACGGGCGGCTTAAATATTGCCAGAGCACCGGCGTTTGCCAGCGGAGCCGTCCAGGGCGTCGCAAGCGATGAGCTGCAGTCAAAGTTAAACTGATTGCCCAAAGTTCAGCTCGCGGTCTCCCGTGGCTCCGGGGAGAAGGGGGTTATTTTCACTATCAGGGCTGCGGGGTCAAACTCCAGCCGGTGCCCTCCTCCTCGGCGATGCGCGCAGCCAGGGCCGGGCCGGGACGAGGAACAATAACACGGATCCGTGCGGGTGTCCTCTGCGGAGCGGGGCCCGCGGCTCTGCGGGGAGCTGACAGCTGCTCCCCGCTCCCGAGGAGCCTTGCAGAGAGCAGAGTGCTGCCCTGAGCAGGGCTTCTCCAGCCCGTTCTGAGCCTACAGGTTGATCCCAGGGTCCAGTCCCCTTGTGGGATCAGCTGGAGGTTCTGGTGTTGGCAGCGGCGTCTGCCTGGCAAACCTGCTGGGGGGGTTATGGCTCGGGGGGCAATGGTGTTGGAGAGGGAGAGCTCAGACACCTCTGAAATCGGGGTGCACGGAGCCCCGGGGCAGCCCTACAGTGCGGGACCCAGTGCAGGACAGGTGCCCTGCGGATGGGGCACAGCCCGAGCCCACCCCCTCAGGCTGGAGTCACCAACCCACGCCCAGCTCTGTGGGGTTCACTCAGCTCTATGGGGTTCGCTCAGCTCTGTGGGGTTCCCCCAGGGTTTGTTCTGCTGGATCCTCAGCTCTTGGGTGAAAGGGTGGCCGAAGCAGGGCAGTCTCAGGGGTCACAGCTCCCGTGTCCTGCCCACACGCAAGCAGCTGCTCTGCTTCAGTCTCTCAGTTAATGCCCTGGGGAACTGCTTTTACCAGAGGTTTGGGGGACATCACCCCTTCCCTGACAACCCCGGCCACCAGAACCAGGAGACAGTTGGACTTGGTGGTCTGAGAGGTCCCTTCCAACCATCCTGGTTCTCTGGTTGAGCTCTCACCTCCACTTGTGAGGGTTCTGGGTTGACTGTGGAGTCAGGGTGATGCTCAGTCCTCAGACAGCCACCCCAGAGCCTGAGAAAGCAGAAAGCGGAGCAGGAAAACCCCAACACCTGTGTTTTCTCTCCTTCACACTCAGCTCAGGGTTGTGATGAGCGGAACTGGGAGCACTGAGATCAGAAACGCTTCCACCTGAGCTGCCACCGCCTGGCAACCCCAGCTTCCCCTCCCCTGTATTAAAACAGGATCCTGGAGGGCTTCGCCTCCAGCAGCTTGGAGCCTTCTGCTGCCTCCCAGCCTGAAGCCGAGACCTCAGTCTGGCCCTTCAGCGACTCCCCTGGCTCCTGCTGAGGAGTCTGCTGTCGTAGCCCCTCAAACCCTTGTGGGGGTACTGCGGGGGGGCGCTCAGCGGTTCCAGTCTGGCTGAGAGATGCCGTCTCGGTGCTGCTCCATCCCCCCAACAGGAGCTCTTGTCCTCATGACCTCCTCAAGCTGCTCGGTCCCTCTGGGGGGGTCTTTTTCTTCTCTGTTTCTTGCAGGAGGGGGTGAAAACCCTTAAACAGCCCGAGGTCTGGAAGGGACCGGGGGTGCTCGAGGTCACCCGCCCCCTCTCAGTCGGAGGACGGGAGCAGGAGCCGCGTTCCCTGCGCTGCCCCCGGCTGCTGCTGGCCGTGTCCTCGCCCGGGATGCGGAGACCGCTCCACGATGGAGGTGGCCGCAGCCCTCCTGTTTCCGCAGGGCTGGGAGGAGACCCCCCCCCAGCGTGGGGATCCCGGGGAACGGCCGCCTGGCGTTTGCAGGTACCGAGAACCCCGAACAGCGAGCGTGTGCGGGCACTGATGCCCGCGGCTGTAGGTGCCCTGCAGTGCAGGGGGCTCGGGGTTACCGTTGCTGGGGTGGCTCCTGGGATGGGCTGGGGGGGGGGGTTAGCAGCAGCACTGGGCAGCTAGAGATCCTTAGGGCTAAAGAACCATCAGCGGGGACTGAATGCAGGTGCCCAGCGAGGGCTCCTACCCGAGACACCTCTCTAACTCCCCACGCCCCATCCTACAGGTGCTGGCACCACCCTGGAGGTGCCAGTGACAGCAGGGAGCTGTAAACCGGGCTAAACTACAACCAGGAAAGCTGATAGCGGGCCGGTCCCTATCTGGGTGCTGGCAGGGTACAGGGAGACGAGAGCTCCGGGGACACAGGCTGGCTCAGCCCCAGGCAGGAATTCCTTCTCGGGGGAAACAATTCCCTGCCTCACCCTCTCGTTCGGCTCCTCCGGAGGCAGCGCAGAGGCATCCTCGCTATCGGAGGAATTCGCCAGCTGCCCCCCGCGTGGGCTCAGCTGCTGCCGGAGGGGGTTTATGCAACCGAGCAGCTCTTCTCCCCATCCCAGCCCCAGCCACCCCGCAGGTGCCGGCAGCAGCAGAGCCTCAGGCGGGCTCCCCTCTCCTCCGCCCGGCGCTGGAGGCTCTCGCCGCCCCGACGCAGGGGGAGGCGCAGGCGGGAGGCAGAAGGCAGTAGCTTTATTGGAGGGTCAGCACAGAGGCAGCGGGTGGAGGCTGACTGACTGGCTGGTGAGCACCCCGGTACCGAGCGTCACCCCGAGCTCTGGTTCTCGCACAGAAATACCCGGGGGATGGGGGTCTCCAGCGAGAGGAGCGCACGGAGCAAACCCGGTCGGTGCCCAGCGCGGTCAGGGCGCCCGCGGCCGCTTCGCAGGAGCCTCCGGAGCTCTCGGAAGGTTGAATGAGCTTTCAGGGAAACTAAACAACCCCGAGCGGGATCTGAACGCGCAGGGCGACATCCACCCCGGGCAGCGGGGCTGGGGCAGCGGCGGCGCCGTGCCCGCCGGCGGGGGAGAGGCACCCGGGGCNACCGGGGACTCCGCGCCGTGGGGGCGAGCTGGCACTTGAAGCTGAAGTGGGGAGCGGGGGTGAGGGTGCCCTCACTGCCCGGGGCAGGGGAAGGGAAGGCTGAATCCCAGAGCTCTGATGGTCGTGAGGTCTCCCGTCCCTAGGGCACCGGCTGCGGTCCCCTACCCGAGCCCCTGGGAGCTCCTGCTGCGGGGACAGGGCAAGGGGACCGATGCTGCGGCTACGGGGGCTGGAGAGGGGCAGGGGGAGAGGCAACGGGTACCTGTAGCACTGTGGGTTTGCTGCCGGGGGGCTCTCGGGGCTCGGGGGGGTCCCGAGGCGCAAGCACTAACCAGGGGATGCTGCTGCTAGCCCTTTGGTCCCAGGGGACGGCTCCTGGGGGTTGGGGGGGAACAAGCCCTCTAAGTACCCGTGGGATTGAGCTGGAAGGTGGCCGCTCGCCCTCGAGAGGTCCCTGGGTTTATTTGCTGTTGGCAAAGGGACTCCCAGAGCTCCAGCCCTCGGAGGGGAATCCGGGAGGGCAGGGGGTGGATTTGCTGCCAGCCTCTGCCCCATCCCAGAGGGGGGGCTGGGGGCTGCAGAGGCCTCTCCTCGCTTGCAGGGGCTCTGTGCTTTCCAGGGGGGCACCAAAACGCCCAGGGATTTGCATCCCTGGAGAGTTCAGATGACCCCGTGCTGAGAGGGTTGAACTCTTGGGCAGATTTCGAGTGCTCTCAGCCTCTGCCTCCCTGCTGAGCAGAGCTGACAGCTCGGAAGGGCCCTGGGCTTTCCCTCTGCTGGGTGCAACCAGGCTGGGCCCATCTTTGGGGCCACACAGCCAAGCCAGAAGGGTTCTGCAAGCCCCACTTGGTTTGTGCTGGCACTGGTAGGGGTTAAAGCCTCGGGTCATCACCTCTGGGGGTCTCTGTGCTGACTGGAGCTCCAGCCCCACAGCGCAGCCCAGGAAGGGCTGGGAGAGGGATCTAGGATGAGCTCAGCAGCGATGCTCCTCGGGGCTCCAGGTACTGATGGTAGCCCTTGACCCCTCAGCTCCCTTCCCCTGCCCTGCTCTGCTCCTCAGGGGTTGGGACCGAGTTCTAACCCTCAGGGCCGGTGGGGATGAGGGGGTCCTGCCTGGGGAGCACCTGTGTCCTGGGCTGGCCCCCTGCACAGCCACAGCGGGGCACTGGCCACAGGGAAGCTCCAGCTGCCCCTGTCTGCACAGGGGGACAGCGGGCTCCTACCCGGCGGTGCCTGCAGCCCCCACACGCTGCCAACAGAGGATGCTGAGGATCTTGCTGCCACCCCTCACCCCTCCACCGGCTCCTGGGGTACCCAGAGCGCCCCGAGCTCTGGGGGGTGCTTGTGCAGCAGGTGACAGCAGCTATTTACAGCCCAACGCAGCCGGAGCGAATGGCACTTGGTCGGCGCCCAGGGGCTGCTCCTTGTGCCGCCGCGGGGCCGTCACCAGGCCAGAGGGGAGGTCATCCTGGGGCTGCGCTGGCTCTCGCCAACCTGCACGTCGCTGAGCGCCCGCTGAGGGGGAGAGAGCGGAGAGCAGGCGCTGAGGAGCAGGAGAGGGCTAGGAGGTGTCTTGTGGTGCTGGCCACCCCGACTTGGTTGCCCTGCCAGTCCTCCTGTCTGCTTAGTGCTGCCTTTGCTAACCAGGGCCGTCAGACCGTGCTGGCATCTGCCTTCCTCTCCATGCAGATGGCACTTGGAGCATCAGCCCCTCTGCCCCAGGACCCAGCGTGTCTGCTGGGAAGATCATAGAGTCCTCCTGGCTGGAGAGGACCTCCAGCATCACCCAGCCCAGCCGTCATCCCACCAGCTCCCCAGGCCATGGCCTCAAGGGCTCTAGCTACTCGGTTTTTAAACCCCCCAAGGATGGAGACTCCATCCCCTCCCTGGGCAGCCTGGTCCAGTGCCCAACCCCTCTCTCAGCAAAGAGCTTCTTCCTCAGATCCAGTCTAACCCTCCCCTGATGCAGCTTGAGGCCACTGCCCCTCATCCTAGCATTAAGAACTAGGGAGCAGAGCCCAGCAGCAGCCTCACTCCAACCTCCTGTGAGGGAGCTGCAGAGAGCACTGAGGTCCCCTCTCAGCCTCCTCTTCTCTAGACTAAACAACCCCAGTCCCCTCAGCCACTCCTCACAGGCCCTGTTCCCCATCCCTCTCCCCAGCCTCAGTGCCCTCCTCTGTCCCCACTCCAGCCCCTCAATGCCCTTCTGATCCTGTGGTGCCCAAACTGGACCCAGTCCTCAAGGTGGGGTCTCATGGGTGCTCTCTACGGACCCTCACTGGAGCCTCTCCCATTCCCCCCGAGGGCTCACGAACAGCCAGCAGGACCCCCTGGCGGTGCCGCTCACCTCGAACTTGCTCATGAACTCGGCAAAGATGCCAAAGAAAGCCTCGGACGTGGTCAGCTTGGAGTCCTCCCCGAAGAAGGAGAGCACCTTGCTGAACTCCTCCATGGCCCTGTGCTGCAGGTCGTCCAGCGAGCGCACGGCGGGCTGCGCGCTCTCCAGGAACGACTGGACGGGAGGGTAAGGAAAAGGAGCTGCTCTGCGGGGCTGGGGCAGGGCAGAGCAGGGTCCCTCTGCTCCTCACCTGGCTGGGTTTCATCCCCCTGGCTTGCTCAGCCCTGTCCCTGGAGCAGGGGTGGCTCAGAAAGCCTCCTGCCCTCGTGGTGCTGGGTGTCTGCCACCCCGAGGCCACTGGGCTGGCGGAGAGTGAGAGGAGGGTGGGCATGGCCACCACGGGGGCAGAAAGCTGTGGGGGTGGTTTTGCCCGGGGGTGCTGGGCCCCAGTGGTCCCCCCTCAGAGGAGGATACGGTCATGACGATGGCGAACCTGTCCTCGGCGGTGGCCGGCATGGAGTGACAGGCAGTCTGGATGTCACTGACGGTGGTGTGCAGGTCCTTCAGCTCCGCTGTCAGAGCCCTCTGGTTCACTGGGTAGCTGTCCCAGAGGGACTGAGGCTGGCAGAGCCCTCTGAGCTCCTCCAGCCCAGCCCAGCCCCTAACAGCACCCCAGCGGCCACCTCAGGGCACTCAGGGCCACAGACAGGCTGTCCTTCAACACCTCCAGACACGGGGACTCCCCCACTGCCCTGGGCAGTCCAGTCCAGGCTCTGAGCACCCTTTCTGGGAGGAAGGGCTCCCTAATGGGTGCAAGTGCCCTCTGCAGGGCTGAATCTGCTCCTTACTGATCCACTGTAGCTGCAATCACAGCACCANGCTGGCACCCGGTGCCCCTTGTCCTGGCATTGGGTGCCCCTGAGCAGAGCCTGGCTCCTTCCTCCTGACCCCCACCCTTTCCATCTTGATCAGCAGCCATGGGGTCCCCCCTCAGGCTCCTTCTTCCCCAGCTCCCTCAGCCTCTCCTCAGCAGGGAGCTGCTCCCCTCCCTCCATCCCCCCTGGGGCTCTGTGCTGGGCTCTCTCCAGCAGCTCTGTGCCCTTCTGGCACTGAGGAGAATTCCCCAGGGAATTCCCCACAAGCAGTGGGGAGGGGGTGCAGAGGGGGTGCAGCCCCTGCTTTGCAGAGAGGCAGCCTGTGGGGACAGCACTGGCACAGGGGGAAGCTCTTGAGAATCCCAGCACCTCTGTGTCCCTGTGTTACTGCCCCTGGCCAGCGTGGGCAGCACCTTGTGCCCAGGGCTGCACTGTGCCCTCACGAGGGGTCCTGCACAGCTCCCTGCCCCTTCCTAACCCCCTCCTCTTGCTCAGAGCCCCCCAGTGCTCACGGTGATGATCATCCTGGTGACCCTATAGCTCGGTGCCCGAGCGGGTGCCAGGAGATGCCTCTGTCCCGTTACCTTTGGCAGCGAGCGGCACGGTGGGGAGGTCCTTGGCGAAGCCCAGGAGCTCGGGGAAGTGTTGGCTGAGGGACTTGGCGAGGATGTGCAGGAAGGTGGATTTCCCGTCCACGGTCTTGGTTGTGTTCAGCTACAGCAGAGGGGACGGGGGCATCGCTGAGAGGAGGAGGGGGCGGCGGTGCCAGCCGAGACCCCGGCGGGGCCTGGCCCCTGTGCTCTGGGGATGAAGGGTGAGGATGCTGCCCCTCACCTCGGTCAGGAAGTTGATTTTGAAGCCCGTGGTCTTGCTGGTCTTGGGCTGCCCGTTGTTCAGGTAGTTGCCCATGGCCAGCACGAACTGCAGAGAGAAAGCCCGGGGGCAGCCTGGCTGGTGGGCACCTGCACTGGCATAGCCCCATCCGGTGGGCACAGGGGGGGACCCCGCGTGGTTCTGTGATCCTCTGCTCTCCTCCTGTGCTGCCTTAGGGTGCAGCCACCCAGCCGGGCTGGTCAAACCCCCCCCCCCGCTGTTGGCAGGAGGCCGGGCAGTGCCCTCTGGAGCACCGGGGTACCCCTGCCCACAGAGCATCCTGACGGGGCCTCAGTTCACTCCCGGGTTCCAGGAGGTTCAGGGGAAGAGTGGAGGCAGAATTCCGGGGGGTCCTGCACCCCCTGGCTCTGCTGCCAGCACCCCCTGAGCTGCCCTTTCCATCTCTCAGCCTCTCCCTTGCAGGGTGAAGGGTGAGGGTGCCCTCTGCGACCTCCTTGCAGGACGAGGACTCTGGTGCCAACAGGGCTCTCCCCTCCCCAGCCCCCTGCCGGCTGTTTCCTGCGGGTCTTTACGGGGTCTTTTCAAGGGGAGCAGTGCCCGGGCAGAGCCAGCTCCAGCTCCTTGGGCTCAGCAGGACCCCAGGCAGATCCCACCCTGACCCCCCCCTGCAGGGAGCAGGGACCATCCAGACCCCAGCCCGTTCATCACCCACTACTGTGCAACCAGCTACCGCCCCACAAGAGGTCCACGGGGTGTTTGGGGGGTGTTGGTGGCCAGGAGCCACAGGAGGGTTTGATCCCTCAGCTGGAGGTGCCTGTGGTCACATTCCTGCCTCAGTTTCCCTCCTGCTTCTGGCAAAGTCAAACCCGACTGAACCCCCTGGAATTTGGGGCAGCTCGGGCAGGAGCTGGGGCACCCAGCAGGACTCCTTCAGTCCTGGCAGCTCGGTGNCTCTGCCAGGCCCAGCCAGTCCCCCGGGGGCCCCAGAAGCCTCTCCTCAGAGGGATGGGCAGCGTGTGGGACCCCTACCCTCCTGCCCCCCAGCACTGAGGGGGCTCCAACCCCACTGCTGGGTCACCTGGGCGGGGAGGGGGGGTGATGTCTCTGCCTCCTGCAGCCCTGCTGTGGGTGGGTGTGGGGGTCATCTCTGATCCATCCTCCCCGTGGCAGGACCCCACAAGGGGGACAGAGGGAGGCAGAGCCAGACCCAGCGCTGAGCGAGCGGCAGGACCCCCCCCCCCTCCCCTCCCCGGGCTGGAGGGCTGCTCTGACCTCCAGGATCTTGGCCAGCTTCTTGCTGCCCTTGAGCTCCAGCGAGGCCGTGCAGATGCACTCGTAGCTGGCCTTGAGCTCCTCCGTCTTCTCCTGCAGGGTGGTTTTGAAGTGGAGGCTGCGCAGGCGGATCTTGTACTCGGGGACCGACAGCATCTGAGCGCAGAGGGAGGAGGAGGAGGAGGAGGAGGAGGTGGTCACCAGCATCACCATGGCTCGACACCCCGACCCAGGAGCTGTTTCCCCGTGTTGTGTGCGACAGCAGCGAGGGGACAGGCGGCAGCACGGAGCAGCTGCTGCAGCAGCGCTCAGCCCGAGCATCCCCCGTCCCCGCGAGCAGCGCCGCCGGCTCTTCCCACCCCCCAGCCGGCAGCACCCCGTGGGGGCTGCCTCCTGCTCCCCGGCAGCTGGCAGGGTGACCCCCGGGGTACCTGCAGCACGAACTGGTCGGGCTCGCTCAGCTTGGCCGGGTTCTCCTTGTAGCTCTGGAAGCGCTGGACCTCCTCGCCGTCGGGGGCGAAGAGCAGGAGCTGCTTGATGTGCGAGGGCTCCAGGCGCTGGCTCTCCATCGTCATGAGGATCTGGCGCAGCTCCGTGTGCGACAGCTTGAGGTGGGCGATCAGGATGGCTGCGGGGAAGAAACGGGGGTCACTGGGGCCGGGGACGGGACCCCGGGGGCTGGCAGACCCCTCCCCAGGGCAGGATGGGGCCACAGCTCCGTCTCCACAGCACGAGGGACGGGGAGCTCTCCTCGTGGCTGCGCTGGCACAGCTCAGCCCTGGGGATGGGGAGGGCTTTCGGCTCCTCAAGGATTGGGGGTGGTGGGGTCCTGCAGCCTCCCCCTGGGTCATCGTGCAGGTGCAGCACCGATGCTTCAGGCTGGGCTGCACTGGAAACCCCCCCACACCTCCTCCTCTCCCATATCCCCACCCCCAGCCCAGAGATGGGGGTCTCGCGGGTCCCTCTGAGCCCCCCACCCTCCTTCCCAGCAGAAGCAGGTCCTGAGGAAGCAGCAGTGACCCTTCCCAGGGCCTGGGTCAGCTTTTCCCCTGCCCCTCCCCAGGCCAGTGGGGCAAATCTCATCTCCATCCTTCCTTCTCAGTCCTGCTGCCTCCTGCCTGCGCGAGGGGCTGCACCGACACCCTGGAGCAGGGATGTGCTGGGGTCCTGCGCATGGGGTCCTGCGCATGGGGTCCTGCGCATGGAATAGAGCTCATGGGGTCCTGCTCACGGGGTAGAGCTCATGGGATCCTGCTGATGGGGTGGAGCTCGTGGGGTCCTGCTCTTGGGGTAGAGCTCATGAGGTTCTGCTCTTGAAGTAGAGCTCATGGGATCCTGCTCATAGGGTTAAGCTCATGGGGTCCTGCTCATAGGGTTAAGCTCATGGGATCCTGCTGATGGGGTGGAGCTCATGGAGTAGATCTCAAGGGATCCTGCTCACGAGATTCTGCTCATGGGGTCCTACTGATGGGGCAAAGCTCATGGGATCATGCTCATAGGATCCTGCTGGTGGGGTGGAGCTCATGGGGTTGTGGGTTCCTGCTCATGGGATCCCCATGGATCCTGCTGATGGGATGGAGCTCATGGGATCCTGCTCATGGGGTTGAGTTCATGGGATCCTGCTCTTGGGGTAGAGCTTATGGGATCCTGCTGGTGGCATGGAGCTCGTGGAGTTGTGCTCATGGAGTAGAGCTCATGGGATCCTGTTCATGGAATAGAGCTCATGGGGCCCTGCTCTTGGGGTAGAGCCCATGGGATCCTGCTGGTGGGGTGAAGCTCGTGGGGTCCTGCTGATGGATTCCCACTCATGGGATCCCACTCAAGGGATCCTGCTCAGAGGGGAGAGCTCATGAGATCGAGCTCATGGGATTGAGCTCACAGGATCCTGCGCTCAAGCAGCCTCCTGTCCTTTACCTTCCGGTCCTCTAGGTGCCCGGTCCCCGTGCTGCCCGGTGCCGGGGGTCGCGGGCCCCGAGCCGGGTGCTCACCTGTGTTGTAGGCCTTTTTGTGGGACAGAATCTCAACCACGTCTTTCTTTTTAAAGCTCTCGGGCAAAAGAGTCGGCTCTGGAAGAGAAACTGAAAGATTTAACGGGGGGGTAAGGACGGGCTCGGGCGGCTCCGGAGGGGAGAGCAGTGCCCTGCAAGCAGGGGAAGC
>VZRI01014339.1:538988-552369 GCA_013397515.1 Upupa epops | reverse complement strand
ATGGGAAATAAGGTTGCGGTTTTAGGTTTTTTTCACCCTAACGGTACTCAGTGGTAATATTTCCACATGTTCCTGCACTCTCTTGTAGAAAATCCTTTGCTGGAAAGGCCCCTGAGATTCCATGAAGACTGTGCATGACAACTTTTAAAAATAAACTTAAAGATTCCAGGGAAGGCTGATTATGGAGTCCTCTGCCAGCTGTTTCTTTTGGGATAAGCGGGACCTGAACATTTTAGTTTCAGAGGGGAAGCTTGACATCCTGTCTTTCCCCCAGGAGGTGGTAGAGTGGGGTCAGTAGAGGGCTTGGACTGCATAGTCCTGTGATAGCAACCATCTTCCCCTTCACACAGACTAAAGTGTATGATGGTACTCACCAATATTAAATACAAATACTGACCATATTTCTAAGGAAAATGAGAGATGCTGCTCCTGGGTGCTTGGGGAACTCTGCCACACCACGATACTGCAGGCTTCTGCGCTAGGAGGGCATTCTCCTAGTTTGTTTTATAAACTGCCCAAAGTCTGACATAGGAGGTATGTTGCCTCCTCATCTCTTGTGAGTGATGCCTGCTTCTGCTAGCCTTCCCCAAGATGTAGTGTTGCAGGTTCTTCTGTGCTCCGGGCTTCAGTGGATTACCTCTGTGAACCTTGCATAGCCACTGGCACTGTTTTTCATGGTAGCCAAGCTCTTTACTCCTTCCATTTGTTATCATTTGCATTGTGTAACAGGTCTCGTCACTACTCGGTTTGTTTTAACAGGTCTTTAATTCAAGTAAAATGCAAGCAGCTCTGTGAGGTGTTTGTGTATTGATAAAGCTGGGGAAATATTTTTACTGAAGTGTTACGTTTAGGGCTTCCGAAATATTATTTTGTTGGAGGATGATTGTGGTTTGCCTTTCCTTGTCCTAACTACCACGTTAAATGAAACATTAAATTCTTGTGATGGAAATTTCATTTTTAGAGAACTTTAAATGGATGCAGCTCTGAGACTTTGACCTTCTCAGCTCCTGACTAGTGGTTGTTTACTACAGCTGCAGCTGTGTGTCTTTGAAAGAGGAGGAGCTGCAAACACAAGCCTGCTCACTTTTCCCAGCTAAGGAAAACATCTAATGAGCTTGCTGTTTCAAAGTGGGATGTGAAGTATTGGGCAGTCAAGTGGTGGCTTTTTTTTTTCTGTTGTACAAGGTGTGCCTTAGGACAAATTTTGAGTGAAGTCTGGATGTGAAAGCACAAAGGGACTGCACCTCCTATGCAGTGGGAAAGAAACAAATATTTTTAGAATTAAATGCACAGTTGCACTAAGAAAGGTAAATGCTTTTGCACTGTAGAACTGAGGACACTCTTAACACTGTTCAACAATGGAAGAAGCTCCAAGTAACCTTGCCCTGTGTTCAACAACTGAACCTTAGACAGTTCTCTTGCTTTGACTGGATGTTTTTTTTTTCAATTTGGTACTAAATGCAAAGGAATAAAAAGCAACAAGAGTTGTTTGGGAATTCAGTGTCAAAATGATAGTTCTATGCCTAACTGTAAACAATGTTGATAAACTTGACTGGTGTGTTGACTAGACCCAATATGTCTCTGTGGCACTGTTGCAAAATGTTGGACCAGTGTGAGGATAGCAGTGCAGTCTCTTTTGCTGTGTGTGTGTATATATATATTTAAACCAAAACACAACCCAAGCCCTGTACTATACTGGTGCTGTGTTCGTATTTGGAAGCTCTTCTGTGCAGAAGGTCTACTTAGACTTGGTGCTCTAAAATCTGTAAACTTGCTCACACTTCAGCCAAACTTCGTGTGACTAGTTTTATTCTGAGACTGTGCTCAAGTTTGCTTCCAAGCAATAACTATAATGCAAAAATAGTATTCTTTAATTAGTTTTATTTACCTTATGGTGGCAGACAATTCTTAAAATAATATTGGGAGACAGAAGAGGAGAAATGAACGTGGCTTTGCCAAGAAGTCAGTGATGTACACTGGATGTAACGCTGGGTTTGTGTGGACATTCTTTTCTTGAGATCAGTGTGAGATTGCTTGGTATTAAGTGGAAAACATGATATAGACTTTAGTCTAAACTAAACTCAAGTAACAATATACAAGTTGGGTGTTTTTATGCACCACTGTCTGTTGCAGAATGATTTGTTTTGGAGAAGACAGATTTAAATTGTGGTGTGTCTTGGTCCTGTAACTATTTTTGTAATTTCCTGTGTTTTTGGGAAGGGATGGTGGCATGAGCTTTCCTGGTTTTTTCAGCTAAAATATATTGTAAAACTTGGAAGTGAATACGTGAATTAATGTGAAATACAGTCAGGGGCTCTGTGCTGCCTACTGACTTTCTTCCACATCTGTCCACATCAGCTCCTGTGCTGAAGGAGCCCTTTCAGCAGCAGGTACTAGGGTGGGATTTGTCTAGGTATTTAGTTTCTGATTATTTGTTATTTGGTGAAATTGCAAGGATGAAAACATCAGGGTATATCGGAACTAAAATTGTGTGGTTTGGGGTCACTGATGCTGCATGGAGTTTGCTGAGACTGTTGTACACTGGCACTTCTACCCTTTGAATACAATCCTAGCAATGCCTGTATTTTTATTAATCTCCTTGTTTATTTGTTCATATATTTAAAAAATTTTTGTTTCTTGAAACAGATGTCCTCATGTGCAGTGGTGTTTATCATACTTTTGTAGGTCCCTGGCAGTGCTGGCACTGGCAGACTTTGGAGTTGAGGCACAGACCAGCAGCACTTGAGTTAAGGAATGTCTGG
Source organism: Upupa epops (assembly GCA_013397515.1). Taxonomy (NCBI): domain Eukaryota; kingdom Metazoa; phylum Chordata; class Aves; order Bucerotiformes; family Upupidae; genus Upupa; species Upupa epops. The sequence goes on along the minus strand of VZRI01014339.1, from coordinate 549,607 downwards.
TTAGCAGTAGCAAGCTTTTGTCCTCTCTGTGAACCAGCCTCCAGGACTGGAATGAAGCATGCTCTTTGCTGGCACAGTATTTGCTACATAGCGGAGTAATGATGGGACCCAGGAATCCTGAGCTTTGTTCCTGGCTGTGGGGCGAGTATGTTCTCAGTTGTTTAACTGCGCAACAATCAAATGCGTGACCTTGGACATCATCGCTGCAATGGGGATAATTAATCACATGATGTGTCCTGTGGGAGACCTGAGGTCTGGTCTTGGTTTTGTCAGGTGTCACCTAGGACAACCACTTTGTTACTGTCTTTGTAAGGTAGTAAAGAGTGACCCTAATTCCCAATTAGTGTTGGGTGTTGCCCAGTGGTCAGAGCTGTGAAGAGGACAAGGTTGTGCATGCTAACAGCAATCCTCCTGACTGCCTAGTTCCTCTTCATGAAGGGGTTTTGCTGCTGGTGGTGTTGCATCTCTTTGCTTCTCACATTGATCTTGGGGCCCTGTAAGGCTCCAGAAGAGTGGTGCTGGCTGACCAGGTCAGTGTAAGTGAGGTGTAGAAAGCTCAGGCTGACTAGAAATAAGTTCAGGTCTGTTAATGGAGTGAGAGAATGCTGCCAGTGAGCTGTGGAAGCCTTCTTGAACATGGGTGAACTGTAATTCTCAGGATATTTTGTTCAATTATCGTCAGACTGGCATTGACATTGGTAAATGCAACTGTATAACCCCAGCAGTTTCTTGTCATTTCCTTTGAGTCCCTGAGGGAGAATCTTTTGCAGCGAAGTACTCTGAATTATTTTTTAGCTTTATTTTCCCTACCAAACTATCAGAAGGGACTATTGTGTTCTCAAAAATGTTAAAATCAGTAATTTTGGCTGAAATGATTGACGTTTTTTAAATGCAATAATGTAATGTTTGAAATTTATGCTACAAATTTCTAAGAATAACTGTGACTTTTGTAATTTAGCACGCTTCTTAGGTGGCCTTTCCATGGGAACAGTGTTTTCTGATGTCCATTAAAAATTGAAGATACCTTTTTGTAGCAAATGTAGCATGTTGTCATCTGAGGTAGCCAGTGAGAGATTTAGGATTAGTGGTATCAGTTGCCAGGTCTTCCTAGTTAATACACATGGCGACCATTTTAAATGTTTTTTTTTTTTTCTGTAGTAATGTTTGACATGAATCCAAGCATGATTTGACTTAGACTAATATAGAAATAGTTTTTTGGTATCTGTCTTTGTTGTGGGTGTGCAATGCTGGCATAAATTAGCTGAGTTAGTCTTCAGGTCTGGGTAGAAGAGCATGTAAAGAGCTGTGATGGATGACACTTCGCAATCTTTCCAAGAGTTGGGCAGTAGTTGGAGCTCTTCCAGTTTCTTTTTCAGAGAATTAGTTGCAGGAAAATTTGGGTTAAGTGTGAAATTATGATTTTTTTGTTTGTTTTTTAAGAAAAGGGTGTGGGGAAAAGCATTCTATGTTTTATAAATTGGAAATGGTTACAAGGAGACTTAATTTTTAACTGCTTCCATCTAACCAAGGGAATCTTTAGCATAAACAGTGCCCTACTGAATTTTGCAAGGGAAAAAATGAGCAAAGTGAGTTATTTTTCCCCTTCTGAGAGGGAGAGCATGCAACTCAGTCTAGTTAGCAGGCAGATTTGGATGCTGCTATTTTGGAAAGTGTTGTAATTTTCACTTTTACTTTCAAGGTCTATATTGAGCTAAATCAACTTTTTGCTGGGGAGTAGATATCAATAATTATGGACCTTCTACTTTTGAGATGGTTATACATGTGTGATTTTTGGCTGTGACTATTGGGATAAAGTTTGCAGTGGTTGAATTGAACAAATAAATATAAACAGCACAGATTGAAAAATATGCAGATTTAATAATTAGTTTTTTTCTTTGCACCCCAGCCAGTATCCGAGATGAGTTTATTTTGTACTAGCTGGAGATGTGTTCTCCTTCATGTTTCACATGTTGCTGGATTTAATAAGATAATGTTTCATGGTGATGCTGGAGAAGCATGTGAGTTGGGCAGGGATGGGAGGCTTGAGTCTGTGCACAGCAATCATCAACACTTGCCCTAGTCTGTTCTGGTGGATAGCTTGAATAAAATAAGTATGTATCTTTCCCAAAAAAGAGGAACCTAACTCATCTTCTTCCTCTTGCTGTAACTCTTATGCTGATGGATGTCCTGAGTGGCATAGTGTATTGTCATTAAAGAGTGTTACTCCAGTTACACTTACTGGATCCTGGATTATATTAAAGCTGCCTTCATTTTGTCCGAAGTGTAGCAACTTCTAAGTACTATTCTCCTGCATGTGACTGAAGAAGCCAGTGGCCTTTAATGCTGTTTATAACATGTAAATAAATATGTAAGCATAAAACTGCTACTTGTTATGTATGAAGGGTTTTTCTCAGTTCAGCCCCTAATGAAACAAGCCTTCTGAGCAAGACTGCCTTCTTGAGAGCCTGTCTTTCTATGATGGCAAGCCAGGGTCAATCTGGCATCCAGGTTGGCACCTTTGATGTTACTGTGATATAATAAATAGAAATTACCCTTGCCTGTGTCAGTGGGGTTGGAAGTAGATCATCTCTGAGGTCCTTTCCAACCTAAACCATTCTGTGATTCTATTCTAAATGAGGGTAGCACAAAGTGTCATCTTTTCATAGTGGTCGAATATTAGAGATGTGAAAATAATGTGCAAGTACTCTCCTTTTCTTGTACACAGGAAGGCTGGGGAAGAGCTGTTCAAAAGGGCATATAATGATATAACAACAGATTGTGGTTTTAAGCTAGAAAAGGGTATATTTGCAGGAGAGGAAGATGACCCAGCCTGTCCAGATCTTTCTGCAGCAATGGGCAGAGGCCAACAGGATGAGGTTTAACAAGGCCAAGGGTCCTACTTTTTGGCTGCAATAACCCCCAGGAGAGCTACACACACTGAGGGGTGAGTGGCTGGAGAGGGACCTGGAAGTACTGGTCGACAACCAGCTAAGTGTGAGCCAGCAGTGCGCCCAGGGGACATGAAAGGCCAGTGGCATCCTGGCTTGTGTCAGGAATAGTGTGGCCAGCAGGAATAAGGATGTAATTCTGCTGCAGTGGGCAGTGGTGAGGCCTCTCCTTGAGTACTGGGGGCAGTTCTGGACCCCTTGCTTTGAGGAAGAGATTGAGGTGCTGGAGCATGTCCAGAGGAGAGCAGTGAGGCTGCTGAAGGGGCTAGAGGGAAAGTCTGATGAGGATAGGCTGAGGTAGCTGTTTAGTCTGGAGGAGAGTGGGGGGACCTTATCACTCTCTATAACTGAAGGGAAGTTGGGGGGTGGGAGTCAGGCTCTTCTCCCGGGTAACTACTGATAGGAGGACATGGCCTGAAGCTGTGCCAGGGGAGGTTTAGGTTGGATGTTAGGAAACACTTCCTCATGGAAAGGGTGATCAGACCCTGCAGTGTACTGCCCAGGGAGGTGGTGGAGTCTCCATTCCTAGAAGTTTTTAAGAAAAGAGTGGGCATGGCACTTGGTGCTGTGGTCTGAGTGATTGTGATGATGGTAGGTCATAGGCTGGGCTTGATTATCTTAAAGGACTTTTCCAGCCTCAGTAATTGAGTGATTCTGTTACTTTGATTTGACATCAGGAAAAAGCTCTTTAATCTTAAGAGTGGTGGATCACTGGAACACATTGCCTAGCAAGGTGGTGGAGGCCTGTTCCTGGAGACATTCAAGGTCAGGCTTGGTATAATTCAGCAGCCTGTTGTAGTTTGAAATGTTCATGCTTTTGCTGTCCTAGTCTTGGAGCTTGGACCAGATGCACTTTCGAGGTCTCTTCCAACACCCTATGATTGTATAAAGCTAATTTGGCTGTCCTCAGAATAGTTATCTATATCAAAGACGTACAAAGCTTAAGGTTGGACTTGATGATCTTAAAAGTATCTTGTAATCAAGGGTATTATGTGAATTTTGATAGGAGGCATCAGAAATGAGACACATGCTAATGACAATAATTTGATGTATTTAAACCAGTAATCCCAGTTAGTGTTCGTCAATGATTTTGGTTTAAAAGTTGGACAGCTAGACAGTGGCTTTTATGAAGTCTGAGGATTTGCAGCCATTTCAGGTATGATCGTTGTGTCCTGAAAGCATCTTGACAGCCTTGCCAGTGTTTTAGTAAGCGGAGAAACCATGAAGCTGTGTTTAACCAGTGTCTAAGTTACAAAGACTTTCAAGGATTTCAGCTATAGATGCTGAATTCAGTTTGCTCTCCCAGTTTGTAATATGAATCCTGGTTTTTGGAGACACATCTAGTTATGTATGTCTAGTAGGAGGCTTCCAGCTTGAAGCCATACTTTTAGTTCTGTGGTTTAGGGGTACTTCTGGGCTGTTCAGCTTTAAAGCTCATCCTTGCTTTTGGTGCCTGATGCAGGTTTTCCTAACAATCTGTACAGCAATTTTGTGCCTCAGCATGGAGGCCCATGTTGAGAGGGGGATTTAATTCTGTGTCATACTCTTCATAAAGTAGTGTGTCAAGCACAGTTTAAATCTGCAATGACTTATTTTTAAGTCTTTTCACTGTGTTTGGGGTCTTAATTGAAGAGTGAAACTGCATTTTGAGTTCACTGACATCCTGAAAGATAGTTTGTCATGATGGCTAGTTCTGTTCAAAGTCTTTTGGTGGTGGACATGTTGGCATTTAAGCAAATAGCAGAACTATCGTGCTTGTAAAGTCAGATGAGGTTATAGTCACTGGGGTCAGGACTTACTGAAGTGAGAAGAAATAAGAAATCCCAATATGAGATCAGATTGGACATTCATTGATTTGAAGGTCAGAGAAGACCTTTATGCTTATTCATATGTTTTCAATAATGCCATCGGTAGAGCATCAGCTCAGCCTGCATGGTCTCTTGGAGCTGAAACACTTTATGAACACATGATTGTAATATAAAAACCTTGATGCAGTGGGGAATCAACTGTCGTCTTTGGTAAGCTGTTCTGGTGGTTATAATTACTCTAATCTCTATGCATCGTTTGTACCCTGAATTTATCCATATATTTGGCTTCCAGCCACTTAACCTTGTTATACCTCTGCCTCTTAAGTGAGTGGTCAGCCAGTCTCCTGTCAATTTCTTCTCCATCTTCATTTTCAGAGTTTGCATAATTGAACAGTGTTTTAATTTGTGGCTGTTGAAGAGGGTAAATTGATTTAAATCATTTTGACTTTAAAGTAGCAGGCAGGAAAACTTGATTTAAACACTCTGTTTAAATCTTGTTTGCTTTATGCAGTTCTTACTGATTTATTTTTTTTTAAGTTTCCAGTGACATATGTCCAGTAAATGACATTTAGCATGCTGATAGAGAGCAGATGAAATAGTCTGTGCAGAGTACAGTCAAAGTGTAGTTGAGAGAATGCAGAGTTTGCGCTCCTATATATTTACAAATTTAATGTTAATTTGCTGAGCTTTAATATTAATATTTTGATTTGACTGATGTTTATTTACCAGGTGCTTTAATTTTACTATTGACTTTGTGCACTGTACTTAGAAACTTGTTTTCTACCATTTATGAGTTTAGAATTGAAATTATTTAATATTTCTATTTTTAATGTTCCAACCTATTTACAAATAATCTTAAGTATATGTGTTTAACTCTTATTTTAAATGAAAAATAACACTTGGCTTCTCTCAGACTTCAGAAACTTCAAGTTTCTGTTTAGAATATCCTTGAGTGTTTTAGAATAGTAAGGTACCATATGTTTATATTGAAAAACTTTACCTAGTTTCTTTTGCTCTTGGTAGAGCATATTTGTCTGTGAATTAACCTAGTTACTGGTTTGTAGTAGTTGAGTAAGCTGTGAGGAAGAAGATACCTGTTGTGTATGTGGTTATTGATCACTACATTTCAGTTCTGATCAATTGGTGATTTTTATCAGGTTAGTAGCTTCTTTGAAGCTTCAACAGCCTGTGAATACTGTTTGAAAAGGGATGAAAGAAGGAATGTAAACTGGTTTCATAATTTCAAATATAATTTTGTCAAATAATATAAATGAGTCAGAATTTTTCATTAGAACATGTAACAGTGTTTGGGGGGGGAAAAAAATCATTTCTTTACCAGGCAAATTTTGGAGCACCGTTGGTTACTCTGCTGCTTCTAGGAGTATTAAACATTGTCAAAAGGTAGGAGTAGCCATCTATTCTCATTTTTGTGAAGCCGGTTATGAAAGTAACTGGCTCAGATATTTAGCTTCTTAGCTGATGACACAGAGACCCCATTTCTCAGGTGCTTTTTTGGACATGTCCATTCAGTGTATAATACCTAAACTGTAAAGAGGATCCTTGTTGGTTGGAGGTTGCTCAGATTTTTTGTGATGCCCCTCTCAGACTTTCCTGTCTCTTGCTTCGTCTCTTTTCTTACTGGGATTCTTTCATTTTAATAGTGCTGCTATTTGGATGATCTCTCTCTCTGCCCCCAACCCCCAACTGCTGTTCATTAATCACGCCAGTTTTAAGTGAGTAGGAATACCAGGTGATTTTGCTGAGCTCTGCTTAGCTTGGGGATGTTGTGCTCTTTTTCAGTGATCTTACCAGTTTAAGTCCTACTTGAATAAGCAGGAGCTCTTCCCTGCAATTACTTTCAAGATCTGTCTTCCATGCTTACGTGTGTGTTGCTCTATTTCCTTATCTTCTCAGGGAGATATAATTATACAAAGTAAGTTTAATTTCTACATATTGTGTCTATAAAACTGTGATCATAAGTAACCTTACTTTTATAAAAAAAAGAACCACAACAAAATAAAGATGTTCCTTTCTCTCTACCTGCTTGAAATGTAACTAACAGTCAAAGCAGGATAACAGTATTTTTTTCATCCATCTTTTTCATTGTGTAGTTCTGTTTGGTGTAATAATTCTACTTCTACTTGAATTTATCATGCAGCCAGACAAAATGCTATAAGCTGCAGAGTTACCAAAAATTGTACAATTGGAAATGCAATTCTTATCCTCCTACTCCAAAAGGAAGTTTGTGTTGCTTTTCTTCCTGCACACTGATGCAGCTAGTTCAGATTCTGTGGGGAGGCTCAGGGTAGGCAACAAGGGCTATTGTGTGGTGTAGCCCTGTGCAGCCAGTCAGGCAGCCAGTGAGAAGGTTTTATCAACACTTCAGGCTGCCCAAAAGGAAAGTAAACTGGAACTGGGTAGAGCCCAATGGTGACTGTCTGCTGAAGGAGTATCGCCTTAGGCTCTTGAGGGAAGTCCAAATGAAGTCCAAATGCTGTGTTTCTTATAAAAAGTGAAATACGTGGTGAAGCTAATCATATGTAGATTTGATACACTGTTACCACAAAACTAATTGGTCTGCAGGGAACCATTACCTTTATAAAATCCAGTCAACTGCTGGTCACTCATTACAGTCCCAGCATTTGCTGCAGTTCTTCTTCCAGACAGTCTTTTCCAGTGCATGCTGCAGTGTCATCCTTAGGCTTCCAATGAGGTGGCTGATGTGGGCTTGTACTTCTGTTCATTAGGCTACCACTAATGATTTTTATTTTCTATACGAGCCACCAGTTTATTAAGAAATAACACCTTACAGTACAGTGGTGGTGAATGGAACTGTTGAATAGTTCTTAATGGACTTTTGGAATATTGTCTTTGACTCTGAAGTGTTTGCAATCATTAGGTTACAATCCTTTCTCTGCTAAGGCTCATAAGATAACACTTTACTGATGTGAAATTTACTGTTCTTAAGCAGTGATACTGTTCCTCTTCTTTCCTCTGTGCAACAGTCCCTTAGCCTTTTCATCTTTTTTTTTACTTTTGAAGGGTTTTTCTTTTTGTTTTAAATGCATTCTAGTTCTCATTACACACAACTCTGAATGTAAAAAAGCTATCCTTTAATTTTCAGTTTTCATGTTGTAGATTATCTGATGTGTTGTAGGTCTGTGGAGCCCTGAATTTCTGCTGGAGATGGTGACATTGTCGCTGTCTATAACTAACTAAAAGGTGGTTATATAAAGGACAAGGGGTCACAGTCTTAAGCTCCATTGGGGGAGGTTTAGACTTGACATAAGGAAAGGGTTTTTCACTGAAAGAGTGATCTGATTTTTGGAACGGGCTGCCTATGGTGGTGGTTGAGTCACTGTCTCTGGAGGTGTTCAGTGTTAGGCTGGATGAAGTGCTGAGTGGCATGATCTAGGTGTCAGATGTTAGGTTTACTTGGTTGGTTTTAGGTTGGACTAGATAATCTTTAAGGTCTTTTCCAGTGTCATCATTACTGTGATACTGTGAGATGTATCGAAATGTTTACTGAAAACACAGCAGCAAAGCAATAATCCCTTGATTTCCTGTTTAGTGCAGTGGACAGCTGAAGTTGCATGTGGTCACTTGTGCTCTCTGTGTGAGAATGTGGGATTCATCACAAGTTGCTACATGGAACGCAACTCCACTTTTTCCAGTTGAGTCAAGCTCAGGTGCCTTTTGTGTCCCCCTCTCATGTAACTTGGACATTGGACGCTTGAGGTGATCATGACTTCATTTGAAGTGTAGCAGGAGGATCGCTTGGGTCTTTTCCTCTCCTTGCACTCTGGGTGAGGACTGCCTTTGGTAGATGTTCTTGTGTTTGTTTTGGCTTCAGGATCTCAGGAGAATGTGTTCTTTTGCCCAACTGTTTCCCAGTTGTGCTGTTGGCTCCTGTGTGAGTCACCCTTCTCTGGGATGAAGGCAATTGTTGGGGAAAGAAACTACTAAATTAAAAGAGCAGGAGAGGACACAAATAATTTTACTCTTCTTGGACTATCTGCATGTTTCATTAACAAATAATGGCAGGATGAAGTACTGTTCTCTGTGGTGACTTAAGATTTTTTTTTTTTGAAAACTATATGCTGATGATGAATGTACTTCACTTGAAATGTGGGTTTCTTGATTTCTGTTCTACAGCTCTAGTTATCTACTGTAGATCTTGTCCATTGCTAGTATCTCTCATCAGTTCTGGAATGACATTTCTTACCTTGTATAAATGCTTTGTAAGACAGCAATTGTTTTTCACTGCTCACCTTGAGAGAAGCAGCTAATGTGATGTCTAGTACACTGTGTGTCATCATCTGTTCTTTGAGCAATTCTCTGTTGTCAGGAGTCTTCTGGCTATTTCTAGACTTGTCAAGAAGGATGGTTTGTTTTATGTGGTTCGTGAATGTGGATCTTTTGTAGATGGCGGATTTGTTGCAGTAAATTCTGTTCTAGCCAAGTCCATGGATTTGACCTGATGCCCATTACCTCAGGAGGAGGTTGAGGTGCTCCCTTGAATGAAGAGCTGATGTTTTTATTGTCACTGTGAGCCACCGTAGGGCATCTGTGCCTTATCCACTGCTGAGTTTGTCAGCATGAACAAAAGGCAAGATCTGGGGGGATCTCTGGGTGTGTGTGTTTTGTGTATCAAACAGTTGTCTTTGGGTGTTGTTGGAACAGATGTGGAAGTGTGAGATGTATTTGTCTAGTCTGGGTTCTTCTGATGAAGATTTAGACTCTTTGTTTATCAGCAAGGATGTTTGGAAACATAAAGCTCTTTAAGTACATAATTTAAAAGGACATATCTGCCTTTCTAAAAAACAGAAGTCTTCCAGAACTTCTAACAGACAGGAAGATGGGTTTCTTTGTTGCTTTGATCTGTCTTCTGTGTGCAGGAGCACAAAAGTACTGTTGCAGGCATTTTGTTTTAAAGTCTTAAGTCTATGTATTAATCAAAGTGGAATTCATAGGTTTGTTATTTCTACTGAATGTCAGGCTTTACTTTTTTCTCCTCTCCAGATAGTGAGATACTACAACATTGCTGCTTTGCTGATAATCTTGCTTTTTCTCCCCCTAAAGATTCCATCAACAAAATTACTTTGAGGATACTTTGTGCTCCTCACCATTTATTTTATGTCTGCAGGTTGCAGTAAGCTAGTAATGCCTTAAATCTCTGTCAAGAAAAATAATAGAAAAGATAAAATAAACAGCATTCCATTATAACACGCTATTCTAACCCTAGGTTTGGTCTCTGTCTTCATTAACATTTGAACTTTACCATGACATGCATAATATGTTTGTGAAAGGGGGTGTTAAGAGATGTTCAGACATCCATAGGTGGTGTATAAAATCATCAGGGATCAGAAGGGACCTCAAAAGAGCATCTAGTCCAATCCCCCTGCCACAGCAGGGCACGCTGACTAGGTCCAGGTGGGTTTAAAACGTCTCCGGGAAAGGAGACTCCATAGCTCCCCTGGGCAGTGCCCCGCAGTGCCCTGTCACCCTCCCTGGGAAGAAGTTATAGAATTGTCAGGGTTGGAAGGAACCACAGTATCATCCAGTTCCAAGCCCCCTGCCATGGGCAGGGACAAGCCACCCTAGATCAGGCTGGCCAGAGCCTCATCCATCCTGGCCTTAAATACATCCAGGGACTGGGCCCCAGCCACCTCCCTGGGCAACCCATTCCAGGCTCTCACCACAGTGAAGAACTTCATCCTCACATCGTCTAAATCTACCCATCTCCAGCTCTGCTCCATTCCCCCTAGTCCTGTTGCTACCTGAGATCCTAAAAAGCCCCTCCCCAGTGTTTTTGTAGTCGCCTTCAGATACCAGAGGCCACAATAAGGTCATCTTGGAGCCT
>VZRI01014339.1:527873-538934 GCA_013397515.1 Upupa epops | reverse complement strand
CACTGCTGGCTCGTGTTGAGTTTTTTGTCCACAAGCACCACCAAGTCCCTCTCCTCAGGGCTACTGTCCAGACAGTCACTGCTCAGCCTGTATCTGTGTTTAGTATTGCTTTGCCCCAGATGCAGGACCTTACACTTAGCCTTGTTAAAGCCCATGAGGTTGGCTAGTGCCCAACTCTCTCTCCAGCCTGTCCAGAGATCGATCCATCCATCCCTCTGGATGGCATCCCTAACCTCTGGTGTGTCTGCTGCACCACAGAGCTTGGTGTCGTCTGCAAACTGGCTGAGGGTGCGTGCACTCAGTGCCTCTGTCCATGTCACCAACAGGTGTAGAACAAGACTGGTGCCAGGACTGATCCCTGAGGGACTCTGCTTGTCACTTCCCTCCACTTGGACATGGACCCATTGACAGCCAATGTTTGGCAAGCCACTTCTTACTTAACCCATCTAGTGGTCCCCCCATCAAACCCATGTTCCACCAGCATGTGGTGCGGGAGTGTGTACTGGCTGATGATTTGGACATCATTTGGCAGGAGTCTTATTTTTATATGTGTGAAATGAGTGTAAGCCTGTTTGCCTTGGACACTTCTGGATTTGTCATTGGGAAAAATACATAGAGAAACTGAGTAGTACAAGGCTGTCTCAGATGGCGAAGTAGGTGTACAGAAACCTCTAACATACAGACATTTCTATGTAAGTTGCTTCTGCAGGCTGCTGGCCTTTTTTCATAAGATGTAAGGAAAAGTGAAACTCCTTTCCTTTCACAGACTAAGTTCCATGAGTCTAGTAGCCACGAAAAGTATATTGAGGGAGGCTGTCTGCAAGAGGTATTACCCACTTGGTTTCCTTGGAAACATGATTTACAAATATTGACTTGAGAAACCTGCAGCTTAGAGGGAAATCCTAAATTGTTGGTTCAGGCTTTTAAATTAATATCTCTGAAGAGTTTAGGCCATATTGAAAGTTCTCACATGTCCATGAAATTTTATTTATGATAATTCTGGATATCTGTGTTCCTTAGTGTAATAGCTAATTCTGGATATTGGAGAGAATCCATGAGAGTTTTGGTAGATAAAGAGCACTGAACTGAGATCCCTGGCTCAAATTTCACCTGGTTTAAACAACCTAACTCATGGAATTTACAAATGAATGCTCCTAAAGATCAGAGCATTACTACCTGACCCACAACTGATAGACCACAACGTGGAATATTTTCTTTTTGGTGGGGTTAAGCCCTGTAAAACATCATTCATGTCTTATAAATGTTTCTAAACTCTGTGGAGGGTGGTTTCAATGCTCTGTTAAGTGTGTGCAAGAGACTGTGATAAGTTTAAGCCGATTACATGTACTGGGTAACTTTCTGTGTAGGCTTTTTCATAAACACTTATTTTCAGAGTTGCTGGTCACAGAATCATAGAATGTATTGGGTTGTAAAGGACCTCTAAAGGGTCATATAGTCCAGCCCCCCTGCAGTGAGCAGGAACAATTTGGTCTTGCTGAGCTATGTTAAGTTTTCCCACATGAAAGCTCTGTTATCCCTGGCTCATTGTTTTAAATTATCGTAAAGGTGGTGTTAGCTTGATGCTGGAGGGATGGAAGGGAGCACACACAGACATAGCATACACGGTTGCTGGTGCTGATGGCAGGAAAGCACCTCTATCCATTCCCCAAGTTAATCTTATTATCAGTGTTTTTAATGCAGAGGAACACCTCCAGAGCAGAAGTGAGATCTTGTCTTTCCCTGGAGACAAGCCTATCCCTCATCACGACAGTTTAACTGAGGAGAAAAGCTTTGTTTAATGAAATAGTGCTTAACACCCTGAAGGTTACGGAGATGTTTGTTGCCAGTGCTGGGGAAAGGTTTTCCCGTCTTGTTTTTCAGTGGCTAGTCACTAGGAAGTGAAGGCAGCTTGCTTTTGACTTGCCACCTACAGTGGCTCTGGATTGCAGAGGCTGCAAGATGGCAGAAAGATTAATTATCAGAAGGAGAAAATCTGGAGACCTGTGGAAAGGGTAAGTACATATAAAGAAAAGACATGGTGGAAAATGGTAGTAATGTAGAATCTCATAGAGACTCCTGCTGTTGGCAATTCATGTTCGGAAGTGTTAAGCTGAAGTGAGGTCAGTGAATCAAAAAGGTTTTCTTGGTTGATGTTTGCAGAAGGAAGACTGAGAAAGGGAGGTGCAAGATTTGTTTTACAGTCTGATAATCAAAGTGGAAGGTATAGTTGTGTATGGCTGAAGGCAGAACAGTAGGTATACCAGAGTCATTTGTTGAACGTTGTGAACATTCATCAACAAAAAAAAGTGGTGGTTTAGGATGCCAAATATAGACCCTCATAGAAAAGGAAGATAATTGGGTCAAATGAACTGTGGCTCTCTGTGTAACTAAATAAATTACGTGGATTACTGCAGAGTCAGTCAGGATAGGAACAAGGATTTGCAGCATAAGAGTTCTGCTAAAATGGTGATTGTTTTTATACGAAGCCATTGTGCCAATACAAACTCAATTTCATACTGCAGAATTGATTGTAAAATAAATGCCTCCAGATGAAAGCTAGAGAGAAATCACTGCTCTTTACTTAAAGTTAGAAGGAAAAATGAGTAACTGCAGTAAAGGTTTATGGAGAATTCTCAGAACATGACAAGATGGAAATGTATGAGATAATACTGTGATACTGTTATTTTATTTGATATAGTCACATAGGTAAGCTATAGAGCCTCTAAGGCAGCAGGCAAGGAAAAGTATACCCTTAGAGCTATTGTCTGCTAATTTCTTTGGATTTTCTAGGGTGTCACCAGTAAATTGGTAGTAGCAAAAACTTCACATGTTCAGTTTTCCTGCCCTAATGTGGATACTCTCTTTAGCTTTAGACTCCTCATTATTTCTAGCAAGTGCAGGTAAGTTTTTTAGAAATAGTTACATGGTACTAATTTAGCTGTTGCCTGTGGGATACTGGAGCTTTGTGGTGATCCCAGAGCAGTTACAGCATGGCATCAGTGTCAGCCCTCAGAGATGTATTGACTTATGGGAGCAAAGTGATGAAAGATAAATATCAGTTCAAGTAGAAAGTAAGTATCTCTTTCTTGCTTTCCTTCAGCCTGTAATATGTGTGAATCTCTGACTATGAGTTGGTTTCTCACCAGGCATGGGAGTCCAATATGCTAAAGCTTTCTAGTCTTGAATTCTCTGTAGCCTGATTTAATGACAGAAAGAGCTGTTTTTGCTAAAGGAAAGATGGTGGCTTCTATTTTCAGCTCCATGACAAGGTGTTAGTCATTATTGACACTGGTTCTGAAATCACTGTTAGAGGTGTTCAAGGTCAGGTTGCATGGGGCTCTTTGAGCAACCTGGTGTAGTGGAAGATGCCCCTCCATGGCAGGTAAGTGAAATAGATGAACTTCAGTGTTCCCTCCCCTGCCATTCTGTGATTCTTTTTTTTTTTTTGTTTCAATTTTTTTTAAGTGAGTTAAGTTAGTATAGAGGTAAGTTTAAGATGTCACTTCAAATCAGAATTGGTTCTTTCATGTCTTCCAGTTTGTCACAAAGCTGTCATTGCCTCAGGCTGCTTGGGGAGGATAGAGCCACTGGGCAAATTGCATTGTCTAAGAAGCAGGATTGGCAAGGCCCATGGAGGAGTCGTCACTTACTGAAAGGAGCTAATTATTCAGACTTGAGTGCCAGATTTGGTCTGTGTTCAGGTCTGAACCTTTATGACTTGCAAGCAAATTCGCTGAAGAATAGTGGGTAGACTAGGTGTATGTGAATGGTGCAGTTACTGAGAGAATAGGAAGTACTGGCTCGAGGAGAGAAAGATTTGCAGAGCAAATGTAGTTTCATGGCAAAAAACCCTGTTTTGTCTTAATATATTCTAAATAACACATACTAAAAAAAAATTAACAGTTGGTCATACTGGCAGGCATCCTCTTCACTTAGCAAACTGCAGATGCATGTCTGTGCAAAAAGACGTATGTTTGCTTGGCCATCTTTTCTAAGGTGAGTCATTAAAGGTGATAGGAAACAGTGGAGAAGGTAGGTACTAACGAGTGTTAAGAAAATCTCTTTGCACATGGGTTACACGTAGAAAGTAACTGGAGTGTCCAGATCAAACCAAGAGTGAAGTTGGTTAAGTGCAAAGAAAGATGACTTTCCTGTGCACATAAGAACGTGCATCATTCTCTGGAATTTCTAGAGGCGGTTTATGTACGATGGTATACTTCACTTAGTTTTGTCTCCAAACTCTTAACATTTGTAGGAGTGGGAACAAAACTTAGGAATCCAATCTTAATTGGAAATAGAGAGGAGGGAGGGGGAACATCTACTTCTTACTGAACTGAAGTTGTTTTATTTTTCTAAACCAAGTCAGTCACTGAACTAAATGGGGGAAGAGTTATGGAAAGAGCAAGTTCTTGGAAAGAGTTGGGCAAGTGAGAAAGGGGGACTCCAGCAACACATGGAGGACCAAAGGAACGGGGTGGGGCTAATGGGAGTTAGACAGTGGGTCACAGTGTCTGGAGGCTTCATGGTAAATATGACAACTGATTGCTTTCCCACTTGCCCGCAGTCTGTTAAAGAGCATAATAGTGACAGAGAAAACTGAAGGACAGCAAGACCATGGTGCACTCACATAACAAGGAATGAAGAAACCTTGTGCTCTGAAGTGCAGGTGCTGTGGTGGCAACATGCCATACTGCTTGCCTTCTGTGCTTAGGGAATGCTGAAAATCCTCATTGATAGGTTTTGTAGTTCAGACAAGAACTTGTGCCTCTGCAGGGTTACGTTTGTGATACTTCGGTGTAAGAGCAGCTCTTTGCCCAGAGCTGTTGTGTCTCTGCAGCATCTGTCCCTTTTCTTTTGGCTCCATCTCCCTTCTTGCTCAGCAGCAGAAGTAATTCTGTCCTGGAGAGTGTAGCTCTCTGAACCAGAGGTTGTCAGGCAGTGGAGTGGAGCTGCTGTACAAATAGAAAGAAAATTGCAGCATGGGAGAAAAAAGTGAGTTAATCTTGGATTTACTCTTAAGTTTAAACAGTGAAGCTCTCGCTGTTTACACAGTAGATAGAGGAGTTATCTGTTCAAGGAAATAAACCACTACATTTCAAAATATACAGCAGCCACTGAGGGATTCTTTTGAGAGACCTGTGCTTTGGAAAGGACACTGCATAGTGGAGTTTTGTTCTTGATACAAGTGGGTATTCACTTCTGGCACTAGCACCTTTTTGCATGAGCAGTGTAATTTCAGTCACTGTGTACTGATGTCACAGTAGTGACAGGAATAACTGAAGTTATTCCTTCATAGTTTCATCATATTGTTTTGATTCATAATAGGGAAAAAGCCTCTTGTTTAGGCACTCTGGTGGGCTTTCTTTGCTGACTTCTTGGACAGAATAAAATAATTATTAAGGTTGGAAAAGACCTTTAAGACCTAGTCCAACTATTAACATAACTGTACCAAGTCTGCCACTAAGCCATATCCTTAAGATCTACATCTACATGACTTTCAAACTTGTCCAGGGGTGGCAATTCAATGACCTCCCTGGGCAGATACTTGAAGCTAACTTTTCTTAAGGATTTTAAAGCGCTGTTGCTTAGCTAAGTGAAGTATGGGATGGCTGTATACATACAAATTGCTGATTTTCATGGTTTATCATTGTGTCTGGGCTTCAAGTTTAAAAAAAACTTGATTTCCCTCCTCTTTCTGAGCTGAGATGCTTCCTCATCAGTAATAAAAGCACAGCAGGTAAATGGAGCCCTCCGTTCATGTGGGTAACTGTGTATGTCTTGAAAAATGTGGGTGATGCCGGAAGAATGGAATGCAGAATGCAGACTTGAGAGCGCTATCTGCTTTAATTTCACTATGAAAAAGAGAACTGTAATGGGAAGAATAAAAAGCCTGCAAAACTCGGTAAGTACAAGAACTCAGCATTGTTCTTCTTGCCTGAATATAATATTTATAAGAAACTATTGATTCACTCTTCCATTTGCATTCCTTATAACACTTGGAAGTTCCTTCTGCCTTATTGCTGGCTCTTCTTTCTTAATTAGTTCTGTGTTATTTGTTTTTCCTCATTTTGTGGGCTTGTTACACTGTGATTTCATGTTTGGCATTTGGAATCTAACCAGGTAATTGGGCAGCAGTCTTCTCCAAAGTCACTTAAGAGTGACTGACTTCTTCTCTAGTCCCATTTTCCCATCTCTGGTAGGATTAAGGATGCAGTGCAGCTGAAAGTGACGACTGGGAAGTCTGTGTGTTTAGGAGTGGGTGGGGTGGGTGGGAAGGATGTCCTTTTCTGTCCCTAAAAGGGGTTGTCTCTGTGAATCTGGAAAGCGGTCTAGGCATTCATTCTCTTCTTACTCTTATATCGATGATTAATACTTCAGTGGGGAAGAGCTTTCTCCTGAAGGCTCTAAAGCTGGAAGTTGTATTATATTGGCTTGAGACAGAGTCTGGGTACAGTCTAGAGATGCAGAATAATTTTAGCTCATTTACTGAAATGGTGAAATTAGCCCAAAAATTTACTCATGGGGTATCTGTGATGAGGTACCAACAAGGCACGTCTACTTTTGAAGCGGTTCAGCCACTGGTATGAGTTTCATGTCAAGGTGTTGAAAAATGATGTGTGTATGTTTGTAAAGAATGTTTCTCCTAACTATCCTATGTTTATTTATAAATGTCCCCATCCCTGGAGGTATTTAACAACCCTGTGAATTGAAGGAGAAGGTGTATTCATGGTCCTGCCACTGTTAACTGAATCCAGTTGTTAGGCTATCTTAGAGGTCTTTTATGATCTGGGTGATTCTGTGATTGCATCTGTCCTTAGAAGTACTTGTGTAATTAAGTAGCTGGAGACTATTGTTACTCTTCTGCATCTGAGAGTGAACTGAGAGGCCACCAAGGAAATTATTAGCTTTGCATCCTTTGCCTTCTTGCTCACAGGCATAAAGCTTGGTTTGATGTAGATGCTAAGGAGTTACGCTTTTTCAAAAAATGCTCCTTTCATGATCGTCTGTACAAACTGTGAGTGGTATGAGAAGCCCTTTAAAGAATTACAGTTTTTACCTTTAAACAGATGCAAATGTGATCCAGGTTTAAACTCCTGCAAATTGTAGCATGGCAGTGGCAGGGTCCTGAAATCTCAGGCTTACTCGAGGAGGATGTGATTTCTGTCAGTGATTCTGTTAGAATGAAGTGAGAAAGAAGAGTTTTGATCTTTCTCTCCGTACTAAATACATGAGAACTTTTTGTGTTTAGTGCATCAGTCCTCTGTTAAACTGAAACTAGAGCAGTTGAGTTTTAAAACTGCCTCAGTCTTTATAATGTATTGTATCAGTTGCAGTGCATCCATATGGCTTACTGATGTTCAGTGAGTCTTTCTGAAAATTAGGGTTACTGTGATCAACCCATTCATGAAGATCTTTCATACAGGTTTGTTTTAAGTTAGTACCCCAGACACATTTCAATTTTGCTGGCAGTAGTGCCTGATTATAAGGCCATGGAGAAGAACACAAAGTACATGGGTGGTCCCTTCGAAGAGAAGCTGATCTCATTTGGATCTGTCCAAAGACTCAATGACTGTAAACTGTTTAATCTGCTTGAGAACACAGAAGTTATTCAGTTATGTCAGTTAACAGTTCTGCATCATCACAGAGTTGAGCTGTGCCTTTCTTCTTCTCTTGGAGAATGTTGGCTGTAAATGCATCATAAAAGTTTCGCTTTCAAATTGCTTGTTCTATTTGTACAAGATCAGGATCTCTTTATGATGGGTGGTCTACAAACAAACCTTGAAGATTCTTTAAGGGTAATACAGCTGGTGGTAGACTGACACAAGCATATTATTGGGGGAATACATAGGAGAGGGGAGATGTAATTAATGTCTATAAACATGTGAGGGATGGGTGTCAGGAGGATGGACCCAGGCTCTTCTCAAGGTCATCTAGTGATAACATGAGGCAACGGGTGCAAGCTGGAACATAGGAGGTTCCATATAAATATCAAAAGGAGCTTCTTCACAGTGAGGGTAACAGAGCATTGGAACAGGCTGCCCAGAGGGGTTGTAGAGTCTCCTTCTCTGGAGACATCTAGGCAGGTCTTTAGGTCCACCCCTAAAGAAAAACAAACCAAAAGCCCGTACCCTCAGACCAGTAGAAAAATAACTCAGCTCTGAGCACATCAGCATAGTGGAAAAGATTGAATATGAACAAATCCCTCTTGTGACTACAAAATAGACTAGATAAGGTGGTGTCTTGATTTTGCTTTCCCAGGGTCTTCAAAACATGATGAAACCAAGGACAACATTACAGTAAAGAAAATGTTAACATATTTTATTAACAAGAAGAAATAGAAAGCAAGAAGAAACTCTGCCCTTAATGCAATCACAATGAGCAGAGGGCCACCTAACAAAGATGGTAGTCACCCTGGGAGGAACTGAAACCAACCCTCCAATAGGGTAGAAGTTATAATGGATGGGGGGAAAGGAAGAATGGAAAAATGAAGGAAATAAAGGTATGGGGATAAAATGATACTAAGACTGAATAAGGAATGAGGAAAAGATGCATAAAAATACAGGGAAGGACACTTACAGTCTATCAGGAAAAGGATGCTGGGGAATTCACCAGCTCCAAGTGGCTCTGGGGGAGAGAAGGCAGTAGCACCAGCTGTCTGCACTGTGGCTCAGGGAGGAAAGAGAAGGAAATTCAATCCTTGGATATGCCCTCTTCTAGTGCTATGGAGAAGGGATATATGAGGTTATATTTGGTCATGTGATGGAATCTCATTGGTTGCCTAAACTATCATGTCAGGCAGGGGTCAGGAATTAACTCATGATGTACGTACATACCTGTGTAAAAATGCATATTCTCTACAAATAGTGACAGTCTTTTCTGATTGTTTGATTGTCACTGTGCTGTGAAAGAACTGCCATGCCCTTTCATAAGTCTTTGTCATTTCAGTACAGCTGTCCTTGAACAGCAAACAAACCTGTGGTGGTGATGGTTCACTGTTTTCACTAGCTCTTTGATCTTCTTTAGCTACTTGTTTTCTCTTTTCTGCTCCTTATATCAAATCTATCTGAGGTGCATCCACCTAACTTTTTACTTACCTTTAGTTACTGATGGGTGCTCAGAAAGACACCCCCCAGCTACTTGTTAACCAATCTAACGGGACATGCTGAAAAAGGTTTAAGATTGCCAGAGGCTGGAAGGACAGGACAGGAGAGGTGGGGGGTGACAAGGCACTGAAGGAAAGGACTTCACTCCCCTGGCCCAGGGTGGCAACTGCTGTGCTGCAGCTTGTTCTATATATGGAGGGATGCTTGGAGGCAGGGAATGGCCCTCCTGGGTTTGCAGCCCTGAGGGAAGGAGGCTTTTGGTTGTCTGTATCATGTGGAGGAGAGACTCTGTGCAGGCAGGGAGAGCAGGTAAGGTGAGCTGTGATTGTCTGGTTGGCAGTTGAGATTTAAAAAAAAAAATGAAGGGAAAAGGCGGTGTCAACAGTTTAGTGACAGCCATGGGGTTGTGCAAAACTCTGGAAAGTTTGCAGTGTTATTGGTAAAGGTGTGCAAGTCCTCATGCTTAACAGAACTTTAGAAGGCTATTGAGTGATGTTAACTACTGGCACAGTGCTTACCTCTTATGCCATAACATATAGAGCTGAACAAGAAACGCAGAAAGCTGCCTTTTGAAGTCATACTGTCACAGATTTTGGTTGAAAATGACAGCAGAGGTTAAATCCTTGCCCTTTTTTTAAACAATTTTTTTGTCTTCGTTACTGCATGTGCAAGGATGTTTTGGGGCAAGACTGACTATCCCAGGACTGGGCCTGGGCCTGGTTTCATGTTGAAGGCTTTTTCTGTGATGTGCTGTAATGGGTTGGACCCTGTGGTTCTGTGGTGTTGGTGCTTTGTGTGCTGGAGCTGTCAGCATCCTGCAAGGCTACTGTGCTTCAAAGCTTCTCCTTCCCTTCTGGTTCACATGGCAGCTGGGGCACTGAAATTGAATCCTGCTATGTTGGAAGTAAAAGTTGGTTGTGGACTGTTTATAGAGAAAACATCACAGACAAAGAATTTCCTCAAGGAGCTATGAACAGGATTTGGTACCTCCATATATCTTCGGGGAGGAAGAGGGGAGGCTGTGCTGGGTGTGTGAGGGCCAGCATATTTTTCGCTTGTATTTTCGCTGATGTTAACTGATAACTGTGTTTTTCAGATGCATGATTTGACAATGGGGCAGACAAATTCCTAAAATACCTCAGATAGTTTCACAAGTAAAACCTGTTCTGGGGTAGGTGGTGCCTCCATTTTTCTGAACCCTTCAGTTTCTCATCTGTGCACTTTCTCATCTGTGCGTGTGACTTCTGTGGCAATTAGAGACTGGAAATATTTGAAGTCGGATATTTTTTAAGAACATGACCTCCACTGTCTCAGGCATGAGTAGGCTCTGGCAGACAGATAACTTCCTTGGCAATTACTTCTACTCAGCAGTAACAAATGTAGCAAGGTACTAAAGAGCTTTTAATGCTCACTTTGAACAAGTTGATAAAATTGTGATGGAAAGAAGCCAGAGAAGATGAATTGAGCACAGTTTGTAAGGTACTGCAGCAAATCACAGTAGCTAGAGTGTGTTGCCAGTCAGATTAACTCTTTCATCTTCTATTCGGAAGCACCCCTGACATGCTGCTGAGGTGTAGAAATACTTTGTTGGGTACATACTTGATAGTGTATATATTTCTCCTTTACCTTCCTCTGTGCAGTCTGCAAGTCTCTACCAGGCTGTTTCATTCTGTTGCATACTGAGTCTTTGGCAGCATTTTCAGAAGGTTTCATGTTGTCAGTGGAGATCAGTTTGAGCCAAGTCCCCCAGTTGCTCCCGTGTAGACTGCAAGAAGGTGTGCTGGTGGTGGCAGATGTCCCTCACCATGTTCTTTGCTTGTAAACATCAGAAAAGACAGTTGGTGCCAAGTGTGCTTTGCTACGAAGCTATTGCACCTCTTTGTTTTTTACTTATTTTTTATGTGAAGAATGGGCCTTGATTGTAAATACTACATATTCTTCCAGTAGCTACATCCTC
>VZRI01014339.1:462127-527712 GCA_013397515.1 Upupa epops | reverse complement strand
GTTCCAAGCATTTTGCACAAATTATGCTTGTGGTGGTCTTTTCCAAGTGCCAGACAGTTGTCACCTTGTAGACTATGAGAGTGAAAGTTGTTTTCCTTGTGTTTGGTCACTATGGTTAGGTGTTTGGCTTAGTCTAGCTGCCTAAGTGTCTTCTCTCAACAGTGGTAGACAAGGATTTCCAAAGGATGCTTCCTCCCACCAGTCACAGAAATTAATCTTAAAAGAGGATGACTTGCTGTCTGGAGGTATTTGTCTTTTTCCTTGACTACAAAGGGAGCCTTGAGCCATTAGCTTTTTTTTCTTAGAAGCATTTAGATAGCTAATGTTCGGTAAATCCACCCTTAAGTAGTTTGTTACACAAGTTGAGTAGCCAAGGAAGCCTTTTTTTCTGCATTATCCTCCTTTTGGTGGAATACAAACACTCCCAAGTGAGTATTGTAGTTGTGGTTTTGATGTAAGCAAGGCCTGAGTAAAGGATAAAGGTTTTTTAAAAGCAGGATTTGTGTAACGTGCAAGGGATGATAGTAGCATGTAAAGTCAATCACAGAATTACTGAGTCTGGAAAAGACCTTTGAGATCACCAAGTCCAGCACATGACCTAAAATCACCTCGTCTAGGTCATGGCACTAAGTGCCACATCCAGTCTTTCCTTTAACACCTCCATGGATGGTGACTGACATATGTAGATCTTTTCTTTAGTCACCCTTTTTTTTCTCTGATTTCCTGTCTATTCCATGATTTGGTGGAGTTATTCAATGAAATACCTAGTCTTGTCTTTGTTGTTTTTTCTTCTGAATTTCTTCTGAGCCATCTTTTTCTAAACCAGGTTTATTCCCTCACATTTTCCCTTCACCCACCTTTAAGTGTATTCATTCTTAATGGGGAAAGGGTCATGAAACGGTCATCTTCCTCTCTTCCTTCTAAAAAGTGTATCTGGCAAGTTCATGAATTTCTTTTATTCCCGAGAGCAGCTCATAAAGGATAGATTTCTTCTCCCATGTGCAATAAATGCGAGGTGATTGCCAGAGCATTGTTCTTCTAAATAGCTTATTTTTCTCTGTGAATAGACCCTTTCCCCAAACTATTTTTAGAGTACTGATGAAGTGATAATTAAAGTTTGAGTTCTGGCTTCCCTGAAGTACCCAGTAAGATAATCCAGTGGTGGGTTTGGTATCTGGGCAGAGCACCAGCTGAAGCTCAGCTGAAAAATGTAACCCAGTTATTCTCAGACTTCAGGAAAGCCCCTGGCCCATCCTGTCCTCCATGCACTCTTCAGCTGGACTGTTTCATGTGGTGAGGACAGATCACTGTGCTGAAGTGATTGCATCAGGTTCACGTGCTGCTTCTCGGAGACAGCTGCATCGTGTGTCCAGAAGCAGGTTGTGCTGGGTCAGGGATTTTGGGTGATCTGAACACAGAGCTATAGGAGGAGGCTTCCAATGGTCTTTGCTGAGGTTGACATTGCACTGGACCCTCTCACAGAGGCTACTGTGTTCAGTGCTGGAAAAATAAGACTTCTAGACATCCATTGCCATCTACCTCCTGGCTCCTCCAGGGTGTGTAGTATGTGTTTTGTGGTTTACAAAGCACAAAGAGATTACGTTATGTAGGCTTGGCAAGGTTGGCCGGCTTGACTTGCTGCCTCCCCAAGGAACTCCCTTCCTTTTCCTGAGCACTCTCACTCAGTGCTGCTGCATTGCTTCCCAGCTGCTGCTGCTTTTGCGTCTCTTATCTTCCTATGAAAGTTTGCAAACCTTGCTAATGACCTTTCTTCTTTATTAGGAGGCTGATGCATCTCCATCAGTGTCTCTGTGCCCTTGGAAGAAGTTTTAACTTGTTTTTTCACAAATAGCAAGGTCTGCATTCAGTTGCCCCGTTGCAGTGTAGGACAGGGATTGTATTTCTGGTTTCATCTGTACCACTTAGCCATTTCAGCTACAAGTGTGACTGATACGAAATGACTCCTTAGTGGTTAATTCCCGTCACTGTTGCAGTATTTAACTGGTGGTATCTTCATGCCTGTGTTTCTTTGTTTTTAGGAGTACAAACCTTGCTTCACCTTAGTTTTGTGGTGATCAGGCAATGCTTTGACTGCCCACATGTCTGAAGACACTTGAGCAATTGTGTTACTTTTTGAGCTGTGGTCATCCTGATTCTGGATAGCACTCATTTGCAAATAATATGGAATACAAGAAGTTTCACCCAAGCATGAGGAGGAGAAACCTCTTTACCTTGAAGGATGGCAGAGCAGTGGAACAGGCTGCCCAGAGAGGTTGTGGAATGTGTCTCTGGAGACATTCAAAACCCACCAGGACTCATTCCTGCATGATTTGCTGTAGGACAACCTGCTGTGGCAGGGCAGTTGGAGTAGAAGATATCCAGAGTTTTTTCCAGCCCCTACCGTGCTGTGATCATGTAACCTATCAAAGTAATTGCTGCTGAATTTTCCACCAATGCTTTTGTGGCTTCCAGCTGTCAGCTTGGAATCAGTTTTCTTTGTAGCACAAAACTCTCAGAAGTGTTTGTTTAAAATTGGACCTGTAAAAGCGTTCATGGAAGTCAGCAGCTATGTGGAAAACTGCTCTAACAGGGTAGCTCTAATATGTTAGGGTATGTAGTAAAGTATGTCCTTTAGGAGCCTCCTTTGGTAAAGATGTACATGTAAGCTGAGGTGGTTGATGTGTTCAGTTGAGTTTGTGTCTTTGCTGTGTGCAGGCAAGATACTTTAAAATGACAAAGGAGTATTTCTTCCTCCAAGTTGTTCTAGGCATGTTGGGGTTGTACTGAGTCGAAGGGCTCTGTCTGCTTTTATTTTGTGCATTGGTCTAGCTCCAATTTCCAGCTCTGTACTTGAGGCTATTTTTGTTAATTTTCTGATGATCTGTCTACTGAGCTTTCCTTGCCATGTGGCAACCTATCTATTTTATTTGGTTTGCTTTTGTCTAAGATCTGCAAATGGCTTGTCTGGATAGAAAAAGATTCTTTTGTTGTGGCTCTCGCCACTCAACAGCACCAGGTTTGGAAGATGGCCCGGATCACAGCTGGTCAGGCCCTGATGTAGACAGCTTCTGTGTATGTGGCACCACACTAGTCTTCTGCAAACAGATGGCTTCCATTGCAGTTTCAGCTCAGGGCTGGTAGACCCAGACCCATATTCATGTCTTATGGACAGTAGTCGCTATCTCTGTTGCGGTTACATGTAGTTCTTCAGCATAAGGCCAGATGTCAGAAACAATTTTTACTAGTGTGGAGGCCAGGACCTCTGAGCTCCTTTTGGTCAAGCTGTCATTGTATTGGTGTGTCCAGTCTATAGCAAAACAAGGGTAAGAAGGTGATGTCCACATTTGCCTTGCTTTAAAAGATCAGAATAGTTTAAGGATCCTTTCAGGTACAAAGATGTATGAAGACTTACACAGCTGTGAGGTAGGTGACCAGGATACTCTGTGATCCTGCTCCTGTAACTGCTTTCTGGTATGAGCTTCAGAGCTACTCTTCAGACCAGTTCTGTATCCAGTGCTCCTTACTGCTTCCTGGCTTCACCTGATGAATCTAGGACTCACTTGGCTTTTTAGTCTTTAAGCGATGCATTCTTCAGTCTTTCATTATGAAGATACATCAGAGCTCCTGCTTTTTTACATCCTTCACCCAAATGCCTTGGTTTCCTCTGAAAGGACATTTTTGAAAGCTAAGGAGTGGAAAAACTTGGAACACTATGTTGCTAAACACGGGATGCAGGCCAAAAGCTCCTGCCCAAAGGGGTATGCAAACTTTCAGTGGTAACAGGAAAGCTTCAGAGAGCAAACACCTAAAGATCAGACAGGAGATGAAAATTAGTGATAGCATCAGAGTGCAGATCTGTTCAAGTTCAGTAAGTATGTTCACCTCCCTCTCCACAGTAAAACTGCTGTCTCCATGTGACATATGTTTTATTTTGGTTTGCCACCTGTGTGTAGCATATCTAAGAAATTAACAAAGTGTAAGCCACAAAGTAAGTATTTGGAGCTGATGCTCTTTTTCTTTCTCTGTCCGTCGCCATTCCTCCTTTCAGTGCCATTCCCCCTCTGCTTCTAAAGGCTCCTGCATTGTGACAGCCCACAGATAGTTGTTACTGTCTGTTGAGGGGATGTGATGATATAGGAGTATGATATGCCTGAGATGCTGCCAGCAGATGTCTGTTTGGGAGAAGCAGGGTGGTTCTCTTCTGACCTTCTACAAGTGTCTGTCAAAAGTGATCTCTTTCGTATGACCTACTAAGCCTTTGTTTATGAGCTGTTGTGCCAACAGTTTCAGGAGGACCTGTAACAAATAAGCAGATCTGTCTATTGAAAACAGCTGTATCTTTTCTGGACATCAGTTGTGAGTTAAAATTTCTGTAATTCCTACTTAGTCATGTTGATGCTGAGTGAGCAATAGGCATCAAAACCCAACACCTCTAGAAATGGCATCTGAGACACAGATGATTGATCGTTGTGATTAGTGATCGGTTTCTCACGTAAATTCAGTTCAAGCCTTTTTGCTTATGAGCCCTCCTCTTGTATTGCAACTGATGACTGCTGCCAGAGCAGCAGTCTTCTCTACTTCGTGAGCATACCTAGGTCCTGTTTGAAATCTTACAGGAGTGACCTGTGTCCTTGATAATTTGATCCTGAAAAGGTGTGGAGTGGTCATGCCAAAAAAGCAAGTTGACCTGATCTGTAAACACAAATCCAGGTCACTCCTTTCTGGCTTGTTATGCAGCTCCAGAAGCTTGGGTGATTTGGTTAGAGATGCAGCTGTGGCAGCATTGCTCTTTGGGATTTGTTCAGAGATAGGGCTGTGAAACTGTGATGCACCATGGGCACTCGCACTCTGTGCTGATTTGTGCATTGAGAAGAACTGATTGTAAAATATTCCTTGGTGATTGATGGTCCTGTTGCAGCAAAGCTTACCCACACAGATGATCTTATTAAGATTATTTAAGAAAGTTTATGTGAGTTGTTGTCTTGAGTATTTTGCAGTGTTTAGCAGATTAAATCTTCATCTCAATCCAGCTTCTGTGAGAATCACAGGTGTTTTGGGTACTTACACTTTTGCAGGCTTTTCTTAACTGTCTTGTTGGATTTTGGTGTGTGCCCTGTAGTTCTTTACATGTTTCTTCCTAGCCTGCCTTTACAATGTCTGCCTGCATTACGACAGTATACCAGCAGCAGGAACTTTAGGCAACCTTCTAAGTTTTGGGGTTGGCCCCAGGCTTTCTGGACAGGAATGCTGTTGCTCTGAAGTGGCATAGTGAGGTATAACAGCAGCACTGGGAGTGTTTCTGCTGCTCATTGCCTCACTATATGCTCTCTTCTGGAAGGTTATCTCTGCAGTCACAACTTTTGAGGTTTTCTTTTTTACCATATAGGGAAGATGAGGTTGTGCAGAACCAGGTGACACTGTTGAAGGTTTCCTATTGTACTAGGTATGAGCAACTGTGGGGGGTTTTCGTGTTCAAAAGAGAAATTTTTCTTTTACTCCTTATAGTCAAAATGGAAATGAACATTCAGGCTTGGTGGGGAGGAAAGTATAACCCCACCCTTTCCTACACAGAAGCAAACTGCTCCATATACCAACCGCTTTCTTTGAGAGAGCTGAGAGCTGATGAAGTCACCAAGCCTGTTTTCGTCCACTGACACAGTGCACCAAGGCAACCGGAGGTGCATGGAGGGAGGATGAGTTTTAGTTTTCCTTCCTTTGCTCCCTCAGCAGCAGAAGTGGTTTTTTTCTTGCTGATTGACACCATCACCTTTTCAACCCTGGTGAGGTTTTGATAGATGGAGTAATCTGAAGGGGCTGAAAACATCTCAGCTAGGAGTGTTGGAAGATTTGTCATGTAAAGAAGCTGGTCTCAGCCTCGTGTGTGTGTGTGTGTGTGTGTGTGTGTGTGTGTGTTAGACTGCTGTGATGCTGTTGTTGAACTTACTGAGTCACTGTATGCAGGTGAATTACTGACCATCGGAGGCTGCTGGCAGGATCCTTGATTTAAACAACAAAATGGATTTTTTTTTGACCAGGTAAAGGTGAGAATTGCTGAGGCTGCTGTTAGCTGACTTGATACCGCAAGAGATGATCAGAAAAGTGGCACTATCAGAAGTGGGGTGATCATAATTTATAATTTATTGGTATATTGGAAAACATAGTTGATGTCCTGCTGTGCAGTAAGAGTATCCACTACAGGATCACCAAAGAGCAATGAAATGCTCTGCTTGATTTTTATTTTTTTTATTTTTTTTAAACTCATCTGTTTATACCTAGTTAAAAAAGAAAGTTGCTTTGGTTCTTTGTTGTTCGCTTAACCAAGAGCTTTGTCTTATGTGCTTGTGTCTGCAGGATTAGAAGAGCAAGTGACACACAGGAACCTGCCTTGGGGGTTGTGTGTTTGTCACCACTGCATGTATAAAGGTGTACTGTGAACAATATTGTGAGCAATCAGCGCAAACTGTTATCTGTGAAACATTAAAAAGCTGTGAGCTGTATGCAGCCTGAAGGAGTGTGCTGCCAGATCCTCAGCTGTCAGAGGGAAGAGGCAGTCTGTCTTGCAGGTGGGCACAGAAGCACTATCTCACTGTGATGTGTAGTTAATGCAGCTAGACAGAGTTGTGGCATGACTGTGTTTGGGGGTCACAGCGGTGAAGGGGATGCCATGATTCAGCCTGATTGTAGCAGAGGAACCTTGGTGGGAAGCTGCTGTGTTTGTAAGAAAGGCAGGGTAACCGCACCTGCAGCAGCCCTGAAGGATTCCAGTGGCTTTCATTATGAGTAGCAGCCGTGACTGCTAAATACTCACATTAGAAAATACCATTAAATACCAGCAGAAGACACTGTGTGAAGGAGACACAAGGTCTGTTTTGCAGTAATGCTGAAACATTCTGGTTCCACATCTCTGTTGTGGTTGTTGTAAAAGAGGAGAGGAGCAAAGATCAAATAATTCCAAAACAGCTATTTTTTTTTAATGTGAAACTGATGTTGGGGAGAAGTGAGGAAAAAGGAAGGTTACCATTGTTTTGGTTTCAGCAGGAATGGAAAGGATGGGCTCTTTGCTGTCTGCTGCTCACTTCTTTTGGATTTGAAGACCTCTCCCATCAGTGGTTTTGTTGCAGAAATCAAGAGTTTTTGGTTTTGTTTTAAAATACTTTCTGAAGGTGATAGGCTGCATAAGCCTGTTGAATATCACATCTTAATTATTTGGATGCCACACACATACATCTCACTTGCAGCCTGACCTGGAATTTCAAGTTTTTAAGTAGTTTTTATTTTGTACACAAGGAATGTGTTTTCCTCAGTGAAGGGAGATGCCTGGAACTTATACACCTCAGTCAAGGTTAGCCCTATGCCAGTGTGATGTATGTTTCCTGTAAAGCATGTGAAGCACCAGGAGAGAAGTTCCCAGTCTTTGGCTGGGAACAAATGAGGAATGTGAGCCAGGAATTTTGGCTGACGGTGTTATTGTGAAACAGAGTGTCAGTCAGTTTTGCCTCCTCAACTTGGTTTATGTGAAAATGGGTTGAATTGCCAAAGATAAATAAGAGATTTTTTTTGGCCAGGCTTTTCCACTGCCAATCTGTTTCTCTACCACAGTGGAGGCATGTATTTCACTTTTAACCTGCTCTATTACTCCACATAACAGGTAGTATTAATCAACTTTGAAGGCAAGTTTGGTTTGTTGCCTTTTCACTCCACAGGCTAATAACCACTTTTTCTAGTGTTAGCTATGGTTTTTTTGATGTGTTTTTGTGAGTGTTTAAAAGGATGCTGAACCTCTGTGGTACCAGGCACAGTCCTGCGTGTTTTTAATTCCATGCAAGTGCTGACTTCTGTGAGATCTCTGCCATTTGGTAGTTCTGAGCTGGGTTTGCATTGATCCTTTTAGGGTTGGGCATCTTGTTGCCAAACTTAGTGCCCTGTGTTGTGTTGGTGTTGCCTGTGGCATTGCTCCTTGCTTGGCTGGCTTCTCCTCCCAGCGAGTCAGAAAAAGGGCAGCTTGTCCCTTGTGCCCTTTGCTACCCTGTTGCAAGCTCAGCTGATGAATTGCGTAAGCGCTGTGTGTGAAATCGGTGCAGAAGGGAAAGCTGGGGGGTGGGGGGGAGTATATGGGATAAATTGCTGGGTGCTTATAGTCTGGGTCTGTCTTGGTGCTGCTTGGCATCTGGCTTTGGAGGGAAATTTGACAGAATTTTGCAGACTGTTGTGAACTTGACTCATGCTTCTTCAGAGGTCAGGAAAGTGCAGACTTCAGCTTGTTTTGGTCACCTCTGGAGTTGAGTTACAAGCATGGCACATAGGTTGTGCAGTTGATGAACTCTCCAGCTGGGGAGGAAGGAACAAAGAGCTTGAATCTGGCTGGTCTACTCGTTTTGTAATTATGTGACTAGTTGTGTTCCTTTTTATAACATCTACCTTTCTTTCATGCAGTTACAGGGGGTCAGGGTTGCTGCTGACTTGGTTAAACTTAGCAATCACTTTCATAAAATGTGTTGATGCGCTGCAGGGGTGATGACAACAGTACTCCTCCTCCTTGTGAAGTCACTGTAGAGAACATGGAATTCCCTTGCATACCTTTTTTAATGTGGCTTTTGATGTAATGAGTAAATCTCATGAGATCAAAATGTTTAAGAATTACTTTCTTTTCCTCTTTTGATACCTCTGCTGTTATGATGAGAGAAATCATTCAAGCAGGAGCCCTTGTTACATTAAAAGATGGTTATTAGCAACACATTTTCCACAGGGAGCTTTGTACTTCGGACTTTCTGAATTTGCACAGACCTGTTTACTGTAGAGCACGGCACAACCCCCTTGTGCCTAGCTGTATTATGAACAGAAGGGATCACTGAGCAGTGTAATTTGTGTGCTAAGAAATGCATTTTGCAGCTGGGTTGTTCTTTGTCTTCTGGGGATTTCAATGTTCTAGCTCCCTTCTTGTGTTTGTGAATTTACCAGACATGGGAAGTGCCTAAAAATTGTGCTTTGGTTTGGGTTTTATCCCCATTTTTAATCCCCACCCCCCTTGTTTCAGATCTGAAACTGTTGGACTGGACAAGTTTGGTACTGCAGAGTGATACAAATATGTAGGGGACTGTGATACCATTAACTCTTAAAACAAATGAAGAATTTTAATGTCTGTATGGGACAGTTCAGTGTGCTGTTCTGCATTGACACACTTACCACCTGAAAGCCACGGCTCTCTTATGGTTCTTATTAATGTGCTTGCCAGCCTTAAAGATGGGCTTTAAGTGAACAATAAAATGTGTAAAATCTCATTGCTTTAAGATGTGCTGGGTTGAATGCTTCTGAGAATCCCAGCCTACTCTGAGAATTCTGAGTGATGGTGCAGGTTTTGTTTTTAGTTTTGTGGTATTTTTTTGCCAGCAAATTCCAGCAGCTGACAAAGTTGAGCTCAGGGTGTTTGCAGTGGCCTGAGACGGCCCTCTGGAAGAGGTGGGGAGGTACACTGAATATCAGATGTCTTTTCTCCTCTGTCAGTTTAACACTTGACACTAGGGGTTTGGTGCAACACCTTGTCTAGATGAAGAAGGCTGGGTTGGCTTATTGTTGTAAGTAAGCCCAGTTGTGTGCAATGACCTGTTGTTGTTTGTTTGGATCAGGGAAGTTGAGATGTCAAGAGGATAAGATGTCTGTGAGAAATAGGTGGTGGGGAGGGAGAGGCATGCTGAGTAGTCTTAGTATTTCCCACCCTGTCACATCCCTCCCTACCTGTGTCCTCCAGATGGAAGGAAGAGGTTTGCTGTCCCTATATGCTGCAGGTCCAACCAGAGTAGGCAACAGTGCTTGTGAGAGCACTCACAAGCCAGTGGTTTTAGAAATAGAGACACCCACGGGAGGATTTTTTTTCTCTTTCTAAGCCAAATTTATCAAGTTCTCTGATAAACTTCAGTTTTGTCTGCTCCGATGTCCAGAGCTTCCTCTTTTGGTGTTTAGCTTCAAATGACATTCAAGTGCTGTTTGGATTTGGGCTCAGGTATCTAGACCTTAACAGTGGCTTGATAGACCTTAACAGGACTTCACTTTTGGAAGCCAAGTGCCTTCTCCTGCTTGCCCTGAAGTCTGAGGTCATATTAGAAGCTGATGTATAAATGAGAAAGGTACAGAACATCTGCCAAATCAAAGAGCAGGTGATGGGAAGCCAGACAAATACCTGTAAGGAAGGCTCTGGGATGTGAGCATGATGTTGAGAGAAAGTTAACTGCTACAGATAATGACATGAAATGTGATTTCTAGGAATAATAACCTAAAAAAAAAATCTTTGACTGTTTTGGTGGTGGTGGTGACAGTTATGCTGAAGATGAGTTCTGGACATGGTTACTTTTTTGCGTTTTCCTCTGCTTTAAAATAGGGCAGAAGGCTGTAACGTTTGTTTTACAAACCAAATGCTGTTTTCCAGGCACAGCCCAAGCATAGGGAATTTGCTGCTGAACAATAGGTAGAAGCTTTCTTCTGGAAGTGATAAGGACTGAGTTACTGTCGCAATACTTGCATGACCCTATGGTTAAGACTGTCTGATTTAACACCCTGTCAAGAATCATATTTCCCACTTGACTTTTTGAGTGTCTTCTGAAGCCAGGGAGATTAAGCTTCATGTGACTGGATGACTGTAAATCTCTCTTCCCAGTGTTTGAACCTGTGGTGGGGTAAGCAGCAAGCACTCGTGTGATTTTTAAATAATGTTGCCCGAAAGATGAAATGAAGCCTAAGTGACCCCCTCAGGTGCTGTTACAAAGCACGCTGTGGTTGGCTGCATCTTCCTGTTTGGAGTTGTTTCCTGCTTGAATGTGGTGGAGTTGCAGCAAGAGACCTCTCTGACTTTTATTGTGTTGGTTCACACATCCCCCAAGAGCATCAATTTTGGACTACTTCAGGAATGGCAAGACCATGGGATGGAGGCAAAGCACTTCTTTTGCAGCATGTGGAAAACAGCTCGGAAGATTTGAGCTATGTTCCCAGACATTTGAGCTGTGACTGCCTTAAAATAGTGTTGAAAAAATAAGTGGAACCCGTTTTACATTGAGAGGTGGTTGAAATGAAGGAAACGTGTTCAGGAGACTATACCTCACCACCTTTAGAAAAGCCCAGAAAAGCTGTATCTCCCGAAATGCATTCCTTTTTTCTTCACATTTTAGAAAATGGAGGATGCACAGAGTGTGTGGGGTTTTTTATATGACAAGGTATCTTGGATAAGATGATCTGTATGTCCTCTTTTCTCCTCCTTTTTGACTTTTCTCTGCTTCTTGCTACAAACCATGAATTTTCTTAATGATGCTCAGATTCCTCTAGATCTTGCTGCTTCATCCCTCTTCCCTGAGGACATTCTCAAATCATCCGTGTTCTCATGACTACGGATAAACAAATGTGCAGATGCATGTGGGGACAAAAAGAAGAATGGCATAACTTCAAATCGCCCAAGCACTGCGGTGCACATGTGCTTCTTCCCAGGAAAGATTTGAGAGAGACTAAGCTTAAGACGACAGATGTTAGTTATGTTTCTTCATGGCCTTTTGGAAGATGCTCAGATAATACAGAAGGACGAACTTGAATTAATTCCTTTTATTTAAATAGCCTTGTACCTTTTACATTTTGCTTTCTTTATGGTTGGCAGACTTGAGATTGTTTTATAATGGCGTGATCTTTTTTCGTGCCTAGGGCAAACAATTTAAATATACTAATAATTCACGTAACGCTTTTCGAGGTTCACATGGTTTTTTCTTACTTAGGAACACACATGCAAAAAAACAATAAAATGAAGAAGCCACCAATATACAATGAGAGATTTTCCTCTTAATACATTGATCTTTGCGATTGTGAAACTTTACAAAACCATTATTTGCAAAATAACAAAGCTTTCCTTCAGTTTAGTTGTTACCTACTCTTTGTCAAGACAGTGGCATTTGTTTTGATTTCAAGCATCTCAGTTTTCATGCGGAAGGTAGTCTGAAGCTGTTGTTTTGATTCAGGGGCTAGCAGTTTGTTCTTCCTCCTGTGACAGGATTCCCATAGTAAGCTACTGAATCACTCACTTCTACCCAACATTCCTTTCAAATGTTAATGCTCTGGAAGTGACTGCTTTGGAGATAAATTAAATTTGGAGGTGGTTGCATGAAGGTGCTCTTGTGCAACCTTTATATTTTAATGTACATATGCTGATGTATAATATGGAATGCTACATATATGAACAAATATATATAAAATACTTCATCTCTTAAAGATCTTCTTGCAGTGAAGGGCTTTATACAAAAGAGCAGTTTTTTAATTTTAAAAGTTAAAAAATTGTATTAGAACAGGAACTTACAACTTGCTGTTTATATTCTATGTCTTGGCGTTTGGAATTCCACATATATTGCTCATGGGTCTTTTTGTTGTTAGACACCATTGAGGGATGTAATACATCAGGCAGAGTGGTGATGAATAAGAGCTGCTCAGGAAGGAGCAAGTCTGAAGTCTTGTTTTTAAACATTCTTGTTGATTATAAATAATTCTGGTGTGCTCCAAATCTTTTGTGCTGCCTGTTGGACAAAATGAAATACAGAGTATCTTCAGACCATCAAAGTGCAAGTTTCTATAGTTAAATGCGCAAAATAATGACGAGAAAAAAGCTTGCATTTGACAATAAAAAAGTGAGGATCTGTGTATTGCTCCTTATAAATACCAGCTATATAGTGGAGGAGATGAATGGAAAATAAAATGCTTTAAAGGTAGATGAGAAATAAAAGAAATACAGGATTTAATCAAATCTGGAAAACAAGCATACATACATTGGTGCTGTACCCGTAAAGCATACTTGCAAGATTAATACTTCACTGTTTAAGATACTATTATTTAAGTACCCTGTGTGGTTGTGTTTGATGCTTGTGCAAAGGACACCCATCTCCAGTGAGCCCTCTGACTATCTTTTGGGGCTGGTTGTTTTGCTGAGCACACCTGGAAGACTGTGTGAGGTTTGTGCGTGGATCTAGAAGCCTCTCTTCCCCTCCTCTGCTTTGACAGTAGGGGAGGTGTTTGGGTGATGGCTTCAGATGTACTGCTGCCCTGATGTAGGCATCATCTACACTGATCAGATGCCTACAATCTTGATCAGAGTGTGTCTGAAGTTTATCAGTGCCTTTCTTACACGTTCCCGGGACATCTGCTGTTACTGACAAAGCTGCCAAATTCTTCATCTCGACTTCAGTACTTAAGCCTTTGAGCTCCTTTCCAATGATTTTGTAAACGTACTTAAGTGTTCTGCCTTAATGGAAGATGGGAAGATGGTTCAAAGAAGCGGCAGGAGTCAAAGGCATTGAAGGGGACCATAAAATTTTCAACAAATACCAGCTTGGTAACATTAGCAAGACATACATCATGCAGCACGAGTTTCTTTTAAAAGAGAACCAGAGTAGTTGTAGAATCTTGAAACTGAATTTTCTGAAGTTTGGACCAAAATTCACAGAAAAATGCTGCTTCTCCCTTGCCGTTCTGAGGAAAGGAAGAAGTCTTATTTATTTACACTGCGCTTAGTTTGGGAAGTGATTGTCTCTTTATCTGGCATCCTCATTTGGCCTGGGTATTCCTCGGGGCACAACAATGAATCATTCATCTCTGCATAGGGTGAGATGCTTTCTTTTTTTAACGAATAAGATTCTGGCTGAACTTGGGTTTTTTACCCTGGGAATTGCTGCTGCATAGAAAATAAACCAAACAGGATACAGGTACGTAAAAAGATGCATTGCCCCTCACTGTATGTTGGATGTAATCACTGTGGGAATTGCAGTGCAACATGCCATGTGGATGCTGTCCGTTTAGCATGTGGCTGTATATAGGACCATTGCCTCATGTCCCCTTGCCTGGGTGCTTTGTCTGTTTGATACCTGGAAGGTCACTTACCTTTATAAAAACATCCCTGGTTGGGGTGGTTTTTGACTCCGAGAAATCTAATTGGTACAAAATAATCAACACCAGGACAATGTCTGTCTTTGTTATTCCATAACCTACAAACAGAATGTGGCTTTAGTGAATCCCAAATAGGTAATTAGGGCGTTTGTATCTGTTGACGTGTCATGATCACTCATGTCATGATCTCCTTTCTTTGCAGATATGACAAATGAGCTGTGGAATTGTATGATTGCAGGCTTACATCATAATTCCTGTGGTATTTGTGTTCTGGACCAAAGGGCCAGGGAAAGACATAACAACAGTCACAAAGGGCTTAAAGTAATTTAAATCAAACCCCGAACAGTAAATGTGTAAAAGATAGTACAATAGGTATGTATTGAAGTTTCTGAAACGCAGAAGATTGCAATGACAAGTTACCTTAAGATTCAGTTGCCTGTTACATGCAGATTGCTGTTTCTGTGGGCTATGTGCAGGTTCTTTTAGTGCAAAAGGGGTCAGTTGCCGAAGTGAATTAATGCCTTTCACGTCTGCAGTCTTAGTTCAGATCAAAAGTGAAATAAGCCGTTCGTGTTGCAGGTGGGCATGTGCACATGTCGTGAATGCTGCTACACACACCAGCCTGGTTGGAGAATTGAGAGATCCTGTGTTTTGTAAGAGGGTTTCAGTGCTAAAACACTGGTATTTTGTAAATGCCACAGATTTAGCTGCAGTTACTATTTTTTAATTATTATTTGCATTAATCCCGAAATCATTCTCACTGGAAAATACTGAGTCAAACTTTTTTTTCAGATTTTTGAAATGTATGTCGTTATTTACACGTTGTGTAGCTGCTGGATTTGGAAGACTGGAGTTGTCTAATATGTTTCCATATCAAACAACTGATATGTTGTCCAGCTGTGGAGGAATTGAGTAAGTTGGTGAGATGTAATGTAGGTTCCTTTTGTTAAATTTGTCGTGGCATGAGACAGAAGTGAGCAGTAGCAATGGTGAGGGCTTTATTGTATGTGTTCTGTCTTCCCATCTCGACCTCCCAAAAACTATTTTTCCAAGGTTTTCCTTTTCTGTGCCAGGTTTTCTGAGGGTGTTGAGGCATAGCAAACTTGGGGTAGTTGCTCTGCTGCTGCTTGGGAATTGCTGTTCCCTCTTTCTCGAGTGTTGGTATGTCCATGCTGCTCTGAGAGACTGCCTTCGGCGAAAATGCATGATACAGGCTTTGTCCTGAAGGTCTCTGGCTACCAGAGACACCTCTGAGCATCTTCTGGGAAGGCAGGAGCAGCCTCCTCATCTTTAGTCCTGTGCAGGAGGGATAGGAGTTCCTGAGACTTGATAAGACCACCAGTGAGTGAGGGAAAAGGGCTCCCAGGTGCTTACTTGATATGGTTGATTTGGAGGTGTGGGTGAACAAATACAAAGATATAAAGCAAGCAGTGAGCTGTAGGTGTGGACACTTCAGCAAACACAGGCAAGAAAAATCAATTTTTCACGAATGAAAGAGGAGCAAAAAAATCAATAGGGAAAGGACTGTTATTTTCCATTTAAAGCCAGAGGAGTTGGGGGTCGGATCTCTGGAGTTTCATGCCTTCCTGTTTTCATTCATGTGTTGCATGGCTCTGTTATTGGAGAACTGTAGACTGTCATCTAAAGAGCATTAAATATAAATGGCTGAAAGGATGTGAAATACTCTGTCCTTATTTATTTATCTGCTTGTCTACTTGCAGATATTTCTCCCTCTATAGTTAGCTCCTGTGGCTGCTAGCTTCCTGTGTTGGGAGTATTGGTGTACATCAAGCTTTTGCTGTGAAGTCCACCAGGCTTTCCCTCGTGCATGTTTTGACAATATTTAAAGCACACAAATCAGACTGTAGTTATTGATCTGTGTTTGTTTCTTTGCAACAGACTGTGATTCCATCTGGCTACCTGATGGTGAGAGTGCCCCACAAAAATGTGACCATGTAGAAATACAGAATTTGATTTTGCAGAACTGTCTTGTGTGTCTATACAGTGTGAGGGAACCAAGGTTGAGTGCAGAGGACCATCTCATCAATTCTTGGAGCATCCTGCTGGAAACAGCAGGGCAAGGTGCCAGGTTTTTTTAACGTTAAAATGGTATTTTTGGCTGATTTTTTTGTTGCTAGACTACACTGCCAAATACATTTCTAATGTAACAGTTCTCACATGGTTAATGCTCCCTCGCAAATCTATGTAGCCCGGTACGTAGTAGGCAAAACCATGTATCAAGTTAAAACGCTTATTAAAGCTCTGCAGATGGTGGGTGGCTTGCTTGCAAGGAGGCACTTGCTAGGTTTTGGCTCTGTCGGCATCTCAGGAGAGCAAGCAGAAGTGGCCATTAGCAGTATACTGCCAAGTTCATGAGGGGATCTGAAGGGGGTGTGCAGGAAAGTTTGGTAAGGGACTGTTCACAGAGCTGTATAGTGACAGGACGAGAGGCAACAGTTTTAAAAACTAGAACAGGGTAAATTGAGGTTAGATGTTAGAGAAAGGTTCTTTACATTGAGGGTGTTGAAACACTGGAACTGGTTGTCCAGAGAAGTGGCAGAAGCTCCATTCTTGAAGACATTCAGGGTCAGGTTTGATGGGGTGATCTGGTTAAAGATGCACCTGTTCAGGAGGATTGAACTAGATGACCTCTACAGGTTGCTTCCAGCCCAACACACTGGTTGATTCTATGATCTGCAAAACCATATCTTTTTCATTGTCTTCTATACCAATTATTTTTCTAATATCTAATTAATTAGGTTAATTTCTTTGTATGTGATACCTTTTTTCACTGGCATGGATGGAATTGGGATACAGTGGTTGGACTTGATGTCAATGGCCTTTTCCAACCAACCTAAGTGATTTGGTGCACCCACACCTCCTAAAGACATAGAGCAATATGTAAGGGTAAGAGAGGGAGATAAGAGTCCATCCTGACTTGAATCACTTGATTTCTACACAAGAGCAGTTTTTACTGTGTGAGTGTAAGCATGCCAAGAGCAGTGGTGTGGAAGAACGCTCAAGAGCCTGTGTTTATATATGCATGTCTCTGTGTACGTATATGTGTATTTTATGTATTTATGTGTAGATTTGCATATAGGCGTCTGAAATAGGGCAACAAGGAAGGTGACCCAGGATTATTCCTTTTAACTTTGTTATGGAGTTACTGTGCTCAGGTAAAGCTTTAACCAGCACAAAACTCCGGCTGTAGTCAAGGAAGGGGTAAAAAGCTCATCTAGATCTCATGGTGACCTCCAGATATGCCTGTCCCTGCGTGAAGTGTCAGTAGAGTCTAGAATACTTCACATCCTGGTCTGGATACCTCGATAAGATGCCAGCCATTATGGGGAGGCAGACGTACATCATGATGACAAAAATATCATATAAAAGGTAGGATTTTCAAGTCATCTGATGACTGAGACAACTGAATGTGCTGCTGGCTCTCAATGTGTAGTGTGTCTGAATGGCTGAAATGAGCTTGAAAATACCTGTCAAGACAACTTTTGGGGACTTTTGAACTAAATCAGTAAGACACAGTTATAATTGAAGACAGTGTGTTCCTGTGTTCAAGAAGCTCCATAACAAGACTATGTAAGGTGGGAAGGCAACTTTGGATTTCACCACCTGTTCTTTCAGCTATTATCCAAAAAACCCGAGTCTTGCTCCAAGCATGTTTTGTGCTTGATTGCATTATTGTTCCCTAATGGGATGTATCAGGTCTGAAAGGAGGGTAACCACTGATCTGGACAGATCAGCAGCAGTGGGCAGTGTCTTCTTCAATGGTGGAGATATGTGCAGAGCCTTGGTTGTTTGCATGTTGTGCTGCTTCATGGAGAGTGTTTGGAGTAGTAATTCAGTCTCACCCTTCATTCTTTTCCATGGCAGTTTTTTGTCTCTGTGCAACTTTTCTGTTCCTGCAACTTCTGGTATGAAGGGAAACATGTGTGTAATGAATGGGGGTATAGCAGGAGGAGTTCTTGATAATGTGGGTTGCGGACAATTGTTTTACCATTCTGAAATTTTCTTTTGGCCAGGACTGCAAGAAGTTAAGAAAGGCAAACAGGGAGGTGGGAAAAGAAAACATTTAGTGGATACTCAGACTGACGTTTTTAGGCATTTCTATTGTATATGTATATGCCTGGGGGGAAAATAGGTGATGAGATTTGAGGAAACCAAGATGTTAGCCAGCTGGAGAGTAGCAAAACGTGACCAGAGCACCGCTCCATTTCTAGGGGAGGTAAACAGCACAGAAAAGGGAACTAGCCCTGGGCTTTAAAAGCAGTCCTGCATAAGTAATGGTCTGTGGTCAGGCTGTGGATTGGAGAAAGCAGAAAAAAAATCTCTAGAATGGTGCGAGTCTCTCTTGCAGTTGAGTTTGACTCCCTTCTCTGCTGTAATTGTCAGCAATTGAAAGAGCTTTTAAGAAATTACTCTTCAAGTACAGCAGAAGCCTGTGTGGTGGAAGGACTCCCCTGCTCCTGCAGAGCTTGAGCAAGGGTGCAGAGATTGTTATTTCCTTTTGTTTTGCTGTTGGTTTTGTAAAATCCAGAATAACCAGAAATATTAATACTGCTAGTCTTGTCACTGTTTTATTATTCATAGATTCACCAAATACCAGCTTGGAAGGGACCTCAAGGATCATCCAGTCCAACCTATCAAGCTAAAAATACAATCTAAATTAGATGTCACAGCAGCCTGTCAAGCTGGGTCTGAAAACTGCCCAATGTAGGGCAATCAACCACTTCCCTTGGGAGGTTACTCACAAGGCAGTGTTTAATTGTTTAACTGTTCTAATGGTGAAAAAATTTCTTCTGGACTCTTAACTGGAATCTCTGCAGGAGTAACTTATGAAAAAGACAAGAGGTAATGAGTATATGATTCTATGTAAAAAGGGAGTCACCAGCTTCTTAATTGCTGCCCTTTAAGTACTGGTACATGGTGATAAGGTCCCCTGTAAGTATATAACATTGCCAGATAAGTGCATTATTATAAAAATAAGGAAAGCACAAGGATT
This sequence comes from Upupa epops, assembly GCA_013397515.1. NCBI lineage: Eukaryota > Metazoa > Chordata > Aves > Bucerotiformes > Upupidae > Upupa > Upupa epops. The sequence continues at coordinate 508,799 of VZRI01014339.1, read as the reverse complement.
ACAACTGAGTAGCTTCCTGGAAGTAGTGTTTTTCTGAATTTTTCCATCCTCTAATTTCTTTGAATATGTGGTGGTGGTTTTTTTGTTTTTTTTTTTTACTTTGGCCATATCTGACTCATTTTCAGACCAGTGTCTCAGTCCCTCTTTATTTCCTGTTTATAGCTCGCTCACCTTTTTGTTTCTGTTCTGGTTTTTGCTTATGAGTATGCATATGCAAAGTGCTTTTGTGATATAAAAGCACTTAAAATCAAGAGACATAGTTTATCTTGATGGCTTTGCTTTACTTCCTGGCAGTGGTCAACTCATTCAGCTTTCTGGTGCAAGAATTTCTCTTAAGAATAGAGAAACAAGTGAAAAACCCCACCAACTACAATACCCAACCCAGCAAAATGAAAAAGACATTGTTCTGTCGGACAAATTTGTATTTGTATTCAGCAGCTTCTTAAAATACATAAATTTTTCTGTAGTGAAGGAGTTGTAGAACTTTACACTTTGTTTTGTATTTTTACTCTCCATCACTGACTTCATTCTTCCTCCTCTTGTTCACAATTTTTTTTAAAATTCTGTGTACTCTGTTCTCTTCCTCATGTTCATCTTCTTTCTGCTCCTTTTCCTTTGTTTGTCCATAATTTTCCTTTCCCAGGAGGAAGTTTTCCTCCAGCAGTTTCTCCTGTCCTTGAAGGCAGCTTGCCATTTGCCAGCAGAAGACTTGCTGCAATTGTATTGAGCTGATCTGGCCAGCAGCAAAGCAGTAGATACTGGGTGCAGGTGGAGTTCCTGGAATTTTCCTGAGGCAAGGAAAGGCCAGGGCAGTGGAGAGTCCCTTTAGGCAGATTAGGTGACCTGAGCTGGGCACCGAGGGAGCAAACTGTGGGCATCACCTGGGAATGCACCACTTTGCTGGGGTAGTTCCTGCAGAAAGGTGCTGCCACTCATCCTGACTGGCCCTGAGGAGGCTCAGTGGTGGGCATTTGACACAGAGGAAAGAATGCATCTCTGGCTGGAGGGGGTCTGCACTGTCTCCCACACAGGAGATGCTGAAAGGAAAGGTTGCCATGCAGATCTCAGTCTGTAGGAAGTGGCTGGACCTTTCTCCTGAGGCACAGGGGTGGTGGCAAACTTGTCTGCAGAAGGTGTAGCTGAACTACAGGAGATTTGTCAAAAAGCTGTGTTGTGTCAGACAGGTGGAAAAGGAGGTACAGAGGAGGAATCAAGTGCAAAGCACAGTGAACCCACAGCTTTGACTGAACAGCCCGAAACTCTCTGCTAGCACATCCAGAAAAGGGGGACTGCCAGCAGTGATGCAGAATGGAAGCTTGAAAGAGCAAAGAACTAGCAAGACCACCGTTGTAGGACCACTGTTGTAGGACCACCTCTTCTGGCAGACTGTGGGGTTAAAGATTGTACCTGATAATATCTGACCTGGGTAAGACAGTATAACAACCAGTACAACCAGAAAAAGTCATGGCTGATAGTAGTAGGTGACTCTTTTGAGTGGCACAGGTATAGCTATTTGCAGGTCTGATCCACTATCTACAGAGGTCTTCTGCTTACTGGTGGCATGTCAGAGGTGTTACTGAGAGTGGGACCTTGCATGTCCCACTGACTGCCACTCATCGCTGCTGTTTCATCTGAGAACCATAGAGCCGTGAGTAATTTAAGCAGCATTGAAAGAGACTACAAAGCACTGGGAGCAGCAGAGAAGCACCTGGGGAGTGCAGGTAGTCTTTTTAATCAATCGGCCTGGTCAAGGTGAAAGGGCTTGAAAGAGTCAGTCACACTGGGAAAATCAATAAATAGTTAAGGGAATGGTGTCACAGCCAGGGCTTTGGCCACTACCTAGACATGAAACTGACTTTGAGAATTCTGGTCTCCTGGAGGCTGATGTAGTCCATCTTTCAGAGAAGGGCATGGTGATCTGGTGAAGTTCTTACTAACTGGAAAAGGGGAAACATAATCTCCAATTTCAGAAAGGGGTGGGGGGGGGAAAGGAAGATCCAAGAAACTACAGGCTAGTCAGCCTCACTTGTGCCTAGCAAGATCATGGAACAGATCATTCTGAAGGCTCTTCTAGGGTATGTGTTGAACAAAGAGGTGCCAGCCAACATGATTTCACTAAGGGCAGGTCATGCCTGATAAAATTGGTGGCCTTTTATGATGGAGTAAGAATTGATGAACACGGAAAGAGTGACTGACATAATTTAGCTGGACTTGTGCAAAGCACTTGACACTGTCCCACATGACACCCTTGTCTCTAAAGTAGAGAGATGTGGACTTGAGAGATGAACAACTTAGTAAATAAGGAACTGGCTGGATGATCTCACACAAAAAGTTGTGATCAGTGGCTCAGTGTCTATGTAGAAACTAGTGATCTGTGGTATTCCCCAGAGATTGGTACTAGAACCAGTTCTGTTTTAACGTCTTTGGTAGCATGAGCAGTGGCGTTGAGTGCACCCTCAGCAAGTTTGCTGATGACACCAAGCTGTGTGGTGTGGTTGACAAGCCAGAGGGAAGGGAGGTCATCTAGAGGCACCTGGACAGACTTGAAAACTGGGCCTTTGCAAGCAACATCAAGTTCAACAAATCCAAGTGCAAGTTTCTGCGTCTGGGTCAGGGCAGTCCCAAGCACAAATACAGGCTGGGCAGAATATGATTAGAGAGCAGCTCTGCAGAGAGGGGCTTGGGAGGGCTAGTTGATAAGACTCAACATGAACCAGCAATGTGTGAGTGAGCCCAGAAGACCAGTGGCATCCTAGGTCACATCAAAAGAAGTGTAACCAGCAGATCAAAGGGAGGGGGGCATTCATTCTGTTCTGCTCTGCTATAGAGAGATATCAACTGGAGTGCTGTGTCCAGTTCTGGAGCCCTCATCAGAAGAAGGACAGTATTGCTGTTGGAGCAGGTCCGGAGAAGGTCGTGTAGGTGATTAGGGGATTGGAACACCTATATTGTGAGTTTAGGCTGAGGGTATTGGGGTTGTCCAGCATTGGAGAAAAGAGGACCTCACTACATCACTACAAGACCTTTTACCGGATCTACCAGACTACAGGAGCTCTTAGTGATGAGGATTAATGGCCTTAAACTGAAGGAGGGTAGGTTTAGATTGGATATATAAGGAGGAAGTTCTTCACCGTGAGGGTAGTGAGACATTGGGACAAGTTGTCTAAGGAATTGTGGATGCTCCATCAGTAGATGTATTTAAGACCGGGTTGGATGGGACCCTAAGCAATGTAGTCTAGGGAGAGGTGGTGAGTGGCTTGGAACTGGGTGATCTTTGACGTCCCTTCCAACCTAAGTGAACCATTGTTGCATAACAGTTGTGCTTTCCCTTGCTTCTTGGTGCCTTGTCTAAAAACAAATCTTTTCTTCCTGGCTAGGAGAAGCTGAGTATAGGCTTGGACACCTTTGACCCAGGAGGAACAGTTTAGTGGTACTCTGCATGTATGGAGAGTGGTACTGAGATCACCTTGCTGTGGCTGAACTCCCTCTTGCTGCTACTCTGTTTTATCCAAGAATAATGAAATGTCTACTCTTACATGAATGATGTTTGTTCTCTGTGGGAACCATGGATCTGATACCCTGTGCAGAGGATTTGGGTTTAAGATAACCTTTTTTTGGCAAGTTGCTGTTTGCTGCTTTTGGTCAGCTCTTGCAAGTGTAGGTAAAAGCTTCAGTTATGCTGAGGAGCTTGTCTTCCTTCCAGTGCAAAAGCCCTGTCATGGGCTTCTGAGTGCTGGATATTTAGTAACTGTGAACTCATAGCCTCACTGGGGGATGTATGAACACTGTGCTAGATCTGATCTTCAGATACCTTTGTAGGTGCCAAGTAAAACTCGGCTTCAGTGAACTGAGTGTTTGACCCTGGTAAACATTGCAGTTTATGGTGTTTTTTTTCTGTTGTTCAGATATTAGGAGGTATTTGGGATTATAAGTAGCTAGTGGTGAAAAAAGTCATAATGACAGTAAAAATCAAGCAGTTTGATCTGTGGTTTGAATTACTCCTTTGGGTTGGCATCTTTAAGCACACCAAACAGCTCTTGGTAGAGTTTACCGGGCAGTGCAGCAACTCTGTGGGACAGAAAGTATTTTATTGAAATCACACACAAGAAAAAGAAGGGAAAACCCCCAAAACAAATGAAACACAAACTGCATCACAATGCCATTACATACATCTTGAGTAAAAATAGGAGAGAATGATGTAGTAGTCTTTGGTTTCAGATGAGAGCCTCATGAGAAAGGGGTGTACATTACAACAAAAAGGGACAATACTTGCCCTTGGGAACAGAAGCTCCCTCCTATCTTTGCTGGTCCTGGAGAGTCCACTCCAAACATCCATAATCTCTTATCTCTCTTCCCACTTTGATGAGGTCTTAGAGGGCTAGTTGGCATGGCTGGAATACGTCAGTCGGATAAGCATGGTCCTTAGGTGGTAGCAGCATCTCTAGTGTAACAACGTAAACTTCAAACCTCAGTGTTGGTGCATTCTGCCAAAGGTTTTAAGAATCTCAGGTCCCTTCGGCTTCTTCGGCACAAACAGTCCAGCCAAGCATGAAGGAAAACCTCAAATGTACATCCCCCCCTCCTCTTTTTCTTACTTACTCAAGCATTTCTCAATTTCTCAGTCACAGCTGTGACATAGCTTCTCTGCCCAGTGGCCAGAAACAGAGCCAACATGATGCAACGCTGCTGCCAGGTGGTGAGAACAAAGCCAAGATGGGACTGATCACATGGGCACCACCCTGCAGCGAGAACTAGATGGCAGCTGCAGCTTTAGCAGCAGCCCTCTTCCATGCTTAGGAGCTCTGGTTCCCACAGTTAACAGGCAGCATGGAGGGTTGTGGCTCACCAATTATGAGCGAACGGGTTGCAGTGATCAACATGTCCCGGTGTGGACTGGTGCTGGCTATCTCAGGCTGCACCCAGCTCAGTCCCAAGAGAGAGAAAATGACCCCCACTTTATATTAGACTTTTCCACACCCCTGGCCACACTGTTGTGGTGAGGAGGGAATGAGAAATGTGTTTTCTCTGCAGAAGAACACAAACAGAAAAATAACATGATTTTTTCCCAAACCGTAACTGGTTTATTTTTTTGTTAAAGCCCTTTAAAATAAAAGCTGAGATAAGTGCTATCAGTGAAAGGACCTTAAAAAGATTGCAGCCATCCATCACTCATAACATTAAGATATGTATGGAAGTGATGATAGATTACTTTCAACTATTTCTTTTTATATTCGTGCAGTAAAGGTTTTTGATAATACCAAGTAGCTGTAAACCTGTATTTCTTTTTTCCTCTTCAGTTAAGTGTGTTCGTGCTTCTACTGGAAATGGGTATCTTTGGAGGCTTATAATCCTCTAAAAATGTGTTCTGAGCAGAAAGTTAGCATAAGATATCTCAAAAAAAGAGCACCACTTCAGGTATGACTTATTGCCAGTAGGAAACAAGTTAACCAGACTGGAGAGACTATACCTTGTATTGTACTGTAGAGAAGTCTGTTATAGAAGTGGCATGTAGTGCAGCGAACACAGGTAGTCATCCGAATATAACTGGAGTTAAGGTGTTTCCCGGTAAATCAGTGGTAGCTTTTAATGACCTCAGAAGGATCAGTTTGCTTAAATTGTTATCTCCAGACGCTATACCAGAGTATTCTTAGACGGACGTAGGATAATTGCTTTAGTAGCTAAGTCATAGAAACATGGAATGGCCCAATTTGGAAGGGAGCTCCAAAGGTCATCTAGTCCAGCAACCCCTGCAGTGTGCAGGGACATTCTCAACTAGATCAGATTGCCCAGAGCACTGTGGAGCCTCACCTTGAGTATCTCCAGGGATGGAACCTCAACTGTCACCCTGGGCAACCTGTTCCAGTGTTCAGCCACCCTCATGCTAAGTTTGGGATTCTTGCATTTTCTGGAACTGCAGGCAAATCTTGATAGTTACAATGAAACTTTGATTTCCTTTTGTCTCTATAAACAAATGAGCAACTTACATGGGTGCTTTTGCTATCAGCTGTGGGACACTGTGCAGGTAAAGATTCTAACGCATTCCCTTGTACAGGAGCAAAGTACTGAAAGTCGTTGCAGACTATCCTACCTCCTGTCTCTGACCGTACTCTGGCACTGTATCTGACACTTAAACAGCACTCATGGGTTAATTTAATTTTCTTTTGAAGCATGTCTGTAATGTGAAGAGAGAGTATTGAGAAATAAAAATACTCCTGTGGGCTCTTCATCTCCTTTTTATGGAGAGTTCTCTTTATGTTTCACTCACTGTTTCAGGAGTGCAATTACATTAAGGATTGATCCCGCTGAACTTTAATGAGAAAACGTATAGCTCTGTCAACAGTAGACGAGTCCTGAGACGATTCCACAATTGCAGGAAAAATGAAATGGTTATGGGGCTGCAGAATGTGATCCTGCCAGCACTTGATGACGAATTCATGACGTCTGTCTATCTTGAAAAGGCTGCCCAGGAAAGTGGTGGAGGCACTGTCCCTGGAAGTGTTCAAAAAATGCATAGACATGGTGTTTTGGGAGATGGCTAAGTGGTTAGGGGTTGTAGGGTGGATGTTTGGACTTAATGATCTTGAAGGTCTTTTCCAAGCTTGATGACTATATGATTGATGCACCAGTCAGAAGTATAAGCGTTGTCTTGCATTGTTCAAAAATTTGTGCAGAATTCAGTTACTGAAGAGCACAGAAATTCAAAAAGCGTTTTGGTACTGCAGGAACAGTCAGCAGTTGGCATGTAGCCCATTTATCCACCAGATACAGTTTTGATGGGCAGACCAAGCAAACCCTACACCTTGCTATCCCACCTCCCTTTCTCCTTCCATTTGTATGCCCTTATGTGTGCTGACTTCAGTACTGCTTTGGCCTCTGGGCAAGCAGTTGATTAAGCTGATGGAATATTAATTATATTTAAAAGTGAATTATAGTTTTGCTCATTCAGTAACTTTAGTTCTCTAAAATTTAGTTTTCTAAAATACTCGGTTGAATATCAGAGGTGGTGAACCTCTTGTTGAACTGAGAGTTAATGAGGTGAATCCAGAGTGGGAAGGATGTAAGAAGGTGCTGGTGACACCACGCTTTTCAGTAGGTTCTTTTGCTTTAACTATACCTTCTACCAAGGAACATGATTGTCTTTTCCTGGAAGACTTGCTGTTCTGCTACAAAGCTAGGGAAGCTGTGGTTGGGGTGCACAAAGGCCTTTCTTAGTAGCACCACATTAAAAACTGCAGTTGAGGATCTACTTGGATCTGGATTATTCCTTAGAAGGGTGTTGCACTCCTTAGTATAGTTTGTTTTTTTTGTAAGTTGATAAAAGGAAAAAGAGTATTAAATTAAGAGTGAATTAAGGAATATAAAATAAGTAATTAAACCACAGTTAATTTCTTAAGTGCAACTTTTATCTATTAGATGCATCTCAGATCTAGAAATGGTCGCTGCCACAGTCACAACCCCTTTTTGGGTAAGCCACAGCAATTTTTAGCAAGGAACGCTTGGAGACTGAGTAAGTCTTTTCTGGGTTCTGGTACAACCCATACTGCTGACTTAGGTGGGTGTCCCGGGCACCTTGCATGTTCAAGTCAGACATTTGGGTATGGAAAAAGGACGTGCTAGGCCTATAGATTACTCAAATGTTATCCTGACGGATTTGCTATAGATTTGTAATACAAAAAATTGAGCTAGACCAGTGCAGGCCTTTTCCTTTGCCTGAGGCTCTGTTTATATTCAAAAGTATCATAAATCTGGATTTCTTGTCTATTTTTTAGTGAAACTGGCTTTGTATTTTACCAGTAACGGTGTAACAGTGAATCTGGGTAGTTAAACATATATTGCCTTAAGAAGGCTTATCATCCTTCCATCCCACCTCTGGAGAATGTGGGTTAAAAGCTGTGAGACTCCTCTAAGTCTTGTGACTATATTTTGAGATTATTTTTTCTTGGAGGTTGTGTTTTGTTTTGGTGTTTTTTTTACTTTCCTCCAGAGCTGTTTATTCTACTTAGCACGGAAATTGATGATATGAAAAATAATGTGTTTCTCTAAAATTACAGTGCAAGGATGTTTATGGGGCAGAGAGCAAGGTACTTGGTGGGAATTGTTGGCGGGTGTTGTGTGATTATTCATTGAGTACCGCTGCCAGTTGCTTGGTTGCTACTTGCTTACCATAAAATGTTGCATTGCTGAGTACTCCTGCTGTGACAAAGGGAGAAGGGCATGTTTACTCATCTCTGGGCTTTTGCTGTGAGAACCTGATGGTGTGTTTGTGGAGAGCTTTGCTGGTGATCATCGACTGGTCTGAAAGTGGTGGGGGCTCTGGAGGGATGCCCAGAGGTGCCATGTGTGGAGTGAGCCAGACCAAGGCAGAGCTCTCTTGTTCTCTTCCAGATATTTCCCAGGGGTAGATATGTCCCACAGCCTGAAACCAAGCATGACCTTCCTTCATGGTTTACAGTTGAAATGCAGGCTGAGTTTCCAGTCTGCTCTGTGTTCTTTCTCGCTGCTTTTTTACATGAAATCAGGTGCAGTATTGCAAAAGAAGTTAGTATGAATTTGCTAAAAAATTCATACTAATTTGTTTCAGTGCGGTGGGAAGAATTCTGGAGCTGAGACACAACCTGGACACTGTTATTTTTCTAGAAGGAAAATCTGAGGTTGTACCAGTTTTCAAGGGAAAAGGAACTGAATGTGTCCTCTGAATCCTCAGTACTGAGCACGGTCTCTAACTTTAGCATCAAAGTATAATAATAACAGTGAATTCCATATGCAATTCTGGTGATGCAATCTGTGGAGTCCTGAGTGATTAGTATCATATACGCATCCTGGTACTTTGTTCACAGATGATAGGAAACTACAGAAATCTGTTTCTCCTTCTGTTTCGTTGTGTGATTAATCTCTGTCATTTGTGCATAAGAAATCCCCAACCTGAAATTTCCTTTTGAAAGATATTTTTGTATTTCTAATGGACTATGACATGCTTACATGAAGATGCTACGTGTGTGAAGAAAAAGTTGAGGGGCAGAGGGAAATGGTGGACTTACTCTTACTTGGCTTTTCAAGCCTTGAAAGTTTACAGTCCTTCTCAGAACAGTTGATCTCAAGCTACTGAAGTGCCATAGATGTAGTCTAGTAGTATGTGCTAGTGATGGCTCATGATTTGGCACTAGAGTGATGTGAGTCTGTCTCTTCAGTTGAAAACATATTGTTGATTTTCTGGTGTTCTGTGCAAGTCGTGACTGTAGCCGCTGTTAACTAGTGGATATAACACAGGAAGAACGGGAAACCTGTGACACAAGAACAGAACTGTCCTGTGGAGTGCAGTTTGTATTATGGGAAAGCTGTAATATCTCACAACGGTGAGGATTAACTGTGAGCAGTGTTTCTGTGGTATAGTACTTAAGTAGAAGCTGCTGGGGTTTTCACGTCTTTCGCATACTATTAACAAATCAGAAGTTTCAAGATGTGTTAGCAAACACTATGCATTTTTCTGTACACATGTGTACACATTCATCATTGGGAGTTATGAAGAAAAATTGTGATTTATTTTCAAACAGCTTAAAAGGAAAATAGGGCTTGGAAACTTTTTCTTTCCTGCTGTAAGAATGTGATAACTTGTGTGGCATTCCCCAGTTCAGAATTTTTTTTGTTCCCTGTGAATTCTGAGTCTTAAAAATTGGTGTGACTAGAGCCAGATCTATACTGTCTATACTGGTGAAAAAAAGTTTGTTGAAGTCGTGCTGATTGGAGAAAACTAATACCCGTGGGGGAAAAGTCAGAATGGTGGACTACCATAGGTGGGTGGGGATCTCTGGAGATCATTCATTTGGTCCAGTCCCTGCTCAGTGGATGAAATTCAAAGCTGATTCCGCTTGGGAGTTTGGTGAGGTTGCTCAGACCCTTGTGTAGTCAAGCGTTGAACATAGTGTCAAGAATGGAGATTTTGTGACCTTTCTAGGCACTCTGTTACCTTGTTGGATGACCTTTATCGTGAACATCTTTTCCTTTTCTGACTTAATGAGAACTTCACTTGCTGCATTTGTGTCCTTTGCCATCCGTCCTGTTTCTGAACACATCCAAGGGGAGTTGGGCTCTGCTGTCTTCGCACCATATTAGTTAATTGCAGACAGCATTAAGTTCCTCCTTAAGACTTCTCTAGGATAAACAGCCCCAGCTCTAACAGCCAGTCCACAAGCACTATGTGCTTCAGCCCCTGACTGTCTTGGTGACCTGGCAAGAACTTTACTCTGGTGTGTTCATGCTAGTCTTGTACTGAGGAACCCAGAACTGGACCTAGCTCTGCAGATGCATCTCATCAGAGCTGAGCAGAGAGGGAAGATTACCTCCCTCAACTTGCTGGTCATGCTCTTCCTAAATTCAGCCCAAAATGCTGTTGGCTGCCTTTTCCACAGGCACTCACTGCTGGTCCATGGTCAACTTGTCCTTTAGAACTCCCTGCTCTTTTTCTGCCATGCTGCTTTCCAGCTGGTTGGCCCCTCAGTGTGTACTGGTGCATGGAGTTTTTCCTCCCTGAGTGCAAGACCTGCCATCTTTTGCTGAACTTCATGATGTTTCTGCCAAATCGTTTCTCTAAATCACTGGGATCTCTCTGAATTGTAATGCTGTCCTCAACTATTGCAAATGCTTCCTCAAGTTTTTGTTACCTGCAAACCTGCTGGGGGTGTGCTCTGTCCTCATCACACTGGTTAGTTGTGAAGCTGTTGTGTCCTACTGAAATTGTACTAGGAACTGGCCTTTGCGTAACTGGTGAATGTATTTTGAGGCCAGTGGCCCAGCTGTTTTTCTACCTGCTTTGTAGAGCAGTAATGGGAGGTAAAGGACAATTTATGTGGTGAATGTAATGAGTCATGTGGATTTCATTATTTCTCTCTTGTAAATCTTACAGGCTTTTTTCAGGTATGAGGTAGAAGAATGATTTCATTCTGAGACCCTCTTGTTCCCTTGGCTTGGTCTTAAAGTTTTTATTTGAGTTACTCTGCTTCTTTTGACTGTTTTTGAGGTGCTCGTCCAGCCCATCTTTTCCTAACCCCCCACAGACCTTCCTCCCCTGCATTTCACATGCTGAAAACATGCACGTGGATAACTATGGGAGGCAAACCTGGCTTTTGAAGGTTTACTTTTACTGAAGCTTTGTCCTGTCTTCCTCTTGTGCCACCATATGCTGAGACTTCTTCATTGTCATTATATACTCTTCACTTCACTTTACTCTAAATGGCAAATGTAGCCCTTTATTTTCTAGACCTTGTATCTCTTATCCTGTTTTTCTGCTCTTCTCTTTAAATATCACAATTAACATGAGAAATTTGTGTTTATCAGACCGCTACCTTCCACCTCTCCTGAGTGCACTGTTTGCAGCTTTGGTGGAAGGGCTTCCTGTCAACATGTGAAAGAAAAGCTGATGCTTGAGCTTGTTCACACAGGAAGGAATTGCTAAAAACGGCAAAGCAGGGGCACCAGACTGTGAGAAAGCAGCCAAAAATTCACAGGTACACCTGTTCTGAAGTCAGTAGGGAGTGCGCAGGCACAGAATGGCAGTCAGTTGTGGAACTCATCTGCAGCTTTCCTGAAGTTAGATTTACGTAGCCAAATGAACAGAGCAAACTAAATGTGAAAGGTATATTTCTGTTTTTTATTTAGAGTAGTATAAACTTTTTAAAGAGATGCTGCATATAACCCTAGCCTTACACTCTGGGGCTAGCCTGTTTCTTCTGTGGTGGCAGTAAGCAAGATGATCATTCTTACTGCCTTTGAAACTCCTCTGTTTCCACGTCTGAGAACCAGAAAAAATGTGAATGTAGTGAGGCACGTTGCAGTAGATGTGTATTAAATTCCATTCTTTTCTGTGGCATTTGAGTCTTTTTCTTCTGGTTTCCTTCCTGCTCTTTTCTTTCCATTCCTTCTACTCTGTTCTTGTCTCTCATGAATGAGTATTGTTGTTTGTTACTGCTTTTAGCAGCAGTTTTCTTCTGTGACTGCAGCACATAAGGGAAAATAATTATAAGTTTTACCTAATTGATCCATATAGCTGAATGCTTAGGGTAATGGATTTATTAATATCTTTTTCAGGCAGTGCATCCCCATGGCACAGTTTGGGAGTGAAACATCCTTTCTATTACTGCGTGTGTATATGATTACCAGGATCTTTGTAGCTAAAATACTACATATAATAATGTTAATATCACATGATTGTATTCTAATCTATTTTTTTTAAGTACCTTGCAAGGTTTTGTGTATGCAATAGAAAAAATTCTGGCTGTTTTGACTCACTGGGTGTGACTAATCAGATGTAACCAAATCCCAAGAGATCAGAACTACTTAGAAGTGTCCACATGAAGTAATAATGCATTCTCTTTGCGGTTACCTTGAGGGTGTCTCATTTCCATATGTCCCTTTACAGTCTAAAAAGATTCTTACTTTAGTGGTGAGAGGAGTGTTGTTTTGAGTGTGTCTAGTACTGTTCTTTATTTATCTATAGCCCTTTTGGTGGTATATATTTACACTTCACTTTTACATACCTTGAGTTGAGATGCCCTGAAATAAAAAAATAAAATACACAGACCAAATCCTGACTTTTGTATTTCGCTGGGGATCACAACCAATTAGATCATCAGCTTCAGGGACCTTTGTAATGACCTAGATGTGCCAGTACTAGAGAGTTCAGCAGGATCCAGGAACTAATTGTGGTTAGTAGCAGCCTTTCCTCTTTTAGAAAATAGACTTAGCCAGGGGAACCTGGACTTCCTCATGAAGGAACTGCCTTTTGCCACTCTTGTTGTTGCTTTTTGGAAGTGATAGATCATGTGGAAAAAAAAAAAACCAACAAAAAACACATAGGAGAACTGATTGCTATTGTGTATGGATATTGGGCTTTCTCTATTTAAGAAAGATTACTGTGTTATACTGAGGAGTGAAAATGTGAAACGTTTTGCAGATGTCATCTGTGGTAGCTCATCTGTGAAACACCCTTAAAAGGCAGAGAATTTGTTTGAATTAGTAATATTTTTGTGGGAGTTTTAATCCTAATTTTCCATTGAAAAATGTTTACTTTATAGATGTCTATTGGAACAATTGAAGTAAATATCAGAGCTCTTGGCAAACTCACAGCCCGCATGCTGACTATTTTTGTTCTGTTTGTGGTCCTGGTGGTAAGTTAAAGCAGATGTTTTGTCTTCAGAGTGACTCAGGATGAATCTTCGTGCTGCAGGCAGTTTTTCTTTGCAGGTCCAATGATTCTATTCTTCAAGCTTGTCTATAATGGATGTAATAAAGATGTAATGATTTTTGAGGTAATCACAGTGGTGCGAATTGCTAGGGAGAGACTAGATAATCTCTTGAGGTTTCCTACATTCTAATTTTAGCAATTCATGTGAATTCTCCATTGATGGCTCTTTAGGTAGCAACAGATAAACTGAAGCTGTGAAAGCAGGGGAGAGCCGGGTGATGACAACCCTGATTGGACACTTCCCTACCAGGAGTGGAAGAGGAGAACAGATGCTCTCCTTGCCATGAACCTCTTCTTGCTATATTCTGTCAGTTTGGGAACTGCTAGGAAGATGCTATGGTCTTGTTGGGGGTCTTACCTCCAGAGTGGTCACAGTTTAAGCTCAAGTAAGGTTGATTAGCTGCTTAAAGCTTAGTAGGAGATTAATTTAGTGCAAATGCCCCTTACTTTTACGGAGGAGGTGTTTTGTCTTGAGAGGCAAGATGGGAGGGAAGAGGATGACTTGGGCAGGAGCAAAGGTCCAGAGAGGCAGCATGGCAGTGGATTCCTGCTGAGGTCCATAGCAAGGCCCCTTAAGCACAGGGCTCTGCCTTGCTTTCCAGTGCCTAAAGGAGACTTTTATATGATTCTTCTGTATGGAAGATTTTGTTGCTCTCTTTTCATTGCCAACCACAGCTCCAAACATGTAACAGAACTCAATACAGATACTTCTTACCATTGTTGTTCTCTTCAGGAGGAGGGAAGGACACTTGACACCTGTCTGTACAGTCTGTTATCTGCAGAATTTATTTTCATTTTCTTTTCTGAAACTAGACAAAGCGCTCATGTGAGGACGCCAGGCTACAGACTGGGGGATGACTGGCTGGAAAGTGGCTTGTCAGAGAGGGACCTGGGAGTCCTGGTTGACAGCCAGCTGAACATGAAGGCCTGTAGCAAGTTGGCTCAGGAATAATGTGGCCAGCAGGACTAAGGACATAATTCTGCCTGTGTACTGGGCACTGGTGAGGCCTCACCTTGACTACTGGGGGCAGTTTTGTATCCCTTGCTTCAAGAAAGACTGAGGTGCTGGAGCAGGTCCAGAGGAGAGCAGTGAGGCTGCGGAAGGGAATGAAAGGAAAGCCTGATGAGGAGAGGCTGAGAGAGCTGGGGTTGGTTAGCCTGGAGGAGGCTCAGGCAGGTGCCTTCTTCCTCTCCATAACTCCCTGAAGGGAAGTTACGGTCAGATGTNTGGAAAGTGGCTTGTCAGAGAGGGACCTGGGAGTCCTGGTTGACAGCCAGCTGAACATGAAGGCCTGTAGCAAGTTGGCTCAGGAATAATGTGGCCAGCAGGACTAAGGACATAATTCTGCCTGTGTACTGGGCACTGGTGAGGCCTCACCTTGACTACTGGGGGCAGTTTTGTATCCCTTGCTTCAAGAAAGACTGAGGTGCTGGAGCAGGTCCAGAGGAGAGCAGTGAGGCTGCGGAAGGGAATGAAAGGAAAGCCTGATGAGGAGAGGCTGAGAGAGCTGGGGTTGGTTAGCCTGGAGGAGGCTCAGGCAGGTGCCTTCTTCCTCTCCATAACTCCCTGAAGGGAAGTTACGGTCAGATGTGGGTCAGGCTCTTCACCCAGGCAACTAGTGATAGAATAAGAGGGCATGGCCTGAAAGCTGAGCCAGGGGAGGTTTAGGTTGGATGCTAGGAAGCACTTCCTCATGGAAAGGGTGATCAGACATTGGAATGGACTGCCCAGGGAGGTAGTAGAGTCCCCATTCCTGGAGATGTTTAAGAAAAGTCTGGATGTGGTGCTTAGTGCCTTGGTCTAGCTGATGTCATGATGTCAGGTCATAGACTGGACTTGATGATCTCAGAGGTCCATTCCAGCCTAAGTAATAGCAATAATTGCACTGCAGCTGAAGTTTCTGCAAGTGAGAGAAGATCTTACAGATGACTCTTCTGTCGTGAATGCAATTCTGATGGCAGTAGTTGTTTCAAGGGGACGATTAGACTGGATATTAGGAAGCACTTCCTCATGGAAAGGGTTATCAAACTCTGAAGTGGGCTGCCTGAGGAGGTGGTGGAGTCACCACCCAGGAGGTGGCAAGACTGGATATGGCATTTGATGCCATGATCTAGCCAATGTGGTGATGTTAGGCCATAGGCTGGACTTGATGATCTCAGAGGTCTTTTCCAGACTCAGTAATTCTGTGATTCTGTGAAAGCATGAAAAACCTCAGCAGACACTTGTCTTCAGGAAACTCCTGTGAAACTTCTGCATCCCTGGTACAGCCTAGAGATGTTTATCTAATTTGAACGTGTTTACAGGATACTAGCAAGGTGATTGTGAATGTTATCCCTAGATATTGTCAGGAATATGCTTATGTGTGTAGATAGTATGCTCATTCCATGTGGTACTTCCTTGTGGGCTCCTCTCAAACCCTGTTAAGAAAGAACAAAATACCCACCCGCATTATTTCTTTTGATATGTTTTTAAAAGACTGTGTTTGTATTTGCTGACTTATGGTAAGTTGTTTCCAGTTAAGCTTGAGATTTTTGATGAATCTGCTTGTTGGGAAGCTAGACCATGCTACTTTTTAATTTTAAAATGGTGCTGGCTTGTTCTAGTCCTTCATTGCCTCTCAGAGCCTTTTAAACCACTAGCCTTAGTCCATAAGGTTTTGCCATCCAAGTGCAGAACTTGCCATGTTTGATACCCTAAAGATTAAGGGTCTGGGAGGGGACGTGTGGATGGATCACCAGGCTTGATCTTGCGTTATTATCACTTGGTCAGTTGATAAGGGGGAAGAGAGATGAGAAAAGTAGGCTTCTTCTGTACGTTGAATTGAAAATACAGCTGGAAAAGCAAAATAGTCTGACCATCAATGGGACTAAGAATAGAAATGGTGCAGCTGGTGAAAATGGCCCTTAAATGCTAGAAGCTTCCCCCTGGTTGCCCTACCCAGCTGTAAACTTCAGCTGGGTACCAAGACCTAATGGGTCAGGGAGCCTGGTAACAGACCTGTGCTGAATATAGCCCTGGTGGGAGCAGTTTGGATTGTAACCCTTGTATAAGCATTCCCTGGGTAGGTTCGTGCATGTGCCTGCATGCAATTTTTTGAAACCAGCCCTTGAAGGATCTAGAAGAGCCTGATCCGCTGTGGAGACATTCTTTTCGCCTTCATATTTTCTTCAAGGTGTAGACCCCAAGAAGGGTGTAACCCCAAGTTTTGTGGTTTGTTTTGTCTTTTTAAGCTGTAAATGTAGACACCTGGGAGTTTTATTTTCAGTGGTTTACTTTTTATTGTCTATAAAACTTGAGTCTGTGTAACCGGAGTGGATTATTTTTATCAACTTACAATACTTTCTCCTTTGTATGTTAAAAATGGTTTGATGTCCTTCTCCAACCCCTAAGATAATACTGTTTATTCTCTAATCCTTAACTTGCTGAATTTTATAAGACACTGACTTGTGCTGCATAAGACTGAATTAGAGTTAATTAAAAATAGATGTTTGTAATGTAATGTAATGTAATGTACATTTTAACAGAATCTTAATTGTGACAATAGCATGCAGCTCTGTAGGGGGATGTCATTAGGATGATGACATTTGCCACTTGTGGGAGTGTTAGCTGTTTGCAGTATTCCTGATTCTGTAAGGACTATTGCATCTACCTCTGCTTTTAATAAAACATTTACATTATTAATATAATTATTAATATTAATATTTGCTGTTTGCCTCTGGACCATTGTCAGTCTTTTGATTGTGCATGGTGGCCTTAACTGAAGCTTGTGCCTGTAGTGGTTCTTTTATCATTGCTTTGATAAAACCTCTTCACTTGGAAAGCATCGTGTGGGACAGGTTCTGTTTTGGTGGAAGCACCAGCCATCTGTACTGATGGCAGTGAATTCAGTGTATTGAAAATGTAGGTAACAGAGTTTCATGGAGCCATGGGATTGTTTGTGAATAATCAAGAGGACAATTAAGTATATAGAAGTAGTAATTATCCTCTGTTTTAAAAAAAAAAAAAAACCAACCCCAAACATCCTGAAATCTTTCATAGTTAGTGGTGGAATAAACAGCAAGATTTGCTGTGTCGGTGAGAATAAAGCCAGCCTCAGTGAAACTCAGAGGGGGTGGTTCTTGGAATAGTGCTGGTGGGTGAGTGGTCCACAAATGAAAGAGTAAGACCTGTGGTAAGAGGATGCGTGATTGTAGTTTAGAACTACGTGAAGAAGTGTTGGGGTTATTAATTCCTTTGTCTTGTTTTGGATTATAATTTTAAAATGTTTTGAAGCCATGGTGTTTAAGGCAGTGGGGCATAAGACTGCTGCTTCCCTGGGGGGCAAACAGTGTGTTCTGTTTCACAACCCCTTGTGCCTGATGTTTGTGAGTGGAGGTGCCAATTACTGAACCAACACCTGGCCTAGTCATGCTTGAGCTGGAGGGGATTGGTGCCCAGCAGTGCCAACTCACGTACTAGAAGCCAGCCCTGGCAGTAAGGGTGGTTGAGAGGGGAGTGTTTCCCTATTGTGGACTATGTGACAGTAGGAGCAGTCTCTTGGTAGCTTTGTCCGAAGGATAGTCACAGGGATCATTAACTGGATTTAGATTGGAGGACAGTTGAGGCTTGAGATCTGGACAACCACAACATTTCTGTGTTGGGTAACATGGAAAGAAGAACTGGTGTGACTGAAGGGAGTTGAGAGAATGGTGTTGTGGGAATTCCGTGACACTGATAGTGCATGAGGGGCAGCCACCTGAAATCAGTGTAACTGTAACAGCAAAAGCTGTGTTTACTACCTTTTAGTTAATCAAATTACAGGAATATTTTTCAATATGTAATATAATTTGGGAGCTACCTTATAGTTTCAAAATGGGTAAGGGTTAAGGTTAACCCTTAAATCAAGGATGGATACAGCCTCAGATGCAACTTTACGCTAATGCGTTTTTCCTACTACCAGTTAGTTTAACTACTTTGTTTAGCAGTTTCAGTCATGTACTATGTCAGCTGTTACGTATAATCAACAGCAATAATCAACAAACAAAAGCTTTGATTTTCAAGGGGTTGCTGAACTTCTCAGGTAAGTGGTAAGTGTAGTTGTTCAACTCATTCATGTTCTTCTGAGTCAGGATGGTTGGGAGATGTTATGGATTTTGGTGGTAAGCCAGGAGTGGTTTCAGGTATCTCAAACAGAAGTTTGAGCCTTGTCAAGGACATGCTTCATAGAAATGTTGTTGTATCTGTGCTGTTTTCCTATTACATCTGAAATATTGGGGGGTGGAAAGTTTCTCAGTGATCATCTCCTGTGGTATTCATGGGTTTTATTGCTATTAAATTATATATTTGTGTGTTTATTAATTTATTTGTTGAACTTTTTTCCCTTAAAGATAATTGAATACAGTGGGTCAGCTTGCTAGCTTGCAGTGGGAATGGTAGGAGCATGAATTTGATATTGGTTTCACTGGGGTTACAGAGTAGGGGTCTAGTCAGTTTGGCCAAGCTCCAGGGCGAAAACCCCTTGGTCTTTAAAATGGTGTTTTCTTGCATGCAGTACAGAATTGTTTCTTCAGAGCACTTTCCTCCCTAGTATAATAAACCAAGCAATGTGATTACATTACATCCTTTTGATTGAAATGATTTTTTTATTATTGTGTCCATGCAAGTGATGAGCAGTGTTCTCTTATTCTGTGTGTCATCATGGTGTGCAGGAAGCTCAGTGTAGGCAGTGTGGCTGATTCCTTCTTGATCTTGGTATTTTCACCATCTCTAGTTACTACTTTTGTCTTCTCCCCCAGTTAAAGGTCTTTTAAAAATGAGATTCCAAGTCTGCTTGACTACATTAAAAATGATAACTTGAAAGTCTTAAAAATTGGAGGGTTTGATGAAGAGAACAAAGGAGCCTAAGATTTGTTTAAATAAAAACAAAGCACTTGTATTAAGTACTCTTCACTCTGCAGACCACTAAGAACCATTTTATTTAGAACACTTTTTGATCAAGAGCACTTACTGTCTTGACTGCAATGACAATGACTTAGACCCTTGCACTGCCTCCACTGCCTCCATCTCTTCTTCAGCCACAGAACCACAAAGGGCAGCTCTAAGGCAGGTGTAAATGTCTGTAGGTCAACTGGCACAAACTTTATTAGTTAAAATTATTCTGCAGGTTATAATTTGTGGGCTGTGAATGTGAGTAGTTGCTCAGCCATGGTTAAGGAGGATGTTCTTCTGTGTTGGTCTGCAGAATGAAATGGCATTGGCTTAGTGCATGCAGAATGAAATGGCACTGGCTTAGTGCATGCAGATGGTGAGTCCTGCAGGCTGCTGCAGTGATCTCAGTAGGGTGAGTAGTTGCTCAGCCATGGTTAAGGAGGATGTTCTTCTGTGTTGGTCTGCAGAATGAAATGGCATTGGCTTAGTGCATGCAGAATGAAATGGCACTGGCTTAGTGCATGCAGATGGTGAGTCCTGCAGGCTGCTGCAGTGATCTCAGTAGGACACAGGAAAGTACAAATTACCTTTGGAAATCAGGCTGCCTCTGGCTTTGGCATTTAAATACGTAGTCAGATTTGCAGATTAATGCATCTCCCTGTAATAAGAAACAACATTGTACGTTGAATATGTATATTGTACATCCTCGACACCTTCCTACCTCCCTGTGTTGGCTAGATCTCTGAATACAGGCACCTTTTCCTAAGGTTAATCATGACTTAAACTGAGTTTCACCATGTTTTGGAAAGTAAAAAATGCTGGAATGGGGAATGGAGAGTTTCCAGTGGCTATTATCCAGGAAGAGTACTAGGGTCAATTTTACTTTTTTTGCTCCTCACCAAAGACATGAAGAGCACAAGTGTGCTTCAGTGACTTCTAGTTATTATTAAAAGATTTGTAGTTGCTAAATCTAAGAGTGATGCTGTTTCGATCTGGTCAGTACCTGATAGGAACATGGTATACTTAGATGTCAGATTTCTTCCTTCTTTGAGCTCTTTCACTACGATACACTGAGGGATAATTATTAGTAGTAATGCCAGCCTGCACTTTCTTTAAAGGGCAGACTAGGAGAAAAGACATTAAAAATTATTAATGGAAACACTCATGGTCAGTTGATCAATTTTAGAGAGTGTACATTCCTATTAAAGCAGACATTCATCAGCCACTTTCATAGGATGCCAGCCAAATAGACTCCTTAAACTGATTAATAGCATCACTGCTGTCACATACTGCCTCTGGTTTAGAGCCTGAATGTGTACCCACACCTTCACATACATAGGTACTGTGTCCTTTTCTTGAAAAAGAATAATTTATTAGTACATGCCTAACAGAAAGCAAAATAAGTGACCCAAATTGAAACGAATGTGGTGATGAAATGTATTATGGATTGAGCAAAGACAGGAGTAGGAGCTGAACATAACTGCCTGCAAGGTGGAACAGGGTGCATTTATTTAACTGTTCAGCTTTTTTCTTGGAAGTGTATCTAAGCCTGGAAATGAGGACGGTTGGTTTTCTTTGGTGTATATTACAGCTTGGAGCAGTGTTTGCTTGGCTTTCTTTGCTGATTCTTCCCAGCTTTGGGATAAGTTTTGGAGTCCTGTCCTGTCTTAGCTGCTGTGAGCTGGAGAGATCAATCATAGAACCTTCAAAATAAGAGTCCAACCATCCACCCTACAACCCCTAACCACTAAAACATCTCCTGAAATATCACAGAATCACAGAATTCTTGAGGCTGGAAAAGACCTCTAAGATCATCAAGTCCAGCCTGTGACCTGATGCCTCCCTGTTTTCTTAACAGCTCCAGGGAATGGTATCTCCAGCCCCACCCTAGGCAGCCTGTTCCAAGGCCTCACCATTGTTTCTGTGAAGAAATTTTTTCTAATAGCCAGTATGATTCTCCCCGGACAAAACTTGACCCCATTTCCTGTTGTCCTGTTGCTAGTCACTAGAGAGAAGGGAGGCAGCGCTGCCTTGTGCTTATTGCCACCTCTGTTGTCCAGGAGCAAAATTAGCAAAATTAGCTTGGTTTGAGGAGTTTGATGGGTTTTTGCTAACATAACTTGTGCTGATGGATGCGGTGAGGTAGGAGTTGCACAGGTAGGTCAGTGGGCTCCTTGAAGAACTAGACCATCTATGGGCTGAGGCATGGTGAAATGAGCTGTGGGCTTTTGCTGACTGTTGCAGCTGTGGGGTTATCAACACTGATTTTACAACCACCTTCTGGTGATACATAAACTTACAGCTTGTTTAGCTTTGCTGCTTGTGGGAGCAATTTTGTTCCGTGTTAAAAGAAGCTTAGCAGGCACAGCTTCTTCTGTTTTAGCTTCTTCTGTTTTTACTTCTTCTATAAGTGGTTTTGCTGTTAAAGTTGGCACAGTGCATCCGACACTGTGGCTGGGGAAAAGCTGTGCAGTATTTTGTCCACAGTGGGATGATGGTTAGTGGTGTTCTCCAACTTCTTTACAACATCTTGCACAGGGTAAAAGGAGAAGACATGCCAGGGTTTATAGAAGCTACTACTTATAAACAGCGCTGCTTTTTTTTTTCCTCCCTACTGTGATTTTTCCATTGTCCTGGTGTTCCCTCTGAAGGCAGCTGTGAGGAGACACTCTCCAAAACTTTGAGCCTCATAAGGGTAGTTTTTGCCATCTGAGACAGAATTAATCTTTTTCAGAGTTTGTATGTTTTGGCTTTTTTTGCAGAATAAATGTCCAGTACACATGATGTTACCAAAGCGACTGGATGCTCAGAAAGACTGGTTTGCACAAATCGACAGCAGAGTTGTGCTTCTGAACTTGTGTCATGGGGCCTTGGCTGTTCAGCCACCCTCCATTAGATCAGGTAGTTGTAAGGTTTTAATCACCACAAGAAGCATCAGGTACAGGGTCCACACAGAAGCCAGTGCTCCGCTGAGTGTCCTATGGAAGCTGGTGACTATCCTTAAGCTCTGGCTACTTCATTTATAACTGCGTACAAATGCAAGCATTGTGTTTTTTCTGATGGTCCCTGGGATTTGGCAGCCTCTTAATGGGAAATAAAGAAAATCCTTGTTTTATTTTTGAAAGGTTAAAATATAAATGAAGATTATGTAGCAACTTTGAGAACAGTGTAAGCACTGCTGCCTGCAACACATGTAGGGCTTGCTTGATTCTGTACCTAGGCGCAGGAAAGATACTGAGCTGGAAGAAGAGGAGTGGGTGATAGCATTTGGTAATGCTGATCCTTATTAGTGAGGCAAAATAAGAACATGTATGGTTAAGTGATTTTCTGTGCAGCCTTTAAAGTCAGCCTGGTCTCTTAATGAAAGATCTGCTGTAGAGGTTGATCTTGATCCCTTTCCTCACTGTGATGATACAGAAGAATCACTGGCAAGTCTCTTCCCTCTTACCCTACTTGAAGCACCTTTGTTTTCCTGTGTGATACCTTTCTTCGGATTTCACGTTTTGCAAAAAAAAATCTCATCAGAAGGATGGAGCACCTCTGCTATGAGGACAGGATAACAGAGTTGGGATTGTTCATCCTGGAGAAGGGATGGCTCCAGAGGTAACTGATTGCAGCCTTTCAGTACTTAAGGGGACTTGTAAGAAAGTCTTTTTACCAGAGCCTCTAGTGACAGAACAAGAGATGATGGTTTTAAACTAATGGAAGGTAAATTCAGACTAAATGTAAGGAAGAAATCTTTTACAGTGAGAGTGGTGAATCACTGGAACACATTGACTAGGGAGGTCCTAGAAAGTCATGGAAACATTCAGGGTCAAGCTGGATGAGGCTCTGGGCAACCTGGTCTAGTTGGAGATGTCCTTGCTCACTGTGTGTGCCTTGAACTAGATGAAATGTGAAGGACCTTCTGAGCATGTCTTGTGATTCTAAACACAACATACATGATTTCAACCTGGAATTGGGAAAAACTAGTTTTTAAATATAGAATTTCTTTCAGATATTTCTGTGCCCTTGTGATGAGAAGTCTTGGATAGTTGTTATCTACAGAGTAACATACTGCTTTGCTGAAGAAAGTCTGAAAACAAGGGGAAAAAGAAAATCTGAATGTAAGGGGGAAAAGATCACTTTTTAAAGCTCAGTTCTTTATGGGCTCAGAAACTTATGTTACATTTTACAGCTTGGCTGAAAATCCAGTGTTGTTTCAATGATGTATTAGAGAGTGTTCTTTAAGCACATTCTTCAAGACTACTATTTACAAAAAATACTTAATTCACCAAAAGATTTATGGCTGTAGCTGTGCCTGCTGTAATATTCATATATGTGTGTGTGTGTGTGTGTATAAATATGTATGTATATGTATACCATTGTAATTCTTGTAAGAAAACGGCCAGCACGTCCTTTGACTTCGTGCACAGGCTGATAAATAACTCTAATGTGGAGTTTGAACTGTGTGCGAGGGTAAGGTGGTGAACTTGGAGAGTCAGACTGTAACATGAACATTTCCTTGTATCAAAGAAGCTGTCCAAAGTGATATGTGACTGTGTTTATCAAAATGTAATTTTATTTAGAGCTGACAAAAAACAATGAAACGGGAGTTGTGAAGGGAGTACGGAGGTTTCAGAGCTATCCATTCAAACAATTGAGAGTGTCAAAGATAACAACTGCTTTTAGAATGAAAATTCTAAAAACGTTTTCCACTGCTCCTTGCAACTTACTGCACTCTTCTAGATTGACCACTGCTTATTACCTAAACCCAAACACCTCAGGATTCCATTCTGCTCCAGATTTTCACTAATTCTTGGGTTTCCCTTTATAGTACAGCAGTGTGCATGCACACCCTCGAATTTAATTTGTGTGCATAAATACTGTTGCAGGGCTGGGATTTTCTGAATATTACTGGAAGACGTCTTCTTTCCAAGAGTAATAATTCTCTGTAAATTATGATTATTTAATTATTTCCATCAAACCAGACTCTCTAAGTTCTGTGGTGAGCAAAGACTTCTTGGAGTGAATCTTTGAATTCCTAGAAGATGTGGGACTTATCCTTGAAGCTGTTCAATTCACAGTAATTCATTAGTGTCAAATAAGAGACCCTGTAAAGAATAATGTTTATTCCTCTCAGCCTCTACTGAAAGACTCTGTAAGCACTCCTTGAAGGTTTAATCATTTTATAAACCTTTTAAAGGGAGAAGGGGGAGGAGCATGCTGCAGGAGTTCAGTTAATGAATCATTCAACCACATCTGGGCAGCTGCAGCTGCAGTCTTTTTTTGTCCTATGGAAACCTGTCACTGGAATATAATGATTTGTGGATGAAACCAACAAACAACGGAGAAACAACACAGCTATACACTGTGGTGAGCAAAGGATGCATTTTCTTGTGCTGTCAAGTGCCCAGTGGCATTGAGAGAGTTCTAGTTTGGTGTAAACATGTTGGAGACATCGCCCCATAAGGCTCAGATAGAATAAGGTAGGCGTTCAGAAGGAGCTGCATCATCCACCGATTCCAGACTGCAGTCTCCTCAGCTCAGATACCCCAGGGACTGAGATGGTGCCACAGCTGCGGCTTATTACCTTGAATCGTCACATACTTCAGTAAGTGTGTGTGTGTGTCTTCTTTCTCTGTGCTAGATGTCATTCTTCGTGGGAGTCTGGATAAATATTTCAGTCTGTGGGAGTTCGGGAGAGCTAGGTATTGCCTAGCAACAAGCATCCCACTCTCTGCCTCCTGCTTCTCTTGACTTTTATTAAAATACGAGTGAAAACCAAAAGTTGAAGCATTAAGTTAATTTTCAGAAATATTTTGAGCAGCTTAAGTTATTTTTGTTATGACATTATGTCAGAGCAACAAAGATGTTGGGGGGGCTGGCATCTTAAAGCAAGTAACTTCACTTGCCTGGTTTGAACCGAAATCACAAAGACTAGCACAAACTTCAGCTGAGAACTGAAGAAACTTTTGGTTGCAGTTGTTTATTAAATGCATAGCGAGTGCACTTTGGGTTAAGGCATCTATAAAAATACAGCAGTTGTGCTTGAACTGTGTGCAGTTAATGCTGCAATACCTAGTTCATCTTGCACCTTGTGGTGGTCTCTGGTGGGACAGTGGTCTTTCAAGGTTTGGAGTTATTTTCTTGTATGGGGGTTGGTTTGGTTGTTTGGGTTGTTTAAAATTTTTGCTGACAACTTTGTGGCAAATCAGGCTAGTTCCAGTTCTAATGATATAGAATTTGGTTTAAAAAGATCATGGGAGTTAGACCCAAGGTACTCAAAGTACACTGAATTTCAGTCTCTCCTGTGCCTTATCCATTTTAAATATGTATACTTTATTTTCTGCAAAATATCTGCATTAGGGAGTTCATAAGTTTCCGTGGAAGCATTAGAAACAGAGGAAAAAACAACAAATGTGTTGCTACTATTAATAAAAAGGCAGCGAGGTTGAGGATAACCTGTGTTCTCTCATCTCTGAATGCTGCTGAAACTGTGTTTTCAGTGAATCCTGCCTTTTAGCCTGCTGGTCAGGGGAGCCTTCATGAGTGTGGGGAAAAATTACACTCTCCCTTTGGGAGTTTGGCTCAGGACTTCTGAAAAGGGTTGGAAAAGTGCAAGTGCAGATATAAGAGCTTTTCAGAAGAAAAGTTCATCGTGTAAAGTAAAATAAATGCTGCAAGAAGGTGATTAAGAGGCATGGTTGTGCCCAGGTGCAGGGTTTGCGTTGTGGAGGGCAAGTCTATAAATCTTGATACAGCAAATAACATTTGACTTTCAGAAAAGACCAGCTTGGTCACAATGTATGCTGTCACCTGTTTGGGTTGGAAAAAGGGGTCATTAGCACAAGTAACTGTATTAATGGGAATTCATTTAAAAGTTAATGTGGGTTTATATGTTAAAATGTTGTATTTATTGGAACAAAGGTGCTTCTGCACTCATACTCTCCTCTGGTTGGGTAAAAATATTCTCAGCATGATTGTCCTGAAACCTTTCTCATACTCTACTCTCATTCATGCTTCCTCCTTAGCTCCTACTAGGGCTTTCACTCTGATCAAGAGAAGTTTTCCAAATGGACTGGGTGTTTTAAATTCTGTTTAGTTGTCTCTTGCTTAAGGTGTTTGGTGGCATGCATAAGCTTTACAGGCTGCTGGGTCTGAAAACATGATTTGAAGACGATGGCTAGCCTTTGGCTGGAAGTTAAAATACTTTATTTGCTACTGAAATTTGTTTGGCTTGGTTGAAACAGGTGGTTTGTTGTGTAATTACAGAGCAAGGCACCTGCAGAGCCTTTTTGACATACAGGTTCTGAATCAGTTATAGTTGTCCTTTTGTGTCATTGGGTGCATTTTCTTTTCTACAACTCAGTGATGGAAGAGATGGCGGATGTTTGGACTTTCATGCCTGTTATCTATTTCTGAATGCTGAAAAGCAAAGTCTGGAGCAGGTTTCACAGCAGTAATATATCTCAGAATGGATGCAACAGATCTCTAAGGACAAGTGGTGCTGGTTTTCATATGCACTTTAAGGCCATTTCCTCTGAAGCTGAAACTTTTCAGCTCTTCTGAAAATCAGACAGCAGATTTGTGGAGTTATTAGTTAAATGCTGTTCTTGCAAAGTTTTGCATTAATTTGCATAATTTGCAAATTAATGGTGTGCTCATTGTCTTCTCCCCAAAAGCAGCCTAAAATAGTTTCAATGAAGAGGCTTGTATGGATAGGATGGATAGCAGGTGTCCATTGGTTACCAAAATCAGTGGTCTTGGTCACCCTGGTGGCCATTGCTAGGAGAATAACTGCTGTCCTACCCCCAAACAATGTGGGTCATGGTAGTGTATGGTTGTGGAACAGTAGCACTGCTGAAGCTTGTGGTGTGCCTTGTTCCTGCGTGGCAAAGAAGGCAAGCAAAAACCTTTGCATAGAGGACAGCACCCCAGTGATGCACGGACATGGATAATTCGGTGCTTGATAAAATTGTGTAGACCTGAACGTTATTAATAAGCAAACCCAATTACTTGTCACTGCTAATAAACAGCTTTTTCATGAGGAAAGCTGTTGTACGTGGTTTGAAAAGGTAAAACCAACTGTGGCTGTGGCTGGTTGGGTAGCAGTATGTTAGTGGTTTGGAAACACATACCCATGTTTGCTCAGTCACCATAGCCACGGTAACCTAATAGGGCTCCAGTGCTCATGTGTAACTTGAGGCTAAGTTATGTTGTAGGAGTGTGTGTTTGCGTAGTTTGTGTAGGGAGGATTAATGATGAGAAAATGTGGAGAACTGGAAATAATTACAGCTAAACCGCTGTCTTTCTCTGAGAGACCCCATAAAGCTTCTGAATTGGTTAGTTTTAAAAAACTTGATAACCAAGTAATTTCCTGGTCAGGTTAGATAATCTCACCATGAAACACTTGGTCCGCTTGTTCTGGTTTTGGACGTGAGCACAGAGAAACAACATCTAGAAATGCAAAGGTGACTCTTCAAGATACAGTTTTAAAAAAAGGAGAAGAAAAATCTGCTTAGTGAAGCAATTTTGAAGCAATCCAGATAATGCCAAAGAGGGATTAAACAGCTAAAAGAAAAGAGTCTATGAGATTCGTAGGGGATGGAGCAAATGGTCCAAGTGGTTTGCGTGCTCTAAGCCTAGAGTGTTTATTTGCATTTGGTTATATTATTGTTTGTAGAGTTTTGCAGCCTTCTATTCAGGATTATTTGGAACTTATTTTTTCTATTAACTTAGCATAATAGTAGCATAGTATATGAATATTTACAAATTTCATGTGCTTAATGGAGCTTCTTGTCTTGTTTTCAGTGTAAAAATTTGCTTAGTGTTTGGAAACCTGTCAGTCATGTTGTCACATACACAGCAGTAACAAAATAACTGGGTTGTGATTTAGAAGAGGGCAGGTGATGCTCTACTGTGATTTGAAGATGACCTTGTTTTGAATTCTATAAAAATAACAGCAGATTGTTTATAATAACTCTGACAGTGGATTTAGATTCTGACTTCACACCATTTCTGTTATTAAGAGAGACATATGTAAGTCATATTTGCTTCCAGTTACATGCACATATTCTGGCAAGAGTTTTAAAACCTACTGCCTATTATTTAAATTTTGGACATCTGAAGCTTGGGGAATTTTTCCCCCCCTTTAAGACAGTTAGACTACTGGATTAGTGTATTTTCTTAAACCTGAAGGAGCCTCCCAAAAGAAAAATGTAGTACTTGAATGTGTACATACGTTTTTCTTTCATAGAGTCACATGGAATCCTAACTTTCTGTCATTATTTTAGTTAAAGGTTGGAAGGGACCTTTGGAGATCATCTAAGTTCAATCTCCCTACCAAAGCACTTAGTTCAGTCCACACAGAAACTTGTCCTTGGTGGGTTTTGAAAGCCTTCAGAGAAGGAGACTCCACAAGCTCCCTAGGCAGCCTGTTCCACTGCTGTGTCACCCTCCCATAAAGAACTTTTCTCTGATATTGAGGTCGCACTTCCTGTGTTCCAGTTTTTACCAACTGCCTCTTGTCCTGTTCCATTGTGTATCCATAAGAAACAAATATTCAGATCTTGTCATGTCCTTGTGCAGTTACTTCCCATGGCTGAGCTGTTGACAGAGCTGACCAATAAGTGGGTTTTTGCTTTTAGTGCTTTGTTGTCCTCATCTCACAGTGTTTCTGAAAAATGCATTTTGGAATACCAGTAAAGAATAGTTGTGCCCAGTAACTGCTTGAAAGTTTACTCATGCAAATGCTGGTATGTAATGGGCCCTAAAGACTAATGGAAGCAGTTGGAATTTAGTGTCCTCAAGTAGCAGCTCAGAAATGAAGGACACAGAGCACTAAAATGATTAGTTAAGAGGAAACATTAGGCTTTCTCCAAGATACTTTTTGTTATATTGGTCTGATTTTGTTTAAAGTATTGTATTTATTTAAAGCTTGTAAATTTACTGCTTGTTCTTCTGACCTCTGTTTTACTATGGAACAGATGTGATTATTAGTTTTTAAGATGTGATTATTAGTTTTTAAATTTACATATACAATAGTGTTTGAGAAATTAACGAGCCTCTAAGAAAATACATCAATTAAACTATTTATCTTTCATTTTTCAGGACTGAAGTGGATCTAGGGACGAATGGATGACTGAACATTCATATGAAGAGGAAAGCCATAAAAGTCAGTAGACAATTTTACAGCCATATGTATTATGGATATTACTGGTATTATAAAAAATTTATATTGTGTTACAGAACATCATAGATTAAATAACTGGTTTGAGCTTCATATGCTATTCAGGCAGGGAAATGCTATAGCGTAGTACAGCTGTAGTGTAACATTACAGTTCGTGACCAAACCTGAATGTTCAAAGGAAAACCTAGTAGCATGTAAAGGAAATTGGGAATACCTTCAAAGCCAGATGTTTGGATAGGCTGCTTATTACTCCTGTGTGCAAGGATAAATGAGAATGAGAGAGGTACTGTCTTCCATTATAGCTACTGGCTATGAAACTTAATACTCTGTGGAGCAGCACTGGGGATGCCACATTGACAAATGCTGTTTGAGAGGTCAAATAGGATACAATGTCTTTAAAAGTTTTCTTTGTGGTTTGTTTTCTTATAGAGATGTGGCTGTCTTACAACGTACTTCTTCTGCACTAAGTAAAAAAGGAAGAAGCAGTTTACTGACTTTACTCTTATGTTTAGATTGTAAAATTCGGTAGATCTTGACATCTGTCAGTGTGACCTGTAGGTGATGGCGAACTACAGGCTCTGGCTGGGATGCTGCCTTAACCAATTCCTGTTAGGGGTGTTTACACAAAGGTTTTGGCTGTGGGTTTGCGCTGGGGCGAATGTATTGTAACGACAAATTCAGGGTGCGGTACAGTAGAATACAGCATGTCATCCAGTGGGATGCTGCACAGCAGCTCAGTTAAATAAGGCATTCTGGAAACTCTACTAGTCAATGAGGGATTTGTGATGTTATGGTAGAAAGCTGCTTTTTTCAACCCCTGAATCCTGGTCAGGAGTAGGAACAATCAAAAACCCAGCAAAAATCCTGTATGTTTTTCAGAAGCATAGTATCAGTTTAATACTAGATATGTAAGTCTGTAGTCCTGTTAACCTGAGTAAAGTAGCTCAGGAGGACAAAGATTCTTACTTATCTCAGTGATCATCTGGTTTTATCAATCTTTGTGTTTACAGTTTATCAACAACTGGCTTGCATACAGAATAGGTTTACTTGAATTTCTTCTTGGGTACTTATTTGTGGTGTTTACAACAGGTAGTGGACATGCTGATCCTAGCTAACTCCAGATTCACAAGCAGTGTGAAAGAATAGTCTTCATGCTTATATCCAGGCTCCCGAAGTAACAATTGGTGAAACAGTCTTTAGTCCAGAAGCATCCATAGAACAGGACTCAGAGAAGCACCTTCAGCCTCTAGGAGACAAATTTAAAGCCAAATAGGGATGGCAAGTGGCATTAGTATCTCTGCAGTAACATGCATGATTTCTCTGTGGGATTAAGGACTCATATGCTCAGCTATAAACCAGCAGTTGTCTT
Organism: Upupa epops; assembly: GCA_013397515.1. Lineage (NCBI taxonomy): Eukaryota > Metazoa > Chordata > Aves > Bucerotiformes > Upupidae > Upupa > Upupa epops. Next base: position 478,114 of record VZRI01014339.1, on the reverse strand, counting down.
CCAAAACCAGTGCATAAACTCTTAAGGAATTTCTTTTTGTTTTGATTGCTGATGTGTCGGCAGGTGCTATCTGTAGCTTGTGTTTTACTCATGGGGGACCAAGAGCTTCCCTCCTTAGACCTCCTGACCCTCCAAACCCTGCTTGTATCTAGTAATCACAGTAATGATGAGGCTGGAAAAGGCCTTAGATGATCTTTAAGGCCTTTTCCAGTCCAACCTAAAACCAGCCAAGTAAACCTAACATTTAGATCATGTCACTCAGCACTTCATCCAGACTAACCTTGAACAACGCCTCCAGAGACGGCAACTCGACCACCTCTGTGGTCAGCCCGTTCAAAAATCGGATCACTCTTTCAGTGAAAAACCTTTTCCTAATGTTAAATCTAACCTCTCGCAATGGACCTTAAGACTGTGACCCCTTGTCCTATCTCCAGTGACCAGGCAGAAAAGACTGATCCCCGCCTGACTACAACCACCTTTTAAGTTAGTTATAGGCAGCGATAAGGTCACCCCTGAGCCTCCTCTTTTCCAGGCTAAACAGACCCAGCTCCATTGGCCTCTCCTCGTAGGTCTTACCTTCCAGACCCTTTACCATTCTAGTTGCTCTTCTCTGGATTTGTTCCAGCATCTCGACATCCTCCCTAAACTGAGGGGCCCAGAGCTAAACACAATACTCCAGGTGTGGTCTAACCAGTGCCAAATACAGGGAGAGGATAACCTCCCTCTCCCTGCTGGCCACACCATTCCTGATGCAGGCCAGGATGCCATTAGCCCTCTGGCCACCTGGCCTGGGTACATTGCTGACTCATGCTAAGTTTATTGTCCACCAGTACCCCCAAGTCTCTTTCTACCTGAGTACTCTCCAAGAACTCCATTCCCAGCCTATAGTTCTGCCTGGGGTTGTTATAACCAAAATGCACAACCCGACACTTCGACTTGTTAAAACTCATCCTATTGGAGTCTGCCCATCTCTCCAGTCTGTCCAAGTCCCTCTGCAGGTCCCTCCCACCCTCCAACAGATCAACACGAGCTCCAAGCTTGGTGTCATCCACAAATTTTTTATTACTGTAGTGATAAAGTTCTGTATGTTGCAGACTCAGGGAGGCTCTGCTTGAGAGGGTGCAAAGACCAAACTAAGTATCTGTGAGCTGTCTGTGGATATCATGATGCTACATTGGACTGCTCATGATATCTAGATCTTCTGTATCTAGAAGACAGCATGGAGTAGTACTTACCATAGCATGGTACTGTTTTACATTGACATGAAGAGAAACTGGGCCAGATTGTCTTAGGGCAGCGGGGCAGAATAAGTTAAGGATTTGTGAGATCATTGAGAGGACCTGTCATAATCAGTGTTTGCAGATGAGGGAGGGCTTCCAGGTCAAGCAAACACAAAAGACTCATGTGGCCTTTTCCCAAGTGTCTTGGAACAGACTAGTTAGTTGCATGAGAGATGCAGCACTGCTAGCTTCGTTTCTCAGTTCCCTCTCTGCTTTTGCACTTTGGGTACCATGCAGAGTGGTGGCAGAAAAGAGAACAGAGTGACCTCTTGTCAAGCCATAGTTCCACTCTCTCATGCCCTTCTGTCGTCGTCCCACAGTAATCATGAGGAAGCTGTGTGAAATATGCATAGATAAGGAAGGAAACGGGGAGTTATTTCTTCACATGTTTTCTGTTTGGCAGCCTTTGCAAATTTTGGGCTCTGAATCCAGCTGTTAATCTTTTATATTAGGAAAGTACCACGATTAAATCATTGCTGAACAAGACCAAAAAAATGGCATTTATGTGGAGGAATTCAAAGTCTGAGGATAAAAATTCCTCTTCTGGGAAGACTGATTCCATGAAACTTAAGCAATAGAGATGGGGAGGGCTGTGCTATGGTTGCTGTTAAGATCAGTTGATAAAGTTCTGGCTCCAACAGGAAAGAGATTGGATTTCATCCAGCACCTTGCCTTAGTCTCTCACTCGGTGGTGCTTTGCTAACCAAGTTTTGAAAACTTGCCATTGCTGACATGGGTATGTCGGTACATCAACCAACAAACCCAAACAGCTTGGCTTGTATCATCTCTGTTACATTGGTATATGTTAGGTCTTTGTTGGTCTGCCTCAGACCATATCCTAATATTCATAAATGTTGTTCTATGTGAAGAACCGTCACCTAAGAATGTATGTGACTAATGAAGGAAATATGAACACATTTTTTTTCTCATAAAATGAGGTCAGATTGATCTTTCCAAAAAACCACAAAAAATATGCAAAATAAACATGATGATTTGCATGTATATTGAATGCACATGATTTATGATGCTCTGTGTTTCTCATGATAATGGCAACAGAATCCAGGGGTTCAGTCCTCTCCTGAGGACTCAAGTTTTCGTTTTGCAGCCAACAGTAATTGAATGTGGGTGTGTGGAGATGAGAGACCAAAGAGCTGGTAAGGAAATGGGTTACTGACAGGGAGGAACTATAGCTCAAAGTCCTGGGTAAAACAAAGATCAAGACTTTAACCCAAAAACAAGAGGGCAGGACTGAGAAAGGTCAGAGAGCAAAATTAAGGGGAATAATAGATTGCTCAGATTGGAAAGACAGGTCTGGTTTGCACTTAACAAGTGCTCTTGAGTGCAGTCTCCCACTTGTAGATAAACAGCTTGCAAAAATACTACTGGGCAGTTCGTTTGATCAAGCTTGATGGTGTTCTAAGTTATTTAATGATAAGCAACTCAGAGCTGTATTGAATTAAGTGGTTTTAGGAGATGACAGCCTATATTTTAAAGAAGTCTATGTGATAAGCCTGAGAAGTATTGTGGTCTCACAGCTGTAGCTCATATGTCAGCTCTTTTAAAAAACCCGAGCAGTCAAACAAATGAGAACAAACTTTGGCTTAGCTGTTTAGAGTGAGGGACTTAGAACACGCGGGTGTTTCTTGGACTCTCCAGAGCTCACCTCAGCAGTCTAGCAGCCTCTGATGTGCCCTTGGCTCACCTCTGCTGACTGCTGTGTGGAGCAGAGCATAGGAGGGTGCAGGTCCTCCCAGCCGCCAGCTACGTGCATGGTGCTGTGCAAGGGTACGTACCCAGCTGATGCAATATGGGGAGGGCTGCCACTCAGGGTGACCTTGGCAGGCTGAATAAATGGAGTGGCAGGGACTTCAGCAAGTTCAGCAAAGGGGAAAGTCCTGCACCAGATGAGGGGAGGAACCACTCTGTGCTCTGCTGCTGGCTGGGAAGCCCCTGCTTTGTTTCATTTGACTTTTGACCTAGCCTGTTTTTTTTATGTGATATGGAGTCACTGGATTTTCCATCTGTACTTTTTTCCACTATTTTAAAGTTTAATCATAGTAAAAATTAGTATTTTTTTTCATGTATTTAAAGGTGTTTTGCGAAAGCTTTATGGTTTTATTTGCATAATCAGAATATTAGTTGCAGTGTGTTGTGGTCAGCTGTCCCCTCCATATCTATTACAATCAAATGCAGATTTCCTACAAAGTGACTGTTCTTAAGAAGTCTTTCTCATGTAACATCATTCAGTGAAGTCTTGGAATTATGACTAGGGACATGAACAGGATAAAATAAAATGGTCTCAAGGGAGTTATTTTGTGCTGGGTATCAATCAATCCCCTCTGTCATGTGCTTTTCGGTTTAGATTACTGTCAGGCAAGGAGGTTGTAGTTTGAGGTTTTGTCTCAATTCATTATGATTATAAATACCTTGGATAAAACAACGTAACAAAGGACCACTTAAAAATGACTGATGGCCCTATTCGGCAAGGGAGAGAGACTGCAAAGTTCTTCTGGTTTCATGTGCTGTCTAGCATTTATCAGGATGGATCACTTAACAGTCAGTTAGTGGTTGATATTTAATGAATATTTCAAAGTGTAAATAGAGCAGGCAGTTTGTTGTCTGGAGCCCAGTCATAATCACAGAGTTTAACCTGTGTTTTTTTGCCAACAAAGGTTGGCTCAGATGATCCTTGAGGTTCCTTTCAACTTGATATTCTGTGATGATTCCATGATAGATCTGCTTTTATTTCCTGTTGCTAGAATAAGTAAAACTTTTGCAGAAACTGTAGAGTGGGAGGAAAACTTTTCTGTTCAGGAAGAGGAGGATCAGCAGTGATTTTCTCTATTTTTCTGTTCTTGCTCCTGTGCTTTCCTGGGCTGCTGGAGGACCACACATTGAGAGCAGTACAGACACCAGCCTGCTCACTTTCAGCTCAGCCCTGCTGGGAATGGGGTGAGGGAGATAGCTGAAAAATTGCCGGGTGCATTTCCAACAATGATGTTTTCCAAGGAGAAGGTGGTGTTTAAGATGCCTGCAGTGAACCAGTTCAGCTTGATGTGTTTGCCTTGCATGTGAGCTCATTCTTCTTTCCTTTGCCTTTGTAAGATTAATAAATGATTTCTGGGAAGGTATCAACGTTCCTATTAAACTTCTCTCATGAAGAGCAGTAGAAAATTTGTGCAACACCACTTCTTTGCTGGGCAGTGGTTTTCTTGGTCTAAATGGTTTCTTGTTTATGGGTCCTGGGTCTTGGCTCCATTCCATTCATTTCCCAACTATTTCGGTGTGTTTACACAGTGCGCTTCAGCAGCTGGCTTGGGGCGGGTATCCAGAGCGCGCACACACGCATATATACACACGCATAAAATCAGTCCATTTGAGTTAGGACCAAATCATATTTAGTGGTTAGGTTTTGATCTGACCTAATCAAGTTGGATTATGAAGTTGAGGGTTTTGTCTTTGTATTTTGTTCCTGTCAGTGTGGATCAGAGGATAGCGGTCACAGACTCAGAATGTACTGGGTTGGAAGGGACCTCCGAAGGTCATTGAATCCAACCCAACCACAACAAACAGGACATCTCTAACTAGAACAGATTGCTCAGAGCCCCATCAAACCTGACCTTGGATGTCTCCGGGGGTGGGGCCTCCACCACCTCTCTAGGCAGTCTGTTCCAGTGATCCACCACTCTCAGATTAAAGAAATTTTTGCTAATGTCCAGCCTGAATCTACCCTTTTCTACATGATCTATGGATCTGTGGAAGTTTGTAACCGTTACTTTTAAAGTTTCATGTTGTATCAAAAAGACAATACATTTTGAAGTGTTGTTTTAGTGGTTGAATGTAGCTGTTCTTTTTCTGCACTCTCAAACTTAGAAGTATAATGGGATAGGCATTGGGTGGGTTAGGCTTTCCCTGTTAAAGCCTTGTCTACTGCAAAAGCCTAAAGCTTTCTTTTAAATTCAGTAGAGATCTTTACATGCAGTGAATAAGCTGGTTGTTTTCAGTAGTCAGCACATAAACTTTGATCAAATTTGTGAGAATGTCTGCAGCCCAGCAGCTTCTAAGCAGTGTTTTGAGTTGTTGGCTGCACAGATTGCTGCTTTACAGAATCAGAGTAAACATGGTTGGAAAGGACCTACTAGATCACTGAGTCTGATCATACCCACACCAACAAAAAAAATAAATACCCAATTGATGGTAAAACACAAAAATAGCACCCTCCATGCTTGTCACTATAGCATGTCAGGAAGCACCATGTCTGTATGCTTGGTAAATACCTCCAGGGATGGTGACTCAACCACCTCCCTGGGAAGGTTCCAGAGCCTCACCACTCTTTCTGTAAAGAATTTCTTCCTAATCTAATCTAAACGTTTGCTGCCTCAACTTCAGTCCATTGCCCCTGACTATGTCATCCGTCACTAAGGCAAAGAGACCAACACCCAGCTTTACTTGCAGGTGGGAGAAGTTTTTGTATTAAAATCCTACTTACTAAACAGGAAGAGTTATGAATTGCATGATAAAGGGTGGAGCACCCTTCATGTGAGGTGGGGATGTGGTGTGTGGTAAAGGCAGCCCATGTTGCCTCTCAAAGGAGAGACATTAGTCTAGAACTGAGAAAATGTGATGAAAAGGTGGGATATTTAAAATGCTGCAGTTCTTGTCACAATTGATGTCATTAAAGTTGCTAAATGTCATTGTAAAGCAAAGGTACATCTTGCTGTCATTGCCTGGGTAACTTCTCCATGAAGAAAATAGATCCTGATGATGAGTCAGTGGTTAAATTGTGGATGAAGATGAAAGCGTGTTTAAGGGCCTGCTTCAGCACCTACTGACATAACTCAGTGCAAAAAAAATGCCTGTTATAATGACTTCTGAAAGTTAAGAGAGATTCCTGTACAATTTTAGTACATGTGTTGACATCCATGATTTATTACTTAAAACCTATTGCTTCTGTTGACTGTTTGGCTTGGTATGTGATTACTTTTGTTTGACTAATTTAAGTAACTCGAAGCTTAAACTGTTCATGTGACGAGTGTTGTATAGCCTGGTTTTGAAAAGTTTGGTGATTTGGGGGTTTGTTTGTTTGGATTTTTGAACTTGGTTTGTTTTTAATTAATTTTGGAGTGAAAAAACTTATTCCAGGTCCTTGCTTGTTCACTGACCAGAATTAGCTCCCTACATATGGTGCTTGCTACAGATTTGCTACTCCTTTTGCACTTTTGAGTGTCCTTTTGTACCTTTGTTTGTAGTGCTGCCTATTGTTGGTGTTAGAGATAATTGGAGGCTGGTCAGCATTTTGTTTCTGTGGCTTGTGAAAGTGTCCACTGTATGTGATAGGCTTTGAAAGAAAGAAAGTATCAGTCCCCCAAACTAGCTGGTGGTTTCTGTTCTGGAGGAAGCTGCCAGGAGCAGTCCAACCTATAGCTGGGAAGTGAGCTGGGTGTGTTACTGCTTTAGCTTAGGTCAGGAAGTGCTTCCATGAATGTTCCAGGTTGTCTGCTTGGGTTTGCCTTGTTGCATGGTATTAGGCTGTGCAAGCTAGATAGCTTTTGGAAGAAACTAAACGCGGAGGTGTGCTTCAAAAATCTTACCTAAGATTACCTGATGGTTTGATTTTTTCATGGGCTGTTGGAAGATGTCAGCTGCAGATATCCTCAGTTTAATTTCAAAGGTCCTGTTGCAGCACTGCTTACACTCATGTGCACTCATGGTTTTGCTAGATGCACACTTGGTACCTCACAGATGAGATTGCACTACATCCCTCTTGATTTTAGTCCCTTTTTTGTTTTTAGTGGTATTTCTGAGCTGATTTCTATTACAAACCAGCTTCTTCAGTTCCCCTTTCAGCCTTGATAACCATAGTCAGGTCTAGTTTGTCATTGATGAGACATAGTCTGCAGGGAGTTAAAGGGAGCTAGATCTCTAAGACACAGGTTCAGCTTCAGTGATTTTAATTTTAAGGCTTCTGTCTTCGACTAGTCAGCAGACAGCAGTAGGCATCTCCAGAGGGGAGTTCTTCCAGTGTGACTTTTTTAATGCCCTCTCTGTCCTCTTCTGTGAGCAGTTTGATCACAGAGATGGTGAGTACACCAAGCTCTGTTTTAGTGGACTTCCTCTCCAGTCCTTGGGTTTTCAAAGCATCTCTGAGCATTGCTGCTCTTGCAGCCTGACTTATCTTCTGCAGCATGTTCTCATGGGAATGACAGCAGTCACTGAGTGCATTTCACCTTTTATTCCTAGAGCACTTAGAGAACAATTATACTAATTCTAATAATGACTAAATTTATACTACTCCAGAGAGGGAAGCACAAGGCACTTAATCTCAAAGCTGTTTAACAAGACCATTTTCATGTGTATATTTTCAGAAGTATGACACAAGTTTCCAAGCACCTAATGGGGAGAAAAATGCTTAAATTCATACTCTAAGGTTTTTGGTTTCAAAGCAGCTGAATACTGCTCAGTTCCATTGGGCATGATGCAAAAAAATAAACACAGTTTAAACCTGATTATTACCAAGACTTGCTACTCCTGCTTGCTTTTTAATGAGGTCTTTCTCGTCCTTAGTTATCAGGATGCAAATGTTTGCATAGAAGAAAGGGAGACTTCTGTTCTGGGAGGTTTTAACTAGCAGCGTCATGAAGAAGCACAGCTTAAAAATACAGTAAGTTAATCTTTACTTGTCCATGAGAAGGGAAAAACCCATGTGTGGTTATTGGTCTGCACAGCAGTGCTGATTGAGATACACTGAACCAGAAATTGAAGTACTGCATACACTTTCTTCTTGTCCTTTTCCTACGTCTCTGACAACAAACATTTAGTCCTAAAAGTAAATGCATTTGGAATTTAGTTTTTTGGACATGCTGTGAAGAGAATAATGCCAGACAACGGCAATTTGTCACTTTTTGTGTGAAAGCATAGAAGAGCACGCTAGAATTCAGTAGCCAGCACATAAGGAGAAGGCACTTATTTTAATACTGATATCTACTGCTAACAGACCTGAATAATGATTACACTGGGTAGGGTGTTTCATGCACTCAAGGACATTTGGACAGAAGAGGAAATATTTTCCTGGCATCAGTCTAGTTCCTGGCCCATTGTCATGCTTTCCTCATGGTGCTTCATGTGTACTTGTGATTCATTAAGTCCTTCTGCAGAGATCTGGTGACAGGTGAGGAGAGAGCTTTGAGGCTGTCAATTTCTTTTGAACTATCCCATTTACTTACAGGTTTTTTGTTGTTTCAGTTCAGTTTGATAGCAGTCTGCTGCAGCTGGGATGGACAGGGAGCATAGAGCAAGTGAAAGCAAACACCTTGGCTTTTGAATATTACAGGTAAACACAGAGTTTCTACCTTAATGTTTAAATAATGCAGAACCCAACAAACAACAAGATGTTCTAGAAATAGTGAGATTCAAAACATTGTCAGATAGCGCTGGGCACACTAGGGATAGACTTTGGGGGTTATGTACCATTGTTGGAGGTGAGACCAGAGGGGTATCAGCTCCTTACGCGCACGGGACACAAGGAGGAGGTATGCTCTCTGTGTCAGTAGAGATGAAAAAGAACCTGGAGGTGTTGATTGACAGCCATCTGAACATGCATCAGCAGCATGTCCAGGTGGTTAAGAAGGCCAACAGCATTCTGGCCTGCATCAGAAATACTGGGACCAGTTAGATCAAGAGAAGTGATTGTCCCCCTGTACTTGGCACTGGTGAGACCTCACCTTAAATAGTGTGTCCATTTTTGGACCACTCACTACAGGAGGGACGTGTTGGTGTGTGTTGAAAGAAGAGCAGTGGCGCTAGTGAATGGCTTGCAGGATGGGTCTTATGGGGACCATCTGAGGGAACTGGAGTTGTTTGATCTGGAAAAAAAAGAGATTGAGGGGAGACCTTATTACTCTTTACATGAAAAGAGGTGGTGAAGAGGTGGGAGTCAATTTCTTCTACCAAATCACTAGTGATAGGACAAGAGGAAATGGCCACTAGTTGCACCAGGGGAGCTTTAAATTGGACACTAGAAAAAAATTTCACTGGAAGAGTGGTCAGGTATTAGAATAGGCTGTCTTGGGAAGTAGTGCAGTCACTGTCCCTAGAAGTGTTTAAAAACCCATGTAGATGTGGCACTTGGAGACATAGTGTAGTGGGCATGGTGGTGTTGACTTGATGATCTTGGAAGTCTCTTCCAATCTTAAAGATCCTATGATTCCATGATTCTATGAATAAAGAGCTGGGATGCATGGAACTCTACCTGGGCAACTGACATTTCATGGGTTAGGCTAAAAGGGAGGTCAGTTGACGTTAAAGGTGGGGTCTGCTACAGATCAACCGACCGTGGAGACCAAGTGGATGGAAGGCCCTTTATAGACAGATAGGACTGGCATGGTGTCAGAGGGACAGTATAGCACGATATAAGCAATCGGAGAGATTCCGGGAGTTCACTTATAACTTCCTCCTCTGAGTGGTAGAGGACGTGGTGAGAAGAGGTCTTATGCTAGACCCTGTCCTCACCAACAATGAGGGACTGGTGGAGATCATGAAAGTCAAGGGCACCACTGACCGTGAGATGGTGAAGTTCATGGTCCTTAAGGCAGTGAGGGGGACACCCAGCAAGTTTGCTACCCTGGATTTCAGGCGAGAAAACTTTGGCCTTTTCAAGGATCTTCTTGGTAGAGTGCAATGGGATAGAGTCCTGGAATAAGACCGAGAAAGTTGGTTTATATTCAAAGACCACCTCTCCAATCTCAAGAGTACTGCATCCCTGCAAAAAGAAGGTTAGTCAAAACCACCAGAATGCCTGCATGGATGAACAGAGGTCTCCTGGCAAAATTTAGATGTGAGAAGGAAGCCTACAAAGGATGGAAATGAGGACTCAAAAAGTTGTGCTCAGTGTCCAAGTGGAGGTTGGTTAAGAGTGGTGCTCTTCAGGGGTCTTTTTTTGGGTCTGGTGCTGATTAACATCTTTGGTGACATGAACAGTGGTATTGAGTGCATGTTTGGCAAGTTTGCTGGCAACTAAGCTGTGTGGTCAACATGCTGGATGGAAGGGCAGCCATCCAGAGGGACCTGGATAGGCTTGGGAATTACTGAACATCATGTGATTCTCAAGTGTGAAGTCCTACATCTGGGTTGGGATAATCCCAAGCAAGAATACATGTTAGGCAGTGAAGGGATTTAGAGCAGTCTTGAGGAGGACTTCACATGAGAAGCTGCCATATGTCAGAGTGCAGTCTAGAAGGCCAGCTGCATCCTGGGCTGTGTCAAAAGGAGCGTGACCATCAGTTCAAGGGCGGTGATGCTTCCCGTTTACACTGCTCTTGTGAGACCTCACCTGGAGCACTGCATCCAGTTCTGGACTCCCCAGTACAAGGACATGGAGCTGTTGCAACAAGTCCAGAGGAGGGCCAAAAGGTTGATCAGAGGGCTGGAGCACCTCTCCTGTGACTGAGGGAATTGAGGAGGCTCTTAAGCCTGGAGAAGAGAAGGCTCTAGGTGGACCTTATAGCAGCCTTCTAGCACCTGGAGAGGGACTTTTATGAGGGACTTTAGTGAGAGGATGAGAGTAAATGGTTTCAAGCTAGAAGAAGGTAGATTTGGATTAGATCTTAGGAAGAAATTCCTCACTGTGAGGATGGTGGGGGACTGGAACAGATTACCCAGGGGTGCTTCACTCCTGGAAGTGTTCAAGACCAGGTTGTTTGGACAGAGTTCTGGGCAACCTGGTTTAATGAGAGATGTCCCTGCCCCATGTCAGGGGAGTTGAAAATAAATGATCTCTGAGGGTCCCTTCCAACCTAAGCTATTCTGTAAATCTGTTTTTTAACTTGTTTTCATTTTCTTAAAGGACATGATGTGGCCTTAAAATTGCAAACTTGTGTAGTTACAATTTAAGTTTCATTTAAAACTGTATGATCTTGGGCTTTGGTGGTTAGGAAGAGAGATGACAGTGAGAATGTCTTGCAAGTTAAGAAGTAAAGTAAGGACTTTCTATTGGTCTTAGGAAGGCAAAAATTAGCTTAGATATGTAGGTTGTCTTATTAAGTGCAGTAGAACTGAGCTGATGTTTGTTCAACTGCTCTTTAGAGATTTACATAATGGATGAGATACAGGAGCTCCAGAAGTCATGACACTGGAGTTTATTTTATCGCAGAATGTAAAACAAGTGAATTGCCTTAATAATCTGCAGAAAGCACAGATATTTTTTAATATGCAGAAAGAGAGCCAGAGAGTTTGTAATGTCCTGGCTGTTCATGTGCTAGTAAGCCAAACCTTTCTTCTGAATAATCTGGATCACTTTAGCTATTTTACTAATTCAGGACTTGGAAAGCTTTTCAGGAATGGCAAGCAACATGCATCTTTTTGTGCAAATATGGCTTTTATGCAGTAAAAATATACTATCTGCTGATAATTCATGGCTTGATAAAAGTAGCTTATAGGAGGCTGGGTAATTATCCAAAGTGCTACATATTTAAGTCTATGGAAAGCATTTATAAACCGAGCTCACCTGCTATTTATTTCTGTAGTGATAATAACAGTAATTTCAAAAGTTTTAGAACCTTCATGATTTCAAAGTGGGTGTATGTTGTAAAGAAGTTTTAATATTAAAGATCCTCGGGCTTTAATTTACTCAACCCAGTTCACCCAGTTAGGTTGGTGTGGGTGGTTTTCTGTACCTCAGCTGATGATACCCTTTCAGCATAGAAAATGGACAAAGAAACACTGGAAAAATAGAATAGTTCAATATAGATGGTAATAAAGACAGCCACCTCTTCCTGCATGCTTCTCAGTTGTGCATTTGGCTTCAAGGAAGAGTTTGGCTATTACTGTACTCTGAATGTAAACATGTCATAACTCTCTGATCTGCAGCAGAAGTTTGTAACGATCAAGGCTCCTTACCACTTTTGCCTGAGGGACAAGATTTACTGTTGGGCACAGCACATTTCCAGAAGAGATTTGGGGTTTTTTTGTAAGCTGTACGCATCTTGTATTAACCTGATGTCAGTAGCTACTTCTTTCAGAGAAGTCTGTGCAAGCAATTCATTATAGAAAGAAATGTACGCATTTATTTGCTTAAACAGCCACAAAATTTATCAGAGGGCTGGAGCCACCTGTCTTACGAGGGTAGACTGAGATGGTTGGGGTTGTTGAGCCTGAAGAAGAAGAGGCTTTGAGGGGACCTCATAGTGACTTTGCAATTGCTGAAAGGGGCCTATAAGAAGTCTAGGAAATAACTGTTCACAAGGGCATGGAACAGGATGAGAGGTAATGGTTTTAAAGCTGGAAAAGGATAGATTTAGGCTGGATATCAGAAAAAAGTGCTCTCATATGAGGGTGGTGGATTATTGGAACAGGTTGCATGGTGAGTTGGTTGAGGCCCCATTCCTGGGGGGACCTTCAAGGTTAGGCTTGATGAACTCTGAGCAGCTGTTCTAGTTAGAGATGTCTCTGTTTGCAGTGGTTGGGTTGGACTAGATAAGATTTGGTGGTGACTTCCAACCCTATGATTCTAATAGGAAGCAAGTTATTGTGGTGGTGGTGATAGGGGTTGGGGAAGAAAGGAAGGAGTTATTTCATTAATGTACCATTCTAAGGGCAGCATTAATTTCTGCTTCAGTTCATGAAAACTTCAATTATTTCTGGTGATATCAGGTAGTGATGGACAATACCTAGCTGGTCCTGTATGTATACTGTGCTCCAGGGTGCAGGTTGGGATTAGTTCTGCCATATTTAGTTTGGATAGCAGTTATTTATCAGTTAATATACAAAGTTAGGTTTTTTCCTTCTGCTAGTTTTGTGTGTTTTTTTTCTGGTCGTAGATTTTATCTAGTGATCTGTCTGTATTGTTAACAGTTACTACAGTGTGCAAAGGAGGGCACCAAAATGTAACAATCCATTTGCTTATATTTTCTGGGGTCTCCCCACATCACATCGCAGCCTGTTGGGATCAGAGATAGAGGAATGTTTTATAAGGACAAGCATGGTTGTTTTCATCAGAAAGTGTTTTAAAACATTGAAATTCTTCCACTGCTGTGGCTCTGAACTCTCCCACATGGGGATCTTTAGAGTAAATAAATAAAAGATCGCACCAGGCTAACGTGATTTAAAGTGTCTGTAACTGTTCCCCAAATGGTGCTAAAATCCTAAATAAGATATGAGCAAGGCAAGCGAGGGGAAAAGTTCACTGCAGACTCCAGACGTTGCAGTGTGCTGTGTAGCTACGTAACAACAGATCCTGAGCACGTGGAGAAGGATACTGAAGGGTCATGGTGTCTGAAGAAATTCCCATCTTAATATAGTTTCCTCAAGCCTGATTCTCCACAGCTTACCCTACTTTAGGATATGTGTACAGTCATCTCAGAGTGAAGTCTGTTGTTTCTAATGCAAATGTAAGTGACCTAAAAGTACTTGCCCACATGTGTATCTTGTAAGTCACAAAACCTCCCCATGTTCTTCCATGTGTGTCTGAGATAACACTGCATTTTCAAAAGAACCAAAGTGCCTTGGTTGTGGTTGCCTTGTTAAGCTATTGTTCACTTGGTTAAAAATACCAAAGCTTTGTTTTTGGAAATTTGACAATTTGTAAGACTTTTCAGGAGGGAGAATGAGCATCTACTGCTTGTTGTGGCATTGTAGCATGGAAGTTTCAGCCTTGATCACTCTTCCTGAGTTGGCAGCTCAAGAGTACCTATTGAAGTGATGAACCAGTATTTGCCTTGTGAAGAGCGAAGCAGTGCATTTTTATCCCACATCACCTTGGAAATGTTCCTGATAGCCAGACAAGGTTTAGCACTCTATGTAGAATTGCAGTAACAGAAGATTGTAGTAGTTGGAAGGGACATCTGGGCATCATGTAGTCCAAGCCCCTTCCTAGAACAGAATCATCTAGATTAGATTGCACAGGATCATGTCCAGATGGGTTTTTACCATGTTCAGATTAGACTCCATAACCTACCTGGGCAGCCTGTTCTAATGATGTATCACCCTCAATTAAAGAATTTAATCGGAAACTTTGTGTTCCAGTTTGTGCTTCTTGCCCCTTGTTACATTATGGGCACCGCTGAAAAGATTTGCCTCACCCTTTTGACACCTGCCCCTTAGGTAAGGATTGATAAGATCCTATCTCAGTCTTTTCCAGGTTAAACAGAGCCCTGTATCTCAGCCTTTCCACTTAAGAGAGATGTTCAAGGACTATAATAACCTTTGTAGCCTTGTGTTGGACTCTTACTTACAGTTCTGTATCTCTCATGAATGTGGAGGTCAGAATAGGACATAGGACACCAGGTGTTACTGCATTAGATGGAAAGAAGAACCTCCCTCAATCTGGCCACACTCCACTTCATGCACTGGCACTGACCTTCTTAGCAAGGGCACACTGCTGGCTCATGGTTAACTTGTTCACCAGGACTCCCAGGTCCTTTTTCATAGCTTCTTGGCAGATCAACCCATAACCTATACTGGTGCAAGACTCCATACTAGCCCTTGTTAAACTTAGGTTCCTCTATACCCAGCTCTCTAACCTGTCCTGGTCTCAGCAGATGGCAGCACAGTCTCCTGATGTACCAGCCACTCCCCCAAGTTTTGTATCGGCAAACTTTCTGAGGGTACACTCTGTCCTTTCATCGAGGTCATTGCTGTGAATAGGTTGAACATTACTGGGCTCGGTACTGACTCATGGGGAACACTGCTAGCTAAAGGCCTCTAACTAGACTAACTATACTCTTATATAGAAGACAAGAGTATGTATTTCTCAATCCATCTCACAGTTTGCTCATCTATCCCACACTTCCCAAGTTCATGTATGAAGATACTATGGGAAACAAATGTCAAAACCCTCTCTGAAGTTCAGGTGGACAACATCCGTTGCCCTCATTATCCATTCAGTCATGCCATCATAGAAGGCTATGAGGTTGGTTAAGCATGATTTCTCTTTGATGAATCCATGCTGACTACTCCTGATACCTGTGTTTTCTTTCACATGCTTAGACATGGCTTCCAGAATGCGCTGCACCGTCATTTTTCAAGGGATGTAGGTGAGCCTGATTGGACTGTGCTTTCTTGGGTTGTCTTTCTTGCCCATTTTGAAGACTGGAGTGACATTGGCTTTTTTCTTGTCCTTGGGCACTTATTGCGATCTCCATGACCTTTCAAAGATGATGGAAAGTGGATTAATACTAAGATCAGCCAGCTTCTTGAGCACACATGGGTGCATTCCCCTGCGGCGCATGGTTGGTTGTCCAGTTTGCCTGAGTGATCCCTAATCGTCTTCAACCTAAACAAAGTCTGCCTTTCTCCAGGCTTTATCTGAAAGTCATGAGAATCAGTCTTAACCATGAAGACTGAAACAAAAAAGGCTTTATGTTTGCCTTCTCTGTATCCTCCATTCCTGAGTTAACCATCTCATTCAGCAGTGGGCCCATGTCTTCCCTAATCTCTCTACTGATGTACTTAAGAAGCCTTTCCTATTGTCTTTGATACCCTTTGTTACTTCTAATTTCAGTTATGCATTAACCTTCTACATTGCATCCTGGGTGTACTCTTGCCAACCTGATAGCCTTTTATGAGAGCATAACTGGGTGGATAGATGAATGGCAGAGTGGTGGATGTGATCTGTCTTGACACAGGCACTTGACACAGTCTCACATAGCATCCTCGCAGCCAAACTGAGGTAGTGAAGGACTGTGAACTTGCTGCAGGATAGAAGCCAGAGAGT